>CAJQUW010007554.1:0-12388 GCA_907163375.1 Prostheceraeus crozeri
TTGCAGAATGCAATCTGCCCTCCATGTGACTGCGTTAAACCAGTGCCTTCCTGGCTAACTCGCGCTCTCAACAGATGTTGCGGTGGCCTTGTGGCTAGAGGTTATGCTTGCACGTTCTCTACCTCCAACGTCGATGGTTCGAACCTACCCACAACTGATGAGGCCCAACAGGCCCAAACATGACTCCTTGTGGCTACATTTGTTGAAATTTGAGTAAATCATTTTGATCAAGCAATTACCATTTCATTGGCACAATTTTGTACTTATGACAGATTTCAACAATTTGACTATTCTCAAGATCTAGCAATATTAACGGAGATCGGAGCATGACCGAACAGTTGAAATGACAATCAATAATGACCAGCAATCGGTTATTGATTCAATTAAATGTTCTTCAATTGCCTAGCTAATCTGGATGAAAAAGAATTCAATTTAAGGTACAGGAAGGAAATTCGCTCGGCATGTCGGATGTTCAATGTTCATGTCCGTTTTAGTGCATTAACAAAAACTATCACAACATTAAAGAAACCAATATCGCTTTATGCATTTGTTTGATGAATCATAAATCGAACTAAGGGGAGAGTTAGCTTACAGGGTGGCGACTACTTTTGAATCTCGGGAAATAAGTACAAATAAGTACATTTTCAGAAATTATGAAAATGAACATGTACATATTGCAGAGTTTTAGGTATACTTTCTGATTTGGCCTACTAAATGTGTGAACCTGAATTGAAGAACGAAACGGTACATGACATTCACTATAATAAAAGATTGATGATGATAAAAGAAAAACTATATCTCCGATAGTCTAGAGTCGACACTTTTTGTTCAGTTCTCTAAGTCTGTCCTCCCACAGCTTCTGAAATCGTCATTGGAGCTTTCTCTTCTTGACAGGCACTGCAGCTCGCCGTATCTCTTCAAGACCTTGCATTCTTTCCATCACTGCTGTATTTCTTCTTCGAGTCGTCTACGCTTTCCGAGCTCTCTTGCTTTGTAGACAACCAGGCTCTGCGACCCGGCAAGCGGTTCTCATATTGTTGTCGATTCACCAAAAGTTAGGTCCACCTTCGACCTTGATACAATCATATGCATGACCTGCAGCAAAACAACAATTTCTTCAAGAAGGGATTAATCCTGAAAGAAGGTACTATTTGCACTCACGTCCAGTTCGCATCGAGAGCATCTCCATGCGAACAACATCATATTTTGTTTCATGATCGTTGAGATAGACTGGAGGAGCTTGTGAGTCTGCCATAATGGTGTAAGTAAAATCATCGATTGATGCTATCACAGAAAGGCATAAAGATCTGCTTCCAAAAAGACTGCCTCATCGCAGACAAATTTTTCCACTGCGAAGGAGCAGTCTTGCCGCTGCCACCGAGACGATATGATCGCCATCAACAAGCTCTCCGATCACTCTGCGAGGTGCTCCTTACCCTTAAACTTCGCTGCCGGTTTTGTTGGTAAGGAAGTCACTCTGGATTAACCCTAGACAAACACTTTGTTTTTGACAAAGAGCGAGTGGCGGGGGGGGGGCGTCCAGATTCATTCTTGACTATCAACACCAGGATGGTCCTAAGCATCCATTTGGAATTCCGAAATTGAACTTTTTTCCTTGATACTTCGATGTTTGCGAAGTGATCGTGTGGCTGCTAAACTATGTCGACTTCTCGAATGGGAGGCAGGTTCTCATCGTCCAGCATTTGAGTCGCGTTTGTCATGAACCAGTATTCATCACTTCACTGCTTGACAATTCGGTGGAGAAAGTTCTTCAAAAAGGGATTGGAGTTCTCCATACAAAAGATAATGGACACATTGGGGTTGCTCACAACGTGAAATTCGTTTAGAAACGTCCAAAAAACTTCCGAAGGAGCAGGAACGAAATATACAAAGACGGTAGTCTTCGAGTAGGGGATCTTGTACGGCGTTGTTTGGACCAATCTTGAAAGAATTGTTTTTGCTCCAGCGATAGTAGAAGATATACAGCATACCAACGGCGGAGACTAGACGACAGTTGACAAGCACGATATGTTGGTATATTTGATCCACTGTAGTCAGTGAAAAGATGTGTATCAAATCTGAATGAGAAGAATTATATAAAATATAATCTGATATCCAAATCATGATATATAATTCACGTTCAGTGGGGCATATCAGAGGAAGACTGTATACTATGTTTTTGGCTAGAGGCTCCTTATATAGCCGTCAAGAGTAGTTTGTGACCGGTAAAATACGTACAACGTACGTATACGAAGCCTTCTCCGCACGTTTTAAGATCCATCAGTTGCGGTAATTGGAGCTCGGATTTGGTGTTGCAGTTATGGACTTGGTAAGAAAAGGTCGGACTGCAACGATGTATCGTAGTCGCAGCGGAGCCGTGAGGACGTATGTTTTGATACTTGATGCCATATTGAAATGTTTTGACTGACAAGATATTCAGTCAAGTTTCACAACTAACTATACCAATAAAAATTAATTGGTTAACAAAATTCTGGTATACATAAAATTGTCTATAATCACTACCAATGCAAGCATTTCACCTCCGACCAATTCGGCTGTTTTTACGTTTTTGTTAACGTAGTAAAGCAAAATACGCATACTTAACTCATCATCAAATAATAATAAGTATACAATACACCAAAAGTAAGTACAATTAAGTACAAATAAAGTACTATGTTGCCCGAAATAATTACAAAAATAAGGTACAAATAATACAAAAAGTACATGGTCGCCACCTGAGCGAAACATCATGATTTCATGTAAAAACAAAATAAGACATGATAGAATAAATCATTCATTTCGACGCCCTTAGGAAATAATAAATGTTGCAATAATATTATTTATATATTCGCCTTTACAGGCCTCGTCAATAACACATTGCAAAGAAACGTGAAGCCGCATGATATACAGCCCATTTCCTAAAACTTGCACAACCACGGAAGCTCTCTACTTTTGCATCTTCTCATTAATACTTTTGTCATTGTGCAATCTTGTAAATAAATCTCAGAAATTAGGAATGTCGACTATCTCTCACATGGACTCGCTGTTCGCTTGGTGCAGTACTAGTCGCAGCTAGAACGATTTCCGCAGGGGAACGAGCCGAAGAGTGAGACATTCCACAGACTGATCGTACACGCAGATGCTCACTACGATCGGAGACGTCTGCCGAGTTCAGAGTGAGTTCCTCTTCAGTTCAGACAAAAGCAAAGAAAAACACATGGAAAAAAATCCAATGGCGACGCCAGTATTGCAGTTTTTGACTAAGAATAAATTTTGTATGTTTTGGCACACACCTGATACCTAATTTATCCGTATGCACACTTATCTATCTACTCATTTTTTATTAACTTTCCTAGTGCTTTTGATTTTTAACCTTTAGTTATGTAGTGTTTTATTTTATTTTTGTTCTTTGATAAGTATTTACTCAATCTGAGTTTCCCTTTTAGTATAACTAGCCTTACTTATGAAATTAGAAACTCATACTGTTGTAATTTTGATAATATCTTTGTTTTTCTATGTTTAATAACTTTTGTCTGTGTGTAGATTTCGTTTAATTTTCATTTTTTTTTAAGTCCTTTATAAATGTTTTGCTTGTATTCTAGTTAAACTAAAAGAAGCTAAGCCAAGAATCATAATTTTGGCATGCGAATGTCTTCAGGTCATTTCCTTTCACTTTCCAAATGCAGTCTGCCTATAAGCTAAACGGATTTAGATTTGGCTAAGTCCTCCTAGTGTCCGGCAAACACGACATGTGACAACTCGTATCCACATGATCAACGCACATTCTCACATACATTATCGATCAGTATGCAAGGATAAAAGCAGCATGCATATCATAAGGGATAATGACCTGAAGACATTCTTTTCAAAATTAAGACTCTCAGACTTAGTGCATTTACTTCTAGATTAGAGAGAAATCATAGAAAATTTCATTAGCCAAAAACTGCAATCATGCGTCTCATTGATTAACATGGGATTTTTCTTTGATTTTGTCTGACAAAGAAGAGGAGACTCACTAGATCGGCAGACGTGCCATTCGTAAGTAGGCATCTGTGTACATCAGTCTGTGAAGGTCTCACTTTCGGCCGGTCGTTCCCTGCAGAAACTCGTTACTGGCTGCCGGACGAAAACATGAAGGAATGACTAAGTGAAGAGAAGTTTGCATAGATATTCAACGCAAAACAAAGGTACATTATTGAATACCATTATCAGCTTACATTGAGTTCGCTTTCTATGTAAAATAGAATAGCTATATCACAAATTTTGGTTTAACACATATAGCATTACTATCCAATACAATCATCCAAATATAATACAGGTACCTTTATGCGTTTTACTCATGTTTGACGTCGCAGGCATTTGCGATGTAATTTTATTCTGAAATCGTGTTTCACGATGCAGTTTTTCGTTGCTTAACCTATGTGATTTTGGAATACTGGAGGAGAATGCAATCCGGATAACTTAGTTTTGTGCAAATCACGAAAACGCCAGGATTAAATAATATTTAGGAGTTTTTGTATCAATTCAGGATGTTTTACTGCCTATCACTAATGATGCACCCGAACTAGATATATCGACTACACACTACACCAAATGTAAGGCCATTTAAAACAGAAGGAGTTAGGCCACGCGTAAGCACTAGAAGGGTCAGTAAGGCTAGTATATAGAAAGCATATAATAAAAAATATACACTCTGGAGTCAGCAAGCATGCAAGAGTGCAATATAAACTAGTGCCTATCATGAGATCAATCAACGAATATCGTCGATGAGTACACTTGAGAATACGCTACAATACCAATGTACATAACGACTGACACTCCCAAAATATATGTTTGAAACATTTCTGTAATGTATATAATTTGTATGCTTACAAGCGGCAACTATTGAGACCCGGAACATTTTTTGCTTTATACACTTTCAATCCCAAAAACCTGAGATTCCGGGAATTGACAGAGTGAAGACACAGGATTAGAACATACCTACAAAATCCCGACCGATATCTTGATCCGGGGAGATCTGAGAATACATGCACTGTCCGGGATTGGAGAGTTGACAATATATATTCATACTACCATATAGCAACAAGTAAAATGGTAAGATAGTCAAAAATCACAGCTATTTTTCTCATGCATTGCACTAGCACATAAAGATTCCAAAATTCCAAGTCCGGGAATGCGCGGTTGAAAAATCTCTTAACCGTAGCTAAGCTAATGCTGTAAATGCAACTGGGTTGAAATGAAATAAGTACTTCCTGATACAAATAATACCTGGCAATGACTTAAGCAGACGCTGATAATATAAAGAATACTTGTGGTCTAGTGAGCAATTGCAACTAAAGATCTCAATCCCGAATTTTAGCTCGATTTCAAGTCTTGACTTCCCCAATGCTCACCCTCAAAATCGTCCATAGCATTGGCAAAATGACAAGCTCAAATTAAGTCTCGACCTTGTAATTGAAAAGGCCGGCATCACATGGATGTTTTGAAAACGTAAGGTTGACTAATATACTCAAGTGGTGAAGAGCCTATCTATCTAATGCAGGGATTGCTGGCAGATTTATCTTCGCAATTTGTCTGTACTTCAGGAAGGAAAAAAAAAAAGCCACTAATATTGTACATTTTCTCAATTCCCGATTTCGGATCCAGGATTGAATGACTAGTGGCATCATTGATTGAAGTTTTCAAAATCCGTCGGTCCCTCTTATTCGGACGCAACGCACGCATCAGCAACTGCAGCGTGAAAGAATTGCTATGTTTTGGACCTGTGCAGAGCAGACAGGTCAGCAGATGCAGGAGATTCGAAATCTTCTTGAGACACTCAACTCAAGGGAATGAATGATGACTGGCATTCACCTAAAATGACTAGAGAGTTGGAAAAGAGCTAAATCTGTGATTTTGCCAGTAAACGGATGGACTGATCTTCAATACAACTACATAATTCTTGGAGCTGATAACAGTCAGTGCAGCACTTCTTAAACCCAAATTCGAAACGCCAGCTTTAACACACCTAGGATAAAAATAATTGAGTGTTACTTTGACTATGCTAAAGCATTGTTAAACGCTACACGTATGCAGAAACCAGGTATTAGGTTTTAAAGAGTGAAAAACTGTACCAAATGTTAGACAGAAATTCGGAATGAAACATATCATCTGAAAGCTTAACACGAGCTGATTCAATGCGATAAATCTTAATTTTCTGTATAGCGCAGTTTCGTCTGTAGTGACGTGGTGACCGAATCGACTCGTACATTCATAACTTTTATTCTGCGATCACAAGCTGACCAGGACATCGCGCCTCAGCCCACTTACAACTGTTTGCCATATTAAAGTGCTTGACACAACCTTCACATGGCAAAGGATATTGAAATATGAGCTATCTTCATCATGAAAAAAATCTTGATAGATTTTTTAAGAGGCAACAATTTTTCGGTCAAAATTGTCCGGTATTTTATCTTTTTGAACATTTAGGGCCAATCCTAAAAACCGTGGGGTCATGATGAAGCTGACTGATATTCATGCTGTCTGTCACTTTCATAAAAAAAATTCTGACGATCTTTCATGTTGAAATCCTGCATCAAAAGAAAGCCTCAATATTTTTTCATAGGCCTAACTGAACCAACATCTGATCACAACATGACAACGCAAAATATGTGTCGAAAAAATTCAACATGGAACAAAAGTTTTCATATGGTAGTAGGGTGCGTTTATCAACATTGATCCAGGACGTTCACACGGAAGCTTTCAATTTGAAATGTGGCCTGTAGACTTTTTGTTGAGCAATTATTGTTTTGCAATTATGTATTACCTACTTACGCAACCTTTCACATGATAAAAAAGTTTTTTATTGAGACAATCTTCAACATTGGTGTTATACAGGCCTCTCTTTTGTACATTTCAACGAATCCTAAAATCTTTACATCATGATGCAGACTGAATTATGGCGTCCACAACTATCTGTCAATGTTGCGATTATAAAATTTTGTTTGTTGTCTTCATATTCAAGGTTGCCTGACATCAAAGAAACGTCTAATTTTCTTTCGTAGGGCCACCTACTGACCACAACTGACTACTTCAGAATAATAAAATGGTATGCCAAGAATTAATCTATGGAGCATAAGGTTTCATGGTGGTATATGCGATGTTAGAATTAAAAATTGAACCAGGATTTCTGCAAACGATACGGGCTAATAGGTCATGGGTATAAATAGAGGTATTCATATTAATGTAACCGTAGAGTATCAGAAAATCGCGGTGATCGGGTTTACGTAGTTTCAAAATATCTTCCTAACATTAATTGACACTAAGATTTGAAAAATTCTTGACTTTTATATGCATTTACTGTTATTCACGTATTTTGGAATGTGTTAGTCTGGACAGAGGCCTGCAAGTCGCGAATATGTAAATAAATATTATTGCAACATTCAAGTTATTTCGAAGCACGAGGCGAAGAAAGAGTGATAATATGTCAAATTGTTTGTATTATTTGTAGAGATTACATGAAATTATAATTTAAGAATTTCATCTCTGCTACATAATCAAAAGCTGGTTCATTTCGCATCTAATAGGCATCCAAAAACACGGAGGACTTGACAATGCTAGCGTTTGGCGTTAGTCAGGGTTAATTTACAACAAACCTTCTCCTAACTCTATTTTTGTCTTCCGACTTTACCTATTAGTGAACACTCAATGATGTTTCATTGTGTACGAGGGTAGGATCAGAATTGATTTAAATTGTTAATAGGTATACAAAGTGAATTTTATGAGTTGTTCGCATTCGCCCTTCTCGTTTGCCAAAATTTCATTTCGTATAATTGTACATCCAAGAAACATTATTAGTATCCCGATAATGTAAATTCACCAGCTAGAAATTAAATTAATAAACAAGATGCTTTCGCGCTCTCTGAACTATCGCGGTTGATTAATCACTATTCTATTAGAAAACGAAATCAATCCCATTGAGAGAATCGATTGGATGTATCGCACTATTAATACCCAATTAATAATATTACAGATTAAAAGGCTTTTCTTTTCTAGCGAATATTGGATGTCCTACTTCTAAGTTAATCAGGTTTATTTTAAAAACGATCACAAAATTTTACTATATTTGCTCAGAAGCAAGTTTCAGAAGCAAGTATGATATTAGCAAATCAAACACAATCAGGAAAACAATGGACAGATAAATCGATCGTTTTCTGTATGGCTGCCTTCTATATACAATTTCATGTGTGGAGAATGCAACTCTCCCTAAGGGGTCAATCTCTGTTCTAATACAGTTGATGGAAGATAAGAATTTGGTCAGATATATCAAGGTTTACTGCAGACTATCCCATACACCCCGAGGTCGGCTGGAGTGTGCATTTCACTGCTTGCATACACTGCCGAACTGGTGTTGGTGGACACTTTGTCAAAGAAAACCGGCGTTATGTCACTTGATTGGTTGCTACCTATGGGTCCCACAAGTACGGGCATACGGTTCAGGGGATACAGCCAGTAAAGCAGGGGATGTGGTGTTTGGTATCTACATGTGACCTGCGTTACTTGGATACACAAATGTAAGGCGGTTCCAGTATTTTCTAGTACGGGTTATAAATGAAATCACAAATACCTCGATTAGAAAATATAGACGACTTGTGTCTAAAAGTGAATGCTCAAAATATGAGTATGGTGTCTTAGTGGTGACATTATTCACGTCAGGAGGTATTAGAGGCTGTTACCCTTGCATGCATGTATATTACAAGGGAATGTTGGCGATAACGTAGACTTCACCAGATGACCGGTATTTCTAATACTATATTCCAAAAACGTTGTTGAAGCGCATATATTTATGCGACCAGTTTTTAAACTAGAACAAGATACTTGAAAGAAACAGGTCATACCACCTGATACGCACCGATTACTAAATGATCATAAAAACTCTGAAACTAATCCATGTACATGTGAATGCATTTCACAAATGTGCTCGCTTGGAAAATGTTGATAAATTCAACATTAAAACGTAAGTGCATACTAACGTTTGACAGTGGTGCATTTTTTTCTGATTTGATGACCAGTCAAAGGGTTTGGATGCTGTGCTAGATGTTAAGCATGAAGCAGTAGTTATGATTTAGGACGCCTTTTAGAAATTATTTTTAGATATAAGAAATAAAAAGGAATTTTTTTACAAATTTGTACAGAACTGAATAATCGTGATCATACGTAATGGTACAGTGTTTCAATAGTAAGAGTAGAATATACTATTTTGAGATCGCAAATTTGAACTTTATTTTGATGCAAGAGAACCGTTTTCAATGCGTTACAGTTCTAAGTTACTACTCAAAAAAATAACACCGTCGTTCAAAATATTTATTTCTTGATAAAGCTGTTCCAAAGAAAGACTCGAAGAGATGTCGGGAACATTTGCTTTAAGCAACATCAACTCAAATGTGACGTAATTTAACTATGATAGTTTACTGTCCTATTGCACGGGAGGTTTATGGAAGTGTGAGGAGAGAAGTGTTCACTCAACAGTTAAGGCTGAGTCCAAATTTAATAAAAGTAATATTAAAAATATGTACAAAGCAGGAGCAGGACGTTTCTCGACGCGTCTGACGGCATCAGTTAGCGACCTAACTAGACAATATACCTTAGCATGAGGTAGTAAACATCGCTGGGAGGAAAAGGCTCTAGCAGTATAGTAGGCCTATATATTAGTTACTTACAGTTGTGGCAACGACGTGTACGAGGACAATACGATTTTTGAGATGAAAGTAAACGGAAAAACGCTGTTATTGAAAAAAGACACAATACCTCGAGCAATCAAGAAACCTGCGTACAGATTTTATTTGTACCGTTGTAACGTAAAGTATTACAGATGCAAAAACGTCAGAGTATCCGATACCGTTACAGTGAGCATTATATTGTCGATATTTGTTCGGTGGCATGGATAATGAGTTCCACCCTTTTGCCAGCCAACCAACTGTTCATCCATAAATCGCTACGGTGCATGGATTTCACCGAAGATGTAGGCAGTGTGAAGGGGTCACGTCTAGCTTAGAAGGCTGAGCCAGTTGGGGCGAGTACGTCAAAATATGCGGCTTCTTCTTCGAGGTATGGGCGATAGAGCGTGATATACCTACTATCTGTACGATCGTCAGGATCTTTCACGTAGGTGTATGCTTACTTTCCGGTCTCATAATAAATTTACCACTACCTGGCTACAGACGGAGGACTGCGGATTGAGCGTGGTGATTCTAGGATCTGGGAAGCCGAATGCTATCCGCAAGCATCTAGCGAATCCTTCCTATATCATGAGAAGATGTTGTGAAGTCATAGCTAATGTCTTTGCCGAAGCCCAGTTCGTAGACACCTAAGTAAGAACACGATGAGTTGGAGCTCCATCATGTTGAAACGTGCTGCAAAGGATCGAATTGCCATCCGATTGGGAAGCTTCTCCCTTGTGAAAATTTCAATATAGGAATTCGCCTTATCGGTGAACAACACCTGAATATTCTAGACAGATTGAAACATCAATTCGGATTTTGACTATGCACCTGGGCTTCCAGACCTGTATAGTCGGTGTTGAAAATCACCGAGTAGATCAAATATAATGCAATGTCATGAAAACAGTTGATATTTGCAATAGATTCCGATGGAACTGAAAATGTTATGCTCAGGAATAACTAGAATTTGAAATTACACAATCAGAAAACTTTTCAGGCCAATCATCTGAAGAAGGTCTGTTGTGCTTAGTTACGGGAAAAACTAAGTATATTGATATGTTATTTGATTATTGTAACTAGATATACGTTGTTTCAAGCTATCAATAGAGAAATCGAAAAAATCAATTTCATTTTCCAGTTTAGTAACATTCACGCAGTCAGATCAGACAGTATACAGAAAATATATAGACTTTGATTCAGGCAAAAGGTAACAGATATAATAGATCTGTCATAACGGCACCTATTCTGCATTAATGTCGTCCCCACTGAATTTCGCTATAAAATTCTTCTGTTTAACATGAATTGAATGAAAGAATTTCGCCACAGCTGGATGAAGCAATGGCCCACATGGATTGGATGAAGAATTGCGGCCAAAGCGCTTATTAGAGGCGACTTTCCATGGAGGAAACACATACTTGATATGTTTGTGTAATTATAGCTCTGAGATTGCTTTAATTAGCACGATGTGCTTTTAAAAAGCATTGAGATTGTCTAGTATTGCTTCAATTTGCTTTTCTCTAAACTGAACTGAAATTGATTTAATTTGCTTTGAAAGAACTATGACATTGAAAAAAGAGCATCGAACACAAGAAAATCACAAAACAAACGAAAGTACTCTATTTAGGTTGTTTAGTGAGCTGTTGGATGTCTAACGATCTAGCAATCAGTGAGTCTAATCCGAGCAGTTTGAAATTTCCATCAACAAAAGAGCAATTGTCCCATTCCATTCTCACTAATAAAAACGAAGCGAAAAGTCGGATTCTATATCAAATCCAATCTTAAGGATCAACACAACTCGAAGACAGCAGTCATGAAGGCTAGATATGTTGTCCAAAGGCCAAATATTGCGATTGTATAAAAAGTAAATCGTTACATTGCATGCATCATACAGCATAATTCCAGTTAAAACTTGCACTCTATGGATAATGAAATAAAAGTCCGTATATCCGGGGAAAGGCACTTATTTTCATATATAACCATAAAAACAGCTTTCCCTACTCATCTCATTTCATGGAAATAAAGGGAAGTTTATATCACCATGAGAAGTAGATCAGAAAATGCAATATGCGATTAACAGAGCGTCAAATACAACTCATATGCTTTCCAAATTATTGTTACAACTTGCAATTACAATATTCAAATTGCTTACATTCAGTCTCTTATTATTTCAATATTTCATCATTGCATGAGCTACAGAAATCACCTCCAGCGCATCAACACTCCATGTGTAACATCCTCCACAACGTTGACAAAAGAGATAGCACTATCCCAGTCAGGGTTGAGATCTGGTCGGGTACCTAAGGTCCATCGGACCAAACTGGAAATTCATAGTTTATTCTTATAACAGAGTTCACCTGTATTTTTATTTATAGGAAGAACTTTTATAGAATCATAAAGTTATAGAATTTCACCGTATGTCAGATGCTTTCGCACATAAATCATTGATAACATGCTTCTCAAAATCGTTTTGAAATCGAATTCAAAGAAATCCCATGAGGATACGCGTCGCCAATGCAAAACACATAACACTCTGACCTTCAGATGCAAGCAAGAAACCTGTAATAAGAAATAATTGAACGTGGATGAATGGATTCAAGTTCGCAGAATGTTACGTTTTGCAAGTGTAATTTTTTTGAAAGGATTTTATAGTAACTTTAATGCTATTTTATCACTTAAAATCGCTTAATCAG
>CAJQUW010007556.1:2500-125169 GCA_907163375.1 Prostheceraeus crozeri
ATTGAGAGTTGATGTCACTTTATTTTAAAGGTTAATTTTTTGGATTGGTTGTAAAAGCATTGGCAGAAGTGTATCCACTCAACTTCTGTTGAATTTATCATTTTCAATGATTAAATCAAAGAAACGAA
The DNA here is from genome assembly GCA_907163375.1 of Prostheceraeus crozeri. NCBI lineage: Eukaryota > Metazoa > Platyhelminthes > Polycladida > Euryleptidae > Prostheceraeus > Prostheceraeus crozeri. The sequence goes on from CAJQUW010007556.1 coordinate 2,629, forward strand.
GGCGATGCTTTACTTAAAGTTGGAATGAGACGTCGAATTTATTAATCAAATTTATAATATTCCAATGTTTGGCAGCAACTAGGACTACAGCATTTGAAAAAATAAGACCTCATTATTATACAATAAATGAATAAATGCATCATTTTTACACTCTGAAGCACATTAGACTGACGCCTGTCTTCTATGTGGCCGAGTTTTATTTATCCTGTTATCTTTAGTGCTGAGTGCTTAGCCAGAGTGCAGAGTATACCTATTTGAAGTCTTTGGTTTGACCAGACCAATTTTTAAACCTAGATTTCCCAGGCGCAGATCGAATGCTATACCACACTGCCACAGCGCCGGTATGTAAAAACCTAATTCAATGAGAACAAATTCTATTTTTACTCAACTGAATGTGAACTTTATTTGACAGAACTATTCTAATTATGCTGACATTTTCTTTCGACTATTGGTGTAGTTTTATTCTGAACGCTCGAATCTTTGGCTATAAAGCTTATAGATTGCATTGTTAAGCTGTAAATTTTCAATCTGCCAATACGTATACAGTATATTTCAGCTTTTGTAATGACGTCATTTTTTAACTTCCTGCATTTATTTTTGATCAACGTGAAAATTTGTGCTATTCATCATCAAGTTTCTATTACATTGGAATGTAACAGACAAATGCTCTGACAAAATCAGAGGAATCATACGCAAATTGTACAACGTATACGCATCAGCGATTCGTACACTACATGTTAACCCATTGCATTGCTAAAAGACATCAGTCAGATGTTTTGTAGTGAAAATACCACGATACTACAGTTTTCATAGAACTGTGTGTACATAAGGATTACAGCTCGTAATGTGTATCCAATATTTAACACTGCCATCAATTTTGTTTTTTGAACATGACTTGTTGAGAACAATCAGCCTTTTTAGGATCAAATATCCTCAGTCGCGTACAAATAGGCACAGACAGCAACAACGTGTATTATCTTCATCTATGAAGTGTTCACTAAGTCTATGAATTGAATCTCCAAAAGAATACACTCGACAGCAATTTGATGGTAACAATTTTCTTTTATCAGATGAAATTGAGATATTGACTACCTCAAGAAATATTTGTATTTTTGAATCCTAAAAACTTACACAACATTATTCCTCGATTTACAGTCAATAAGTGCACTCGGGCATCCGATCTTTAAGCTGCCGGCGTGCTGAGTGATAAGCATGCATGATCTGAGCTGCCACTAATTCGTTCAATTGTACGGTCTGTCCTGACCACAGTTTACATTGCAATGCTTAAAAGGAAAGTAAATTCGTTCTCGTGTGCTTTCTAGCAACCATTCAAAATTTCATTGTACTAATGTACATGCACTTATATTTTTGATTCTTTAACAAGCAAATTTTAAGGACCAATGCGTTTTCTTTGAGCCAACGTCCGTTAGCATTCAAACCACTGACTATTTCATGACGTCAAATATCATTCACTTGCATTTTATTGTTGCCATGGCTGAACTCTTAGGGAATGCAGGATGACATTGTTGTAATTACCTGAATGCTTGATCCAAATGGTTGATCGTGGAATCATTTGATATTGCATAAGCGCGCAAGCGTATCACAATACGCTTGTCAGATTATTTACTCAGACAAATATTTGCAATGCGATAAATATAGCCCTTCACGATAATTAACAATGTATAACATTTGAAATATTTTGCACTTAATTTAAATGAACCGATTTACTTCACGCCATAGCACCGTCAATTGCGTCAACCGTGGCTACTAATGGTAAGTACAATGAATAAGGTCGTATTTTCTGTTTTGAACGCAGACTTATCTCCATTATTGCTACTTGCTTTTCAATCACTGTTCTATACGTCTATAGGACTGACCTGACACGATGTACATTCCTACACGTATGCGTGCGTGATGTGTTTGAATCTGTTCACTGTTCGTGTTGAAACAGCAAGACAAGTTTTGAAATCCAATATTTTGCACCGATTTTCACCAGCATATTTCAAAGTGCAGCGCACGTGGAATGTAGAAGCACCTGATACAGTAGAATTCGCATATCGGCTTTGGATACATCTTCTTGCTCGCCTGTTCCAACTATATAATCCTTTCATGTCTCGTGTATTGTGTTAACATTCGGATATTTCGACTTCGCCTACATCATCAACATTTTTCACATTGCTTGTGATCTCCAACTTAAGTCATGCTTGTCGACATGTGTCATTATCAAACAAATAAACTGTACACTGTAAGTCACTTGTATAAGTGTATTGATAAATAATATGTTTGATACAACCGTAGACAGGTCTAACTACAATTAGAGTCCGGCCGAGATTTTCAGGACGATCCCGTCCAGTGACCGCAGTTTAGCGAATCTAAGGCCGATCGGAAGCTGGAAAGAAACATGCGAAGCATGAGATTATTAGCACAGCACTGTATAATTTGATAACTTTCTTAGCGTTTTTGCTAATGTTAATACGGTAATCCTGATTAACAGTTAATCAGACAGTTAGCAAATAAGTCCTGATGACAGTTCAAAGGAAGCGTGGACGAAAGGCCCATGTTATATAATTGTTCTGCACAGTAGACATTACAATGCATGACATAATTCTGTCACGAAGGAATATCTGAGCAGCTAATATCTGATAAAAGGCAAATGATGTTAAACCAACTAGTGTTAAATTAATAATTAATAATAAATATTACATAAATTAATTAATAATATAAAAACATATAAAATATGCATATAAGATAAATAAATGGTCGAAATACCGCCCCCCCCTATTATGAAAATAAATCCTGTGTAGGCCCCTGCTTGAAATGAATGAATAATTTCTGCTAACAGTAGATGATTAATTGATTCACAATGACCGGAAGAAATACGCGTACCTTTCGAAATTACAGGTATGTCTCCCATTCGACATCAGTAATTTTTAATATTCTACATTTATTAACATCAATCGGTAGCAAATATCAACTATGTGAGCTTACTCGTGAGATGATAAGTATTTTTATAGGGCTATGCGCTAGCCGCACCTGCTCGCACCGTTGCACCGGGATTGATAACAACTTCCCTGATAATTGTTCTAGAAGCCGACTTTCTGGTCTCGTTAGTAATAGTCAAATTCATTTACTATTAAATTTGTATTGCCTGATATATTCTTTTCAGTCTGGGTTGCTGCATATTGCTGAAAACAACACCCATTTTGCTGAAAATTGACTATAATAGGAAACTGAGTTGTTTCTCAACTTTTTTGTAAAGGAACACATAAATGTCTCTAATTCTTAATAGATTGTCATGCCAATCTTTACGTTGGATCGACTTTGCACCGTCTTTACCTTGGAGTATTATACAGTAGTATTCGGATAACTCGTCATTCACACTTAACTCGTCATCGAAAAAAATCCCTTCAATATCTGCTATCTAACACATATATTTTACTTCGCTTAACTCGTCAAACCCGATAACTCGTAACTCGTAATAGAAAATAGTCCAAAAAGAAAGTTTCTTCGGATAATTCGTCAATATTTTTTCGCACTTGTTCAGCTTAACAGTAGGCCACTGGTTTGGACTATCACTATCCGTGTACCAGAGAGCCGTGTACCGTAATTTGATAGTGTACATGAATTTCATTTCTTGCCAACAATAAGAAAAATTAAATTATTACTGATTAACTTAGAATTTTTAAGTAGCAGCCTACATACAGAATAACATGACACATTCAGGTAGATTCCCTCTATGGATTTCCTTATATGGAAGTGAAACGCTGAAAAATACCTTATATGGAATTCTGCATATTGAAGAAGTCTGCACACGAGATCATGTGACTCATTTACATCTCAAAGGCTAGCTGAGATGATGATTCTGCTACATATGATGATTCAATCAGATTACAGTCTCTAGACGATCAAAGGTAGGCCTACATGTATTTGGGGGAAATAAAACAATACCATCATTTGTACAGTCTGTCACCGTTGTGTACAGTTGACACTGTTTACAAATAGTACTGTATTGCAAACTGTTACAAATAGTACTGTATATTCACCTACATACACGTAGTAGGAAGCAGGCTAGCAGGCAAGTTTAATACATATAGGTCTACATGTACATGTACACATGTACTATCTAACAGGTTAAGCTTTGTAAGTACTGTATTACATGCATGTGCACGTACATGTATTAGGGATGAAGTTGGCGGTGTAGCTGTGATATTATACTATATTTAAAATATCATTAATGTGCATTTAATGTAAGTGGTTAGCCTTATCATTAAAATAACAACTTCGGATTACTCGTCAAATAAGATAACTCGTCATGTTTGGCCGCTCCCCAGGGGTGACGAGTTATCCGAATACTACGTAATTTCGTAAATTCGTAGCAAACTGAATCAAACATATATTCGGATTCCTTTTATAAACGAAGCGCGAGCAAGAAAAGTTCGTTCTGAGTTACACAAAATTCCAATTTTGAATGTTAAACCTGTTTTCGTAACTCCACCATCTTTGATAAGTCACATAAAAAAGAAAGAATCAATTGCTTGTAAGTCCTGCCTTTGTAATAATAGTCATGTTTGTTATTTGAAAAATGCTGTTTATGAGATCTCATGTAATAAATGTAATGATAATTATATTGGTGAAACACAATGTACCATGAGAAAGAGAATCCAAGAACATCTTAATTGTAATAGCAGTCTCGTTCATCAACACTTTTTTATCAAAACATCGATTGCCTCCATCTGCCAATGATATAAAGGTATAAATCTTACAACGTAATTTCACTAGTGTCTACGAACGCTAAAATTGTAAAAGATATTTTATCAAAACTAAAAGGCCTGGAATCAATGTCATGTATAACAGTATGTAACATGATTTGTCTAGCTTTCACCATAGTATTCAGTTTGCATCTCATTTTGAAATTTTTCTGTGATATACTGTCAAAAATGTTTTCCTTCTTTTCGTATTGCTCTGTTAGATAGTTGATGATTTATTGAATTGATAAAGACGTAGTCGAAAGCTCTTCAATATATTTTTTTATTGACCTTGTCTTCGTTTTATAAATTATAATTGAGTATTATAATATATGTATTTTGACCAACATAAATATTCTTAGTAGTTCATAATCCTTTACACAAAAGGAATCAAATAATTCGAGCATTGATTTCATGTCAATACAGTGATGTTTCATCAAACGATGCAATCTCATTTCCTAAATTGGGTGCAACATAACCATCATGGTCAGTCAGCATCCCGTAAAACATGAAATTTAGATTAAAAAGATATTAGAATGGCTTATATAAATCATAATTCAATCAGATAATGATGCTTGCACACAAAATCTGTGCCCCTAGCTCCTTAACATGTATACAACATTGAATGTTAGCCTCGGGAGGCAGATATCTTCACAAAACTACATTTTCTTGGGTATGACTATATAAATACTTTTGAATTAAATGACTGACATATCTCTGTATGGAATATATTTTTTCTATTTGAAGAAAATGTTGACATTTCCATTGCGAGTGAATGTAATGTTCCTTGCTTTCATTATGTGATGATGCGCCAACTGTCATATTAATAATTAATTGATCTAAGCATTGTACATCCTCTGTTGCGATGTAAAGTTGTCCATGAATGATTGAACAGTCGGTTTCTAAATGCTCCGACAGTGTCTGTTTATCAAATGAACTTTTCATTGGTTCTGAATTTGTTTGTTCAATCCTTTTTAACATCTTCCGGCATCAGCATCTTGATGAGAATCGCATTTTGATCAAATTCAGAAACGGCACGGAATTGGTTTTTGTAATGCTGCAAAGGAAAAATTCAAAAATGAACTTTTAAGTGTGTATGCATCTGATATTTGTTGAATGCTGTGCGACTAGCTTAACCCCAGGGCCGTATGAGTGATTGTTTTTTTCTAATGTATTGCTCATGCATAAATTAAATGTGTAGCTAATAGAGGTCGCTATACCGGACTATTTTTACAAAACCGCTTTTTTGGTATTAGAGCAATGATAAATCGGTATTACCGGTATCGCCGGTTATGAAATGAAAACATGAAAAATTACCTATCACATGGTTTAAGATGTTTTGGTGGACAATCGATCCCCGCTACTTGCCTTAATGTCGGCGGTCACAATGGTGACGAGTTATTTATTCATTGATTATGATTGCTATGACAACGGATGTGTGATAGTGAGAGTTTGATCCTGCCGATTGACACAGTCGCATAGGTACCTCCTAGCTCAGTTGATAGAGCACAGTTCTAGTTAACAATTGGTCGTAGGTTCGAATCCTGCCAGCCGCACATCTTTTGCATGACAATTTGATCTATCGTTTATTTAATTTCTTTGCTGTTCATCAAACTTATCCTGCTGAATGCAAAGAATGCACTAGTTATACGGGCAGCCTACGGTATGTTAAAAATAGTCACAATCGTCAGATACGAAACTTTACTTTCTGATAAATGCTTGAGAGAATGAACAACAAAACATCTTGTGCTTTGTTTGGCACACGATGGGAATCAAATAGTAGATAACGCTATCTGCTTCCACCGAAGTTGATAGCATGTTGAGAAGACAATCGTAAATAAGCTGAGGATGAAATTCGAACTAACCACTATGTTCTACCGGTGAAATTTCGATAGAAATGACTGGACTGAATGAAATCAGTCGTTATCTTCCGGATTTTTGTGCCGAGATTCCAAGATTTTCTTCTGTCTTCATTGCCTCTGATGACATTGGATTGACGATTGTAAATCAAAACTGGTGGATCATTATCTTCGGCACAGCGCTTCAGTATTGGAACAGCATTCCCAAAGAGCATGTATTTTGGGTTGTTTGGATATAATCCAACAGAACCGATTGATTTGTGCAGTGATCTTGTTCTATTCTTGGTTCGACAGTCTTTTTCATTTCCATGATATACAGTTATACTGTTTATTTAGCAAAATTACACAATAGAACCACAATAGAAAATAACCCGGCATTTGGACAAAACCGGCTTTCAGCATTTCTGCAAAATAGAAAATACCTGAAAAACCAGTAACGGCAATGCCGGTATTGCGACCCTTAGTGGCTAAATGGAGGACACAGGCGTAATTTCGAACATTTTCATTAACATTTCAACAGAGAAAATAGCAATATTGTAATATGCCTAGTCATAAAACATCATCGCACAGAAAGATTTTATGCATCTATTGAATTGTGATGGCAAGTGAGCAGCTTGATTCGTGCTGGTAGGATGAAATGTCAGGTATTTTTTCTTTAAGTATTTCAGTGAAATTAACACTGAAAAGAAGAAATGATTAGAAAACACATCCCTATCGCGTTATTAATTACATGTAGTTTTTACATCAATATCACTAAAATACATTGTTGAAGATTTTTGTCATGTATATGTACGTAAAGTCTTCCGCGGTATCTACACGCCGATGTAAATTCGCAATGTGACTTTGTGTTGATGAATTTTCAACATTTCTTTTGGTCGCATTTTTCAATTACAATTGTAAGGAAATGATATATTTTAAGAATTTCAAAACATTTACTTTTAGGTGGAAAACGCAATGTCAAAAAAGGAATGGGAGGAGGCAAGGAAAAACCTGGCAAGGTGACACCGAGGATGTTAGATGTAGTTGCGAGAAGAATGTTGTCAGCCAAGAGAGTGAAAATGAACGATCTACGCAACGAAGCGGAAATGCAGAAGAAGCAAATTGAGCACTTAAGCAAAGAGAATAAATTTCTCCAGTTACAGTTACGACGCCAAGAGAAAGAGCTATCGAAAGCAGACAGTACAAATAATGAACTTCCATCGCTTCTAGAGCGGCAAAATCAGGAAATTCGCTCTGTGAAAGAGCACCTGCGCAGAGTGAAAGAGAAATATGAAAATTCTCAAAAGAAAAACAAGGAATTAGACAGCAACTTATCGCGGGTATCAGGGCATTTACAGAAGTTGAAGGAACTGACAGAAGATAAACATTTGCAGGATCGAGAGGTATTGACGAGACGAGTAAATCAATTGGAGGACGATGTTGATGAGCGGGATCGAAAAATTCGAGTAAGTTTTCAATCAGAATTGAGTTCAGACTAAGTAGCCGCTACTGATCTTTTTGTAATACTAAAGATCAAATAAAAGGATTTACAGATGAATTAAACGACAATAATGACTGAAGCACATGTAGTTCGCAAAAGTCGTGAAATCGAACTGAGCGGTCTTCTCATTTCCGAACATACGAATGGTAGTTGAATGCCATTCATAATATTCAGCTTTTATAATTGCAGCAGACTTCCTCATATTCGTTTAGAAATAAGAAGAAAATATGTTTCACTTTTCAAAGTAATTTGAAAGACAAAATGAAACTTTCATTATGTATCACGAAATAGCAGCATAACAGTCGTTCCAGCATTCGCCCTCTACTACAATAGTATAGAATATATAAACTTTACTGTGTGTGAAAAACTTGGTTTATAGGCTAAAACAAGTTGTAAGCCAACAAGTCAAGTGCCGCTACTGATAGTGAATCTAACAGCAAGACTTTTGTATCCAATAAAGTCGTATCGCGTGCACACTATGCAATAGGTATATTCTTAAATTTTAGACTACCATTTTTTTCTTTATAAGATGCTGTAGATTGAATTCGAAGACATTTTTACTCATAAAACACGCATTGAAAACCAATGCAATTAAAGCTCGAGAAAACTTCCGCCCCGAGTTTAATCAAAATATGTGCAATAGAAATGTGGAAATAAAGATGCAATAATTGCATTTGAAGTCAATAGAAATTGATATTATCATGCTGAAGTCCATAAATGCCATGATCCATATTTCAGAAAAGTGTTTATTCATAACTATTTCAAAAGAAAGTTTCATTTTGAATAACGAAACTTTTTACCGCACAGAAGGGCTTTCTCACGAAGCATGTCGTCATTACAAAAGCCAGACAATGGTCGACTTGCAGTGCACAGGAAAGTAATCATTAATTCTGGGGCAATATTTTAGATTCTTCATGTTTCTCATAAACTTGAAAGAGCTCGTACAAAAGCAGTTATGAACGTCATTTCTATCCTGAGTTATTCGTGTTCTTGTTAATATACTTTTGAACAGGGTAGGCGTATGAAACGTACAGCGCTTCAATTTTGTTGCTTTCAGTCCTTAGACAATAGAAGGTTCATTTACGGTGTCATTGTCATGTTATTTGTACAATTTCGGATAGTGCTGTAGGTCTGAACATTGCGTTTCAAGACTGGTGTTGTCTCACAATAAACTACGGCACAGATGACCCTGCGCGGACATTTCTTTCTTAATTCGAAAAAATATACCTTCATCGATTCATTTAATGTAGGTGCTGCTGGTGATCATCCTCTTGATAGTTGATCCAGCATCGTATATCATTCGATAACTATAAGCTGGCAGAAGTTTTCGAATATCCAAAATCACATTTTATTTTTCTACGACGATTAGACCTAGCAATCAGCTGTATATCCTTGTCATCAACTTGAGAATGAAGACGCTTCTCTTTGCGATGCTTTCGTCTTCCTTTGTGCATCTTCACAAACGGTGTAGATCCCTATTAGTATCTTTAGAAGAAATCCAGTTGCAATTTATCTTGATTGTCAAAGCGATTTGCAGAATCATTTTCCGGCGAATGTGCTGGAAAGTGTTTATCGATCTATTCACTTTCCCTTCAGTTCTACGAACAGCCATTTTTTCTTTTACTTAACCCCTTTTTCTATGTCGATCTGCAAGACTTGTAAGGCAATTACTGTAAGACTTTTTCAAGTACTCATGAAGTATTGCCATGCAACAATAAAATAAACAAATAAACAGTTTAAACAAGCTTGCCAAAAGCTTTTACTCAACACTGCGCTTGTTCACCACATGAACTAATGCACGATAAACATCGGCGCCTTATAATAAGAATAATAACAAACGTACATTTGAATGAAAACATTTCCCAATATTGGCAATCGTGGGAGCTCATTTACCGGATCAAGCAAGTGATTGCACATAGACTGGGGTTTCTATCCCATTCTTGCTTTACCATGCTGATTAATTGAGAGCGAGATCGTGGTTGATGTCTTTCTATGGCTCTTTTCAAAATGTCCCAAACATGTTCAATTGGCGATAAGTCTGGTGAATATGGGCGGCCATGGCATGACAGTGAAGGGTATTCACCTGAGACGGCTAAGGTTGAGCGGGCGGAATGCGGTCTTGCGATATTTTGTTGGTAGACAGTCAAATCCGGATGACTGATCATGAAAAGCTTTCAAAACATCATCTGTGTTTCATCTCCCAGCAATGAGGCCATCCAGAATGACCAAAGGAGTCCTGCAAATACACATCTTTTCTGAATATCTCACTTCTACTCCGTCGCCACACTAGCTTCCTTCCGTCCTGTCTTTCGACGAGAAACCGAGATCCGTCCGTGAAAATCATTGCACGAGTGACGAGTCCACTACGTCCTTGACCAATGATGGCGTTTTTCTCAAGAGTGACTGCGAAGGATCGTAAATTACGAATTGCAATGCAATCTCCGAGTCTTCAAATTGACCTCAGAGACACCGTACAGTCGATGCATTAATTGACATCTTTGCAGTCACGGCACTTCTTCGGAATCAAATAATCACTTTAAATGTGTTGATCCTGACGTCAGGTGGTCACATGTGGTCGACCAGAATGCTGGCGATCATCAACTGTTCTTGTATCATTCGAATGCTGTCGAAATCTACCGGTAGTTGGAAGATTGCAACTAAGTCGACTTGTAATCTACCTACAACTTCCTCCTGCTTGGAGCATTCCTAAGGCTCGGAACCGTTCTTGTCGTAAAAGCCTTATCACATCAACTATGAAATGATATGAATTAGTTACTTCTGTGATCAACATAACATGAGATACCTTTATATCTTTCTGTTGCAAAGAGGATGTACGCAAACGTTCATTGCAAAGAGAATGTGCACAAAATTCAGATCAATTAAAACGACTCATCAAATGTATTCCAGAGAGTAGTATCAATGCTCCTTAGTTGCTAGCCAGGCTTGTTTTCATGGGAAATCATATTTCAACTCGCTCCTAATGAAATACGATTTTGAAACGTCAGCAAGTTCCCGCCAGCTGTGGACGCATTTTTATTTGTTCAGGATGCACAGTAATTGTCTGCTGCAAAAAACAAGAGATCCCCAAGGTCGTCCATTTGATTGACGAATCATTTGTTACCTGCGCGTTTCTTTTTCACGCCCAATAGTGATAACTCTTTGAATTATGCTTGTGCAATTACTTTGCTGAATCTTTATTCGCAATTTATCTTTATTTTTCCCCATGTAGTCAATGTATACCAAATTTTATTTGAGTGCTTGAATTAAATAGATATAACAGCTACCTGTAGAATATGAAGTTACTTACCTTGACAAAGTTTGGTGGGAAGAAGTAGTAGCATAGTTGGTTATCCGTTTTTTTTTGATAAATTGTAGAAGTGTCGCGAGGCCAAATTGTATTAATGCATCGCTAAAGTACATTTGTCATGACAGGCAAAACCTAAAATTTTACATTTGCTGACATGTTTTTCTCAATTATTTTATTTCATGTTTATGAACACTTCTAATTACATGTGCATCACTGATCTTTGTGAAGTTGTTAAAAACGTATGACGCATACCTTTAGAATTCCTTCATTTTTATAGGACCTGGAGCGTTATATAGAAAATCTTCAGAAGAATCATCGACATGAATTGTCAATTGAAGTTCATCGACATAAGGAAACGCAGAAACGTCTCCATTCCCTTGAATCGAGACTTAATACAGTAGAATCCGATTTGAAGGTAAGTCATCGGTATCATTCATATTATTCAAATAAATACTGAAGCATTTGAAAAGCAAATCAATGGGCAAATTTTATTATTACAGAAGTGAAATCTTGACCGAATACCTGGTAAAAACGAAGCTACTAGATTTGCTGATGTATATGTCCATGCTAGACTTGCATTACATGCTGTTATGTCTTCAAGCTTATAAATGCTGAAAGTATATTTTAGTTGCATCCGAACTGCAGACAATATTATTCTGTTGGTTCAAATGATTTTCAGGAAAAAGAAAAAATTCTTGAAATTCAAAATATCTACAGTCAAAGGATAGTGCGGGCCCCTCATCATATCGGTAGCTCTGAATCTACTCCTCTTCATTTTCCATCCCGGCGGAAAGTACAAACTAGCAACTCAGCAGAGATTGGACTTACTCCTCGAGAGAAAGCGAAATTATACGAACGGAAGCGACGGCAAGAGGAGAAGCAGAAAGCTCTGGTGAGTGTAATAACGACGGGAGCTATTTTCATGGCAATTACTCGGTCATTTATATAAACTGCGGAAAACCAATCCATTTATAGACAAGTATACTTCGCACTCATAATTGAATTTCTTATCAATTATTAATCATTAAAAATTTTGCGTTGATCTAAATGTGAAAGTGTTCACACAAATAATGAGAAAAAAGAAATGGAATCCATATTTCTCCGTCTCGACAATATACATGTAAACACAAGAGTATTTAGAGTTATCAGAGATCATTTTTTACAGATGAATATACTTTTATGAACATTTTTTGTCAAATGGCACTTCGTGGATGACACCAGTATTCGAGAGGCCTATTAGGCCTTACACGCAGTCGCAGCTTAATCATTTTCACTTGCGATAATGGTGCTACGAAAAATTAAGATTTGATCACATCTATTGAGAATTTCATTCGGTAAAGACCTTTGTTTCTTACTTCATTATTCTATCCGCACCTGATATTGTTTCACTGTAGTTAGGTTCATGCTCTTGTAGATGCGTAAGTCGCATAGTTAGATTTATACATGTACATGAGCATCAACATGCTCTACAAATACAATGAATTATTGATGAGATTCATGAGTTGTGGAATTATCTTATCCGACCTTGTGGAATGATATAAAAATTACGACAATTCTTAGTCAGCTTAAAATTACTTCCAGTCGTTGAAGGCTGTTAGACTAAGACCAATAACATCGTGTAAGCAAAATTCAGGCAATATTGTTTCTGTCCTGTACTCTATTTCGCACTTATTGGTTTATTTAGATTGGTTAATTAATAGCATCTTTTATGGATGAAGGTTTTTCTGAGTACAAATATGTCATTGATGTGAATATTTGAAGACTTATCGTATGCTATTGAAAGAACACTTGTCCACACATGTCGCCACGTGTCATATCAATTCATCGTTGTTCACACATTCCCTAAATTTGAACCAAGAAGCCAAGTTCCCATCATTTGTTTGTTCGTCGCTCTCACATCAATGTCCTCATGAAATTGTTTGATTGATGAGTTAGCCGTTTCAGGACGTTCGACGGTTAACGTTTAACAATTTTTTGAGGATAGTGGAAAGTCAAATGTTTAGCTTTGATTATGATTCTGGATTTCAAAGATCACAAGAAAAGTAGTTGAATATCGGTCTTAAATCAAAATATACATGTACTTATCAGCTATCGTGAATACAGTCAATTGCATGCGAGCTTGGAGATGCAAATACGCATAGGTTCGCTACTGAAGCAACGCAAACTGTCATGGCTGTGCAGGAATCACGCAATCGTTTTTTCGACTTTTTGAACCCCTCTTTCGGTTCCGCAATCGCCCGATCAGACCCTCTAACGATTACGTAATTGCTTACGTACCCTCATCAAGTATAAGAAGGCAAATTTTGTGATACACTCTTTTCAACCAATGATATGATATTATGAAACCCAAATAGTTTTCATTTTCATACATTTGATAACGGTAATGACTTCTATCAAGACGTTGTAGCATGTAGCATAACACAGAGATTATATTGAGACTTCCAAATCGAATGAAGTTAACTTATAAAACTTCGAAAAATGAATTTGTCTGACAAAATTTTTCCTACTCTACGTGCAGCATACACTCCGTATTAAGTCTGTAAGGAATATTATGTGTAAAAGTCATGATATCAAAGCAATCTACTTAGGAGAAGAAGCAAACAAAACAATGTCTAGGGCCGGTAAAATTTGGGTCTGCTCTTCTATGCACCTACTCACCGCTCTTTTCAATTGTCGCTTGAGTATAGTCTGAAAATGTTTTAGTTGATGTTTTCTACAAACTTCAAGAATGTGTCACATTTAAGACGATGTTCTAAAGTATTTACAAGATTTTCTGGAGAATTTTTGCCGATCACGTAATCGCCTTCGTTAACCCCCACTATTTTGATTTTGAATTTATATCAAGCTAATCGCATATATGTATCGCAATATACTGTGTATGTATCTGATTAAATCCTTTTATGCTATGGAATTTAGGTGCGACTTCAAAAATAGCGCACACAGATTGCGAGGCATAAATTCCCACGATTAGAAATAGCAGTTGACATGATTCGCAAAGAAGTTAATTATCATTCAACCATACATCACACTTACTTCAAAAGCGCTTAGTATTTGTAGACGATCGATACGCCTTATTTTGCAAGCACCACACTGAAACAACTGAAACGTAAATTGTTGTCTTTGGGAATCATATCATAATGCTATATTTCTTTTCATTGTGATGGAATGTGATTTTGTGTAGAATAATTTCATACTCTTATCGTGAATTTCAAGGTTTCAACGAAATTATCAATCTAGCTGTCAGTAGTGATAAGACGGTTCGTGAGCGGTTCCACCAGTTCTTAGTAACTCAATAAGATGTCCTTCTAGCTTATCCAATTATCTCCCATCTTGTGACTTTGATCTGATGGCGTAAAGATTGTAAACGTTTGATGATAGAGGATTTGGGAAGGGCCAAGTATGATACAATTAAATAATAGAAACCAATATATTTGTCCACATTCCTTATTGTGCTGATAGCTTTGTCATTGTTATACGAAGAATAGCGGATGCTATTTTATCCAGGACTATAAACTATATTTGAAATCGATGCTTGTTTCAAATCAATCTTTCTACTTGACCTTTCCCCAATGCATAAATAATCGTGCAATTGCGATAAGGCATTGACTGGAAACTTGGGATCCAAGATATCAACGGTTGTGGACCATCAACAGACTTTAATAGCGCAGCCCGCAGGCATGGTCAGTCAACGCTGAGGGTATGTTTGTGGCTTAAGTTAGTAAATATGTCAATTAAAAAGAAAAAATATTATGAATTTGCTCAGACATGATGATGTAGAGATATACCTTCTGCTGGGAAACATATGCGCTTGTTAAAAGCTTGCTCACAGGTAATATGATCAAATAGGTAAAGACATATCGGAGAAAGAAAGAATATCGGAATGTGTTATAAGAACTGGAAGTTTGAGAATGATTTTGTGAGGTTATTTTGTCTATCTTGACTTTACAAAATCGTTCTACATTATCAGTAGCTACAATTCGTCAAAAGTATATCAATCTCACTTCAAAATGATCGGGTCATCATCACAATAATAAATGTCTATTTTGAAATATCCTCATTTATGGGAATCGTGCGTGAGGACCAAAACTATAATGAAATACTGTAAGTCGCATATAAATCGGTTCGATGCTGCTCCGTCACTTGTGATGGGACATGAATTATTTAGAACCAAAACTAAGCAGTTTAGTTTTTACTTACGCGCGCGTACATCGCGCGCTCGCTCAGAGTCATCATCGTGATGATGGCTGATCCAAAAATAATGATGTTTATGGATACGCGCGCGCGAGCGACGCGCGTACTACAGTTGTTACAGTTGTCCGCGCGTTGCCGCGCTGAAAGTGTTGCCTGAATGGAAGAAGAAAAAGAAACATTTTTTTTTTGAATTTATATCATATACAAAAAAAAGTGCAGAGAAGAAAGAAGAAGACATCAGGCTCTGGCCTCTGAATGTTACAAGGGAGAGGACGGAAGAATTCAATTCAATGCGCTCGTGCTATGTCTCTCAAACTCTCAACTTCCTGCAATGTCTGCTGGGCCTTGTTAGCGCGTAAAAGTAAGATGGAGTCAAACTGCGAAATCTAACGCGCGCGTAGATTCTCTCATGTCCAAAAAATCGGTGAATCATCACTTGATGACGTGATGTCAGAGTATTCTTTTCTCTCCTCTGGTGCGGGCGGAGGCGCGCGCGTCGTAGAAGCGAAGAAGTACAAAATAAGCCGCTAGCCGACGATAGATGAAAGGAATGTCTTGAGTCTTCTCAAAATTAGCAAACAAGAAGAGCCGTTTTTGAGATGCACTTCACATAAAGGGACCGGTTGAGAAATTGGTCGAGTTCAATTTTAAGGAACTTTTGCTCGGTTTCGCAGTCGATTCAGAGAATGTACGGAAAGTCATAGCTTTTATTCTCTATGAATGTTGGAAACATTAGAGACATCAGGTTCTTATTAGTCCATTCTGAAATGTCCGTCATGCTGTGCGATTAGCGAACTGGCATCTCACTTTCTCCATATTAGTAAAACAATAGGAATATTAAGTAATAAGGTATACGAATAATAAGTGATTAGGTCTGAAGTACAGAAGCCGATTGAAGAGCCTTGAGGGACCCCACTCAATACGATACGGAAGTTGCAAAGGGTGTTTTTCCATCTGATGCGTTAGGATCGATGTAATAGCTCAAGGTATATGTTAACATACAATTGTCGAATCCAGCACATGAAATGTTTTCTTATCAATATGTTTCTCATCACTGCTACATGATGCAGTTGATAGAATTTTCGTGAAAAGCAATTTTTCATTTGACAGTGAACATCATTAAACATTGAACTGCATATCTTACATTGTACAATATTGCTCAATAAAAAGGAAAGATGAAAAATGTAATTGAAAATGGAAAACAGAAGTGATATTTCAGCAAATTAATAGAAGTTCCAGTGTTTAAAACTATATATGCAGTTCAAAATGATATATGTCATTTTTGATGCGAAAAGATATTAAACAACATGAGGCTTATATATTAGAATGAAACGTACATTACAAGTTGAAATGCGGTTTATAACTCGTGTAAATGCATCACATAAAATCACATTCACTTTTACAGACAAACGTGGAGTACTTGATTTCCCATATACCTATTGAGGTCAGTTTCTCCATGTAGATCTCGGCGCTTTTGCTTTACCCATTCATTTTCAAAGCCAACGCGGAACTTGCAATCAATTAGTTGCTTCTCTATAGATGCCTCTCTATTGTCCCATTTGAAGATTGGAAAATAACTGAATTTCATCGCTTCTTGCTATTGTCTTTTTAATCGAGTATTATTTTTCACTGGAAAGCGAAGCCTTTGCGATAATTAGTGTTCGTTGCTAGGTTGTCTCAGAAGAATGATTCCGCGCTGTAGTGAACTGTCACAGCACAGTTGGACTGAAATTGCCACGCGTATGTTTATTCTACTGCTTACAATAGCCCGTCCACCGACTTAGGTCTGTAAAATGAGGTCGGTGCGATGGAGCAACAATGAATACGCCACTTTTACCTTATAGTTTGGTCAATCAAACTGTTCATTGATGTCTATTTCAGCTATCAACCCCTCCCGTTTACGGGTCAAGCCGGATAAAGCATCCGTTGTATTATCGGGGACCGACATCCTCTCAATCTTCACGGGTGTCATTTACCAGTCACAGGGTCTGTTCTTGTGTTTTTTGCTTCCCTTATACTCACACAAGGATTTGTAATATCTCTTTCTTGACTTGTTCGGCTTGTATACACCATAATTATGTGTGCTGTGACATTATACTCGTGAAACTGTGCTCATTCATGGTTGTAAACAACAACACAGTGTTACGCACTGCAGATAGATATAATGCAGGTCTCTCAAAGTGATAAAAGTCAGATGATGAAAAGTTTTTTAACTCGAAAGAGAACGTTTATTTTTAATATGTTTATGCTGGCTTTGGATTACTGCTATCTTAGTAGTTTTCTTTGACAGTTGATACTGAAATCGACTTGGGGATGAAACCACTAACTGACTGTGTTATTGAATCCTTCATTAGAGGACTATTATCATTCTATTGTGTGCTGATACCTCATTTGGCTGAGCGTTGGCCTAAATAGCCACAGGTCGATGGTTCAATCTCACCAAATCACGCAGTTGTGATTCGTCTATGAAATTTAATGGGTTGAATAAATGCATCCCATATTTGATATCATGATAATTAAAATCCATAAAAATAAAGACAGCTGAAAAGGTAGCCGACTGATCGGGCACTCGTAGAACATAAATATGTCTGACAATGGAATCGAACGTTTGTCGGAAATGTATTGCTGGATAAGCCCACTTGTCGCATTGAATAGCAACTATTCATTGAAGAATCTTAGCGAAGGATTACTTTATCATGAATTCACGAAATAACATGCAGCAACATGCTGCAGTAGTCACTTCTAGCTGAGAACATTCGAGAAGTATTTCATAGCATTTTTAACTCAACCTGAGTGGACAATGATGGAGAGTTATGCTTGCAACAAAATGACACAACTGTTCATGCCACGCGAAGAACAATGACACCACTACGTGAAAGATGCGACTGATTCAAGATCCGGAAGCATCAACTGACCTATCTGTTCTCCGAATTTGTTTGAGCCAGGTTTTCAATTGGCTTTAGTGCTTCCTCAAATATTGTGTTTACGCCTCCAAGCCAATGGATCTTCAAGCATTGGAAACAAACGTTGAAAACCTTAAATGGAGTTGCACAGATTACTATTTATTATAACTGTTTTACAGTACCTGTATATCGTTCAGCGTGATCCGTTGCTATGCCGTGCTGCGAAGGGACGGAGGGGGAGATGGGGGACACATGAAGCACTTCATCTTTCATAAATATACCTCTTTAAAAGCTGTACACCTTTTTCATTTTCGTATTAGGGAATTTTGAAATTTTATAGCCCATGATATTTCACTCGTAAACTTATACATATGCATGCAGGTTATGAAATTGCTGAAACTCTTCTGAAACTCTTCTGAAATTGAATAAAAATCAGGCTTAGAAATATTATAGATTTAAGTAATATAAAAGATGCAAGTTTGGTTAGTAATATCACCATGATAACTAAATTCACTCATAAAATCTCTGAGGATTTCTACCTCTAATTCTAAAAGGCACAGGAGTAATAGGGGACAAGAATTGTCAGTAACACCAGTTCCGCTACTTTAAAAGTGTCGCGTAGCAAGTAGCCATATGATCGCAATTCGTTTCGGCCCAAAGTTTACAATTGCAAATATACAATTTTCGAGTATACAAAATTTCGCTATACAGTGCCTAAAGTAAAGTGACCATATTTCAATGAAAGGAATTGCAGCACTTACAACTGTTGCCAAAGCACCTACATATATGTACACTGTACAGACTATGACGTTATCAAGTGCTGAAACGCAGGTACATGTATAATAAATGCATCAAACAAATGATTTTGTAGGGTAGTGTAATGTGTTTTACTGCTAGCCATTTCAAGCACAGTTCTAGAGGCTTCCCCCGAGATTTTCCTATTCAATTTCTGTGACGCTTAACTCATCAAGACTCGTAGGAGCTCTTACAACGGCGATTAGTAAAAGATTTCATTCACTATTTGCAAAATTATGCTGTTTGAAACGAGCAGTGGAAAAATATCATGGGATTGCCACAATTGCGCTAGCGTAAAGAAGATAACGTTTACTTACACGTGACAGGCAGTCAGCTATATGTCTCCAAATCGCATTCAGTTTTATAAAAGTGTCCTTTCTTATAGATTAGAATTTCATTTATTGATTATATCGTGTCCAAGCAGTGTTAGCAAGTGTCCTCAGATCAATTGACGCTCCTTCACTTTTTATCAATCGGTTTCGTCATTCATACTATTAAAAACGTAGTACTTTGTTTTTAACATTTTCATGCACAATGTTAAGTACTTCGTGTGATAGTGATAGTACAATAGTGGTAATTTGTTTACTATTGATCAGCCTTATTCACGTATACACGTACAGGCTTGTTGATGGAAATGGAATTGCCATGGTAAATTGGATTGGAATGGGACAGAGTGCTCAGATTCATTTTCACATATGATGGTCATGGGGAAATAATCGACATCAAAAATTGTTTTCAAAGTATTGCTGTGTTATAAACAAACTGCAACTTTCCTTTCTATATCAAAAAAACGTCGTCAGTAAAATTATAAGATGATAATCGTGAGATACAATGACAAGATAGAAAGCGTCTACATTCTGATAACAGTGGAATTATTTTAGATGAGTACACGATCGCATAGCTAGGTGCTGTTAGCTCCTAGGAGCCAATATTTTTTTGATCCATTTATCAAATGGCTTGCTGATAACAAAGTGGCAGAGTACTGCCATGTAAAAGAAAGCTTCATGAATACACGCCGTACATGTTGAGGAGGGATGAAATACATGTACACGCAAAAGTCATTAGTTAAGAGTAGGAGAATTGCACAACGAACTAAGATGAAAGGTGGCAGTGGAATGCTGATAGCAGAATTGTAAATTGTAGTCTACTAGGCAACCTCTGCATAACAGCATGCCTTAGAACAAATTGAAAAGGGAAAATGAGCCCATAATAATTAAAGGACAATATTTTTATGAAAACAGTGTGAAAAACTAATGTGATTGTGATTGGAATAATAGAATTAGAAATCTGGGAATGAAAGACGTTTCGGAGATTACCATAATTTGTTCAATTCGTATATTTTTCATATTTTCTATCAAACTAAGCACGTGGCTTATTCCCAGATTTTCTAATTCTTTTATAATGCGCGGTCAAGGCATTTTTTACATGATTGGAATAATAGTCGCTGTAAGGGAATCCCATGAGAATTTCAACATTTTTTCGGTGGGAATGGAGCTGAAAATTTCGTCTCACCGACAAACCTGTACATTGATACATCACATATTGCTATGGTAGATTTTCATGAACGGGTACGCGCTAGTGCACGAATTTGACAAGCAGAGTAACGCAGATGCATTATTGCAGACTTAAGCGTCTATCAATGAAATTTAATGTATCCTACAAGTCGTTTTTCCATTACTGATTGTCAATGGTGCAGATCAGCCGATCATTTCCATATGGCAGATATTTTATGTTTTTTTTGCTTTAGATCTACAATTCCACAGTATCAATAGACCATGGACCTCGTCAAAATTGTGCAGACTGTTTTCGAAAATGTTGAAGATGATCGCTGTAGTACGGCCACAATCACTCTATGTCAATTAGGTTCTTCGAATGTCAGTGGTAGAGATAAGAGCACTGTGAAATATAAAAGATATTCAGGAAGTTCTTTCGACAATTTTATTCGCAAAATCAGAATAATTGAATAAGTATTTGGATAAAGTATTCGATTGCTGCGGCAAAAGATAAGATAATTAAGAGCAACTGTTATGCAATAAAATTCTTGGTTTGTAGGCCTCGTGATGGCCCACATCGCATCCAACTTATCAACACTGAAGCTTCTTGAGAATGTCCAGCGATGTGGTCCGGAAAATATCGGAGTATGCGTGTTGTTAACCCTTTCGGCGCCATTGTCGACTTTAGTCGACTTACCCATAGAGCGCCATTGGCGACTAAAGTCGACAAGTTTCTAAACACTCAATTCTATTGTTCTATTATGCTTTTGTCTGGTATTGTGGCCGTGTGACGAATTCCAATCATGCTGCCGGTGTTTTCGCCACATTTATTGCGGTTTGCCCTTTTACCCTGCTGCCAATCAATGCACTGCCTGATCGATTCGCGAGCGCTGTGCCGCTCTGAGCTTCGCTCACGGCACAATTCCAGTTCTGGAGAGCTTTAGCACCACCGAATCTATCGTTCTTTCTTTACTCGACGGTTTTGAGAACCATGGCCACATTGTTTACACTGACAATTTCTATTCCTCACCGCGCCTTTTCAAAGAACTTGAAAGGCGAAAAATTGGAGCCTGTGGGACTGTAAAACCTGGTCGAAAAGACATGCCCAGTGACCTCAATCCAAAAAATTTGAACCTTGATCGAGGAGAAATGCCCGTTTTCCGGCGGACTGGAAACCTCATAGCATGTGCATGGCATGACACAAAGCGTGTACATTTCTTATCCAATGTTCATGCCAATGGAACTGTTGAGAAAAGAATCCGATCAAAAGGAACTGCTGATGGCCATCGTGTTATTCAAAAGCCTCTTATCGCTGATGCCTATAACCAACATATGGGTGGCGTTGACATCCTGGACCAAAAAGTAAGCACTTTTGGTTGGTTGCACAAAGAAACCAAGTGGTACCGAACCATTTACCACAGATTGGTGGAAATTGCCTTGATAAACAGCTACATCGTTTATCAGAAAAGTGAGGAGAATCCAATCAGTCAGCGCAAGTTTCGCCAGCAAGTCATTGACGGTTTGTTGCAGAATTATGCAAAAGATCGGAAGTGTTTTTCCCGTCCATCGCTAAATCCGATGCCAGATCGACTCACTGAGAGGCATTTTGTTTCGAGCTATGTGGATTCGTCACATAAACCTGACTGCATTGTATGTAGTGACAGAAAACTGCCAGGATGGAAGCGCAAACAAACACATTTCAAATGCAAGCAATGTGACCTTCCAAATGTGTTCCTCACCGTGCCACGAACTATTTCACACACATCGGGATTTCAAGGCCGCAGCTGCAAAGTATGTGTATCACATGTAGTAAGCCAACTTTTGGTTGTGTCGCCATTGTTTCGCCATTTTGGCATCAATATAATTAAGTTTTTCTCTAATTGCGAATGGCTTCTATTTTATTTTCGGAAAGTATGAAATAAAGAAATCGGACACTCGTAAAATTCTGTACTGTGTTGATGAATAAAATTTACTCTTTTCATAATTACATAATTGTTTCATTACAATTACAGAGGAAAATACAATTTAAGTTAATGGAAATGATATAAAAGTAACGTAAGTAGTATATAGTGTGACATCCGGCGCGACGCTTCGCTTTGCTTCGCTTCGCTTGCGCCGGATGTCACACTTTTGCGGGTTTTTTCAAAATTTTCAAAAAATCAAAATTTCAAAAATTTAGGTAGACTTCAAATTTCACGTGGCCGAAGGCCGAAAATTTAGGTAGTGACAAATTTTCAAAAAAACAAAATTTCAAAAATTTAAGTGGTCCCAAAATATCACGTAATCGAAAATTTAAGTTGTCCCAAAATATCACGTAATCGAAAATTTAAGTGGTCCCAAAATATCACGTAATCGAAAATTTAAGTTGTCCCAAAATATCACGTAATCGAAAATTTAAGTTGTCCAAAATATCACGTGGTCTAAGAATTTTGAAAATTTAGGCAGATGAAAATTTAAGTTGTCTCAAAATATCACGTAGTGTCAATATACCAGAAGATTGTATTCAAAAATATTTCTTTAAAAATGGATGAAACAAAAGTGGAAGAAACCGCAAGACTATATCCTTCGTTATCACAGTTAAAAATAAGTGAATTGAATAAAGAAAAACACAAAGATAGAGTACGCTATATGAAAGATAAGGAATCTCAATTATTATTAAGATTAGAGCATTATAAAAAATTAAGAAAGAGATGGACTAAAGTTAAGAATGTAACACAAGGAATTGGCATATTCTTAACAATAAGTTTAGGTGCTTTAACAATTGTTATATCTTCAGGTGTTTTAGTAATTCCAGTAGTTGCTACAGCTTTAACAGGTACGGGTGTTTTTGCAACTTCACTTGTTACAATGTTAGATAAATCTTTAATAACTAAGAAACGAAAATCATTAAAAACTAAGCATTTACATATTAAAGAAGTCTATGATAAACTACATTACTACTTTCAAAGAGTATGTGATGATAATGTTATTACGTTAGATGAGATTGAAAAATTTGATCAAATAGCTAATGAAGTAAATCAAATATCATTTCAATTACAGTCAGAAAAAGTTGATGATAAGAATAAACAGGATGGCAAAATTTCTAGTGATGGTAAAATTTCTAATGAAGAAAATGACAAAATTTTTTTAGAAGAGCTAAAAACTTTAAGCGAAAATTTAAGCAAAACTTTATTAAACAAAACTTTATTAAACAAAACTTAAAACGAGAAACCTTTAAACGAAAAGATGTCAGACAACAAAGCAATAAAAAAATAATTTGTTCAGTAAAATGTTTTTGCTGTATTCCAATGTTACCACAAAATTCAAATATTATATTTTAAAAATGGATAAAATTAGAGCTGATAATTTTAAAAGAATAAAACAATTAGAAGAGTTAATAAAACAAAGAAATGATAAGAAAGAAAATCATCTTCAACATACAATGATAAAAGCTGGTATTCAATCTGATATGTTTGAAAAAATGCAGCAAACCGAGCAAGTAAAAACTGATTTTGAGAAAACTATGAAACCATTTAAAACTCTTGAAAAAGAAAGTACAAATAATGATAAACAAATTGATATAACAGATCCAGAGCACAAAACTATATTAGATGACTATGGATTACTAGAATCAAACATTAATAAGAAATTACCAAAATATATGCAATTTGAACATTCTATTTCATTTATAGATGGAAAAACAATACCTAGATTTTATCTCGGACAAAAAGAAATATTTCCACAACCTTTTCGAGGTTTAATTTTTTCACCAGATAAATCTCCTTTTAATTTAGATAGAAATTTTGTTAATCTTTTAAGAGAAGCAGATTTAAATAATTATGCTGTAGAAGATCTCATAAAATATAAAGCTATGTTAGATAGAGTTGGTGCAGTAAAATCTCTTAGACGTTATAAACAATTAGAAAATTTATTATCATCGGGAGTTAAAGTAGGAAAAGGTTTTAAAACTGAAACAACTGTATTCTTACCAGATGATCCACAAGAATTACTAAATAGATTAAATATTTTAATATCTGCAATAAAAGAAGGACGTAATTCTAGTTTCAATGAAATTCATGCTATATTGAAAAGACTGTTAGAAAAGAAGATTCTAAATGAAGAGGATTATAAAAGTATAACGAACCGATGGTTCTAGGGCTTCGCCCGTAGCTGAAATATATTGTTGTTTTTAATTTTTTTATAAAAAAATATTTATTCAAAATTTTAACTAAAAAATGTGTTCAGCAGATTTAGACAAAATTAATAATCATTTAGAAAATTTGACAGAGATTTTGGGTTCATCAAAATTTAGTACGACGTTAAAAATTATAACAACTACTTCATCACACACTTGTAATTTAGAACCCATTCTACATTTGGAACAAAATAAAAATTATCAAATTGCATTGACTAGTTTCTCTACATTTAACACTATTCAAAACGTTATCAAAGATGTGAATGATCAATTTAGATATTCTACTGATAAAGGCAAAACATGGAAAATATTAACTTTTGTTCCTGGTTCTTACGAAGTTGAATCAATATCAAATGAAATTAAGAGACATTTAGGTATACCATTTAAAGATAAGAAACAATTACATTTTGCAGTTGAACCGGCAGTTAATAAATTTTCTCTTACTTTAGACGAAAATCATCAAGTTGATTTTAATCATGATAGATCATTGTCAAAGCTATTAGGATTTAATAAACAAACCTATAGTCAAGGTTATCATTTAGGTGAGAAGATTCCAAAAATAACTGAAATAAATTCAATTGTTGTACATTGTGACATTATTGAAGGAGGATATATAAATGGTAAATTATCAAATTTAATATTCAGTTTTCCAGCTTTTACTTTACCCATTGGTTATAGATTAAATGTATTTCTCCAAACATTAATATATTTTCCTATTACAAGAAAAACTATTAACAACATTGGCATTAGAATCACTGATGAGAAAGGACAAGAAATAAATTTTGGAGGTGAAGAGATTATGATAGATCTTTTGGTTCGAGAGGTATAAACTCCCACGCGAAGCTAGAGAACTTTAATTTTCTTCTTCTTCTTTAGAAACAAAAAAAAATAAAAATAAATTTTTTTATTAAAAAATGAGTGAAGTACCCCCATTAAATAAAAAAAAACTTAAATTTAATCATCATCCAAATTTATCTAATAAAGTTTTGTCAGTTATTTGTGGAAGATCAGGTTGTGGAAAAACATATCTATTATTTAAAATTTTAACGACTCCAAATTTTTTGGATTATAACAATCTTATAATTTATACAACAACAGCAGAACAACCCGTCTATCAATTTTTAAAATATGGATTTGAAAATAATCTTAAAAAAACAGCAATTGCTTCATTATTCAAAGAATATGAAAAATCTGAAGATGAAGAAGAAATAAGTTCGTGGTGTGAAGAAGCAGCAAAAAATAGTCAGTTAGAATCCAATAAAAATAAGCATATAAAGATACAATTAATAGATGATAGTGGTAATATGCAAGATCCCAGTAAACTAGATAAAACAATGAAACATTGTGTAATTTTTGATGATTGTGTTAATGACAGAAATCAGTCAGTTCAGAGAAATTATTTCACAAGAGGTAGACATAATAACTGTAGTGTTTTTTATTTAACACAAAGTATGTATTCATTAGATGGAAGTGTTATTAGAAAGAATGCAAATATATTTATACTATTTGAAATAAATGCAAGAAACTTAAGTGATTTGTTAAGAGATTTATGCGTAAGAAATAAAGATGAATTTAAACAATCGTGTAACAATGCTTGGTCAAAAGATTATGGCTTCATTACAATTAATATTGATAAAAAAATTCATGATGGAGTTATAGAAAATATTTTCGCGGAGTGATCGAATAATTTTTTCTTATAAATTTTTTGTTAATAAAAATAAAAAAAATATGTTGAATGCTTACAAGATAGAGCATGTACCAGTTTTAAAAGATTATCGTCATCCTACAAATCCTGTAAATTCGAAGAAAGAAGTTAGATTTTATTATCATCATAAATACGTAGCGCTCGTTACAGATTATAAAACAAAACATGGTATTAAACCGTGTGTTAAAACAAAAGACTTTCCACTTTGTTTAAGAAGTTTCCGAGTATTTTTGGCGTATAATAAGTTTGGTTAAGGTTGGTTAATAAGGTTGGTTAAGAAAGAACATTTAACAACACATGAATTAGAAACATTACATCAATTACATATTCCTGTGTATATGTAAAAAAACGGAACCGAGGTTCTATGTAAAAATTCATTTTTTCTTTTAAAAAATATGAATCGTGAAATGTCTCTCGGACAAACGTCTAGGATTGATGAATTAATCAAGAAACAAACTGCTGAGTTTGATGCGCAAATTAAACATAGTAAACGTAGTAAACGTATTAAAAAACAGAAACGTACTAGGCGTAGTATTAGACGCAATATTAAAAAACAGAAAAGTGGAACAAAAGAAATATTAGAAACTCCTATTACTGATATCTTTTTTGATGATAGAATTAAGGATGAGCTTGGTGATGATTTATGTAATTTATTTAATCCAAATGAAATTAAATATGAAAATGTATCTTTCATTAATGTAGTAAATGATATGAGGAAAGTTTTAGCAAATGGTAAAATTAATTTACTTGGAAAAGTTGTTAAAGATCAAGAAAATATAATTCAAAATTTTACGTAACCTTCTATAATAAAAATTCATTTGAAATATGGTTTTCGAATCTGGATGAGAAATCCGATGCTAACGAATGGATTTTTACAGGTAATATTAAATATGAAGATTTTGGAATGAAGTTAGTACAAAGATCGCATATAGGGGCAGGGATTAATATGAAATATAGAATCAAAGAATATTTCGGTGAATATTGTTATATTCCTTCTGAAGATTTTTGTTTTATTAAATGTTATAATGTTTTACGAGGTTTTAATGAAGAACAAGGAGAAATGATGAAAGAAATGTTTAATAATTTTTTATATAAAGAGAAAGCCATATCTAGAACAGGAGTAATGTCAAACTGCAAATTTTCTCAATTCAATAAATATTTTGGAGAATGTGTTCAATATTATAGTCCTGCCAATCGTCATTTAAATCCTAGAGGAATTGAAACGTTTCATAATTATGTTTATTACAATTATTTTCACGCAGGTTCAACAATTGGTCACTATTGTTTAATTAATAAATCTCATAAATTAAAATCTAACAACGCGTCCATATAAAATCATAACAAAGAAAAAAATTGACTATGGTTCAACATATATTTGGGATCTCGAAACTTTTCCTGATCCTAACTGTTCAACAGCTCATCCTATTCCTTATGCTGTAGGAGCTATTAATTTTAATAAATTTATATGTTGTTTACCGAAACAAAGATTGAAAGAATTAGAAACACGTTTGTTAAGTGATATGATTAAAATTAAACGATCAAAAGATGAAGATGAAATTAAAAATCTTAAAAAACAGATTAATGAGTATAATAATTTAACTGAATTAGAATTTAATAAACTTCAAAATTGTGTGAAAATATTTACGAGAACTGAGGATGATGAATGTCCGATCGGGGGAAACCCAGAGGACGTATGTCCGATCCATCAATTTTTTAAAACTCTTGGAAAATTTAATTATTCGAGAGTAACTTTAATAGCTCACAATTCATCAGGTTTTGATTCCTATTTTCCGATAAAAGCTAATTTTAAATTATCTAAACCGCCTCTTAAAACTTCAAGAGGAATATTAACTGCTTCATTACAAAATCCTTATACAACTGAATGTGTTAGTAGATACATTCAAAAATCTTTTAGATTTAAAAACAATATGAAAAAAGATTCACCTTCAGGTAAATTAGCACTTCAAACTATTATAATGAAATGTAGTTATCAACATGTAAAAACAAGTCTTTCTAAATGGTGTGAGAATTTTAAAATTCCTACGAATGTGTGTAAATTAAATTATGAAATTGGAGACATAACACATGAAAATTATAAAGAAAAAGAAATTGAATGGAGACCATATTTAGTTAACGATATTCTTTCTTTAGCTTTTTGTATCTACAAATATAATAATGTTATGCAAGATTTAGTTGGTGAAGATATAACTACTAATTTGACATCCTCTGCTTTAACATTTAACGGTTGGATGAAAAGCGTACAAAATGACAATATAAATATTCATTCTCATATAGATTTATGGGCTAGAAATTATATTAGAAAATCTGTTAAAGGTGGAAGAGTTTCAGCAAATATAAGAAAATACATATCACCATTTTGTAGCATCTTGTTACCAATATTAAAACAGTATTTACCTGGTCGCTACGCTGGGGGGACTTTGTCCCTTGGAAGTAATTTAATAGATTTAATGAAACAGTATCGAGATTTAGGAGATAAAACTGAAATTTGTAAGAAAATTTCAAATCAACTACTTGAACAAAAAAATGAATTTCTAATGGCTTTTGATGCAACATCTTTATATCCATCAGCTATGTATGATGAAAATTCAGAATATCCTAAAGCTGAATCAGCTAGAAAATTTCGTCAAGAAGTAGAGCGGGAAATAGTATATAAATTTAATACTCAAACATTTAGACCTAAAACTGGAATATTCTCTGTTGTGTTTCAATATCCGAATGATATGTTTTTCCAACCAGTTCCTATAAAAGATAAAGTTAAAAATCAAAATAATAATTCTCATGTAAAAGTAATCAGGTTTAGAAATGGTATATGTTATGATGTATTAACTTCTGTAGACATACAAGAAATTGTTAGATGTGGGGGAAAATCTTACATATTACTGATGGTATAATTTATGAAAAAAATTATCAAGTTTCACCATTTCGAAATTATATTGAAAAACTTTTTAATTTGAGAAAAAGATATAAAACAGAAGGAAATACTGTAGGTGATGAGTTAATTAAATTATTGATGAATTCGCTATATGGCAAAACTGTGCAAAAAGATATAACCACTAAATATCATTTATGGAATGAGAATACATTGAGAAAAAATTTCACTCAAGAAGTAAAAGATTATGAAAAATTAAATGATGAACAATATTTAGCGAAAGTAGAAATGGAAGATGATGAATTTCTCAAAAATAATATTGTAAAAGATGGGAAGACGTCATTCATGCCATCACACTTAGGTTCTTTCATTCTTTCTCACTCTAGAAGAATCATGAATAACTTTATTTTAGAAATTAATGGTTTCAACGAAAAATACATTCATTATACAGATTAAGTAACAGCTGACACGCCTGTAATATTGAGAAAGAATAATTTATTATTTATTTCTAAAATAGATAGTATTGTAAACAACTATAGAATTAATCCGTTTGAAATTAATGGTGATATGAAAGAAATTTCATTTGTTGATAATTTAGAAATTTATACTCATAATGGATGGAGTAAAGTAAAAAAAATTATTAGACATCTTACAAATAAACGTATTTATCGAATAAGAACAAAAATGGGAATAGTAGATGTTACTGAAGATCATTCATTGTTAGATGAAAGAGGTAATGAAATAAAGCCACAAGAATTAAATATAGGAACAAATTTACTACATAATAAATTATTTTTACACGACAATACAATCACATTGAAACAAATTTTATATGATATTTATGTTAATCATGCACCTAATTTAATATGTAGGCGAGCATTTGTAGAAGGGTTCTTTTTAGGAGATGGTTCTGCTGGAATCTATAATTATGAATCAGGAGTCAGATATTGTTGTACTTTAAGTAACCAAGACCTTAACCTCATAATGAAATTAAAAACATATATTAATGAAGCTTATAACAATGATTGTAAAATATATGATACAATGAGATCATCTAGTGTATACAAACTTAATTTTCAAAATCCAAAACAATATGCTATATACTTTAGTGGAAATTATTATAATCAGTTTAGAGAAAAACGTGTTCCTTGGTATGTTCTAAATGCTGAATATAATATTAGATATTGGTTCTTTGTTGGATTTTATGCAGCAGATGGGGACAAGAAATCTTTTTTTACAAGGAAATATGCAACTATTCGTTTCACACAGAAAAATAAAGAAACCTTTAGTGGTTTATACAATTTGACATCATCTCTAGGTATTAATTTGGTAGTAAGCGAAAGACAAGATAAACCATTATGCTTTAGTGCGTGTCAAGTTAAAAATAATATTACCAAAGATGTCACCACTGTAAGATACTTAAATAATAAACCACAATATGTTTATGATATTGAAACAGAAGATGGCACATTTAATTGTGGTTTTCCATTAATTGTAAAAAACACTGATTCAATATACATTTCTAATGAGCTCTTCAATAAATTAGATGCTGCTGGATATGTTGGTGGGGAATTGTGTCAAGGAAAAAATGATTATGGAAATGGTGGAATTATTTTTGCAATGTTCATTGCTCCTAAAATAAAATATTGTATTACTGTAGATGAACAAGAGAGACTTAGTGAAAAGAAAACATTCAAAGGATATTCACAAGATAAAGTAAAAGTAGAAGATTTTCTAAAATTATATTCGGGGAAAACATTATCGACTACAGTTAATAAACCATGGAAAAGATCTTTAGAAACTGGAATTAGTATTCCTGATAAAAATAATAATACTGAAGAAAAAAAATTCTCTGGTCAAATAAATATTCTTAAACGTCAAGCACCTGATGAAAATGAAATTATGTTACCTTATAACGGAGAAGATATTCAAGCTGAAATATTTCAAACAATCGTCTGTGAGAGTAATTTAAGTGATGATGATGACACGTGGGAATAATAATTTTTTTATTACATCTAAAAATTTTATAACATCTAAAAATTTTATAACATCTAAAAAATTTATTACATCTAAAAATTTTATAACATCTAAAAAATTTATTACATCTAAAAATTTTATAACATCTAAAAACTTATTACATCTAAAAATTTCATTACATATGAAAATATATTTAACGAATATTTTGGTATTTTCTATTAAGTTTTATCATATTAAGTTTTATCATATAACGTTTTATCAAAAGATAATTTAAATTTATTTTCACTAACTATTGATTCTTCATCATCATCAATTGATTCTTCATCATCATCATAAATTGATTCTTCAACATCATAAATTACACTTTTTGGTATAGGATGCCATTCCCTGATAGGATACCATTCTCTTATTGGAATATCTAACTCTAAATTAAATTTTTATCTGATAATAATATAATAGAGAAAAATATTGGTCTTTGATCTCTTTTGGAAAATTTAATAACAGCACCATAATCTGAATCACTTTTAGTTTTTATTAAAGATGATAAAATTTTAAATTGATTAGATGTAAATCCTAATTTAAATTTTGTAGACCCGACACATAGTTGTCTAACAGTATCTTCAACTATACCATCATTATTATTTTCAATTGTAAGAAAATGAAATTTAGATAAATTTTGATTATATGTAGTATTAATATCATGTACATCAGTATGAGATATAAATTTTTCTTCACTTAAATTTTTATAATTACTAATATTTTTATAATCTTTTTTACCATTTACACCTTTTTCAGGTGTTTCAGAATCATCATTTATATTATCATCATCTATATTATTATCATCATTATTATCATAAGATTCTTTAAGATCGGGCAAAGCCCTAGAACCTCCGGTTCGTTTATTATGATTATGATTATGGTCATTGTTAATAGTATAAGGTGTTGTCCACATATAAATTTTTTCTTGTTGAGCTAAACCATTTATATAAGATTTTAACAAATTAATATTTAAGTTTGAATATAATCCTATATACGTATCATCATCATATCTTTGGGGCATTTCTAATGTTTCTTGTTTATAAATTGTATCTCTATAATAAACTTGACATAATAATTCTTCATTATGTTTTTTACTCTCTATATGAATGTTATATTGATTTTGTTCATCAACAAATAATCTAATTTTTTCTTTGGAAAAAGATTTTAATTTTTTAACTAATTCTTTAACATTGATATAATTAATAATTTTATTTTCTATCGAATCAGTATTACTAATTGGCAACACTGCTCTAATAAAACCGAAAACATTATTATGACCTATTATAACCATATTTTCTTTATTTAATTCAACTTAAGCTAAATCATTATATTTACTTACTATATCCATAAATTTAATTGATGGATTATGTCTGTGCTGGTCGTATCAGGAGCTTGTGCGTTCATCAGTGTGTTTCCCTCATTTTCTCATAGTGTAATCCATCATTCGTATTGGAATTTTATATCATTGTCATCGCAGTGTCCTTCTCCATCGATTTATTTTCTTATTGAATAATATCAAGATGGACAACATCGAAATAAAAGAGATCACTCGCATCGGGAGGATGAACGGAAAGGATAGATTGATGAAAATTAGATTAAAAAATGAAGAATCAAAAACAAAGCTTCTACGATCTTCTCGACAGCTCAGATATACTAAAGAATATGAAAGAGTTTTTATTCAACCTGATAGGACTCTTCTGCAGCAGCAAGAAAATACAAACTTGCGGCGTGAAGTCAAGCTCAGAAATGAAAATGGAGAAGATGTTATGATTCTTAAAGGAAAGATTGTGAAAAGATCAAGCTTAGACACTGTGAAACATTTTCATTGAATTTTTACCCTTTTTCTCAAAAATGTCATCAGAGTACATTTTCTCGAAGTTATCCGACTATTTCCTTGACAAATATACGTTCTTTGTTACCAAAAATAGATGAACTGAAAATTGTAAGTCAACTTAAACGATCAGACATTATTTGTATAACCGAAACGTGGCTGCATTCAAACATCTGTGATGCCCTCATTTCAATTAACGGGTTTTCTGTCTACCGTGATGATCGAAATGAGCAGAAAGGTGGGGGAACTGCTGTTTATGTACGTAATGATTTTGTACAGGCAATTGTTGACATAGATGCAGCTTGCAGGAAACCGGCTCACTCTAAAATGTCATACACTGTGATTGAGTTAGCAAATTTTTCATTGTACTTGCTTTGCATATATATACCACCCTCTTGCTCAGCTGCTGAATTAGACGAAATCAATCAATTCATATGTACCATGTTTGATTTTTGCATCTGTGAGAAGCCCAATCATAACTTTATGATCGTGGGAGACTTCAATCATTTTAATTGTGAAAAACTTTGTACTGATATTGATGCCGTTGACATTGTGAAATATGGTACGCGCTTTGAAAACATCTTAGACCATATTATTATCTCAAGAGACCTTTCTTTGTGTTATTCCCCTGATCATGTTGATTATGATGCTCCTATTGGCAATGCTGACCACAAGTTTCTCACTGCTTATCCATCAGTATCTATACCAAAGAAAGAGTCTGAACATTCAAAATGCAAAACAAAAAAGTTTATGATCTGCGAGAGAGTCATATCATATCCTTAAGCAGTACTATAGCTGATCAAGATTGGACTGATTTGTATTCGGCTGTTGATATCAATCAGAAATGGCTTATTTTTCGACAAACTATAATTGAGCATATAGACCGGAGCATACCTCAACAATACGTCGTTATGAAATCAACGGATAAAGAATGGCTCACACCCATAACAAAGCTCTTAATTAACGAGAGATGGAAAGCCTATCGCTTGAGAGATTGGAGCAAATACAACTATTTAAAAGAAAAAGTCAAACTTGAAATTCAAAAGTGCAAACAAATCTGGGCTAAAAAGATAAAAGAAAAACCGAATGGACTTTGGAATCTATTGGCCACAGTGAAAGATACAAAAAGTTCCAGCAATAGTTTTGACAACTTCATTGAGAAAAACAACGGAATCGATAATACTTTGGAGCTAATTACTCAACAGTTCTCCACAAGCATGACTCGCGATTCCACCTGTACCCAAGTGGATGTTGCTGATGATGATTGGAACCCTTTGATATCTGAACTACAAGTTGCGAAGCTACTTTCGGAAGTCAAACCCAATAAGTTTTCGGGGGATCCTGAAATCTCATCATTGATTTATAAGACTTTATCTGTCTTCATATCATCGCCTCTTGCTCATATATTTCAAGCATGCATTAACCAGAGGAAAATTCCAGAAGAATGGAAGAAGGTTTCGATCACTCCAGTGCCAAAAGAAAAGCCAATAAAAGTCACAAAACTTCGTCCCATTTCTCAATCCTTACTACCAACCAAAATTTTTGAACGCATACTTTTAAACGAACTCAGATTGAATTTTGAACATATGTACGGTGAAGAACAGCACGGTTTCCGTAGAGAATGCTCCACTACAACAGCTCTAGTTGCAATCGCACATCAATTGCTTCAGAATCACGATGACAAAAATTGCCATGGATCTGTACTAATGACGTTCGATATGCACAGAGCATTCGACAACTTGGACCACAAATTGATAATTGAGAAATTTTTGAAAATGAGCGTCCCTAAGGGGTTTGTCCTTTTTCTGAAAGACTATTTATACAATCGTTTTGCGCATATCAAGCTGTTCGACAAAATATCAAGAAGCTTCCGTGTAACTGTTGGTGTTCCCCAGGGTACTGTCTTGGCACCATACATTTTTGGAGCGTTTTTTGGAGATTTCCATTGTCTCTTACCGACTACCAAATCGGTTAAATATGCAGACGACTTGACTGTAATTGTACCAGTGCATTCTGTCGACAAAATAGAAAATGAAGTAAATTGTGAGATCGAAAATATTCAGCGTTGGTGTTCGGAAAATCGCCTTACACTGAACTTGTCAAAATCAAGGATCCTTTTTTGTTTTGCCAATAACAATGTTGAGTTTTCTTTTTCTCTTCCAATTGAATGTGTCGATAAAGTCACTGTTCTTGGTTTTGTAATCAATAAAGATTTGTGTTGGGATTCCCACATTGACCATATTGTGAAGATAGCTAATAGACGTTTTTATGCTTTGAGAAAGTTGTGGCTACATTTGAACACTGATGAACTGCACATGATCTATACAGCATATATTCGCACAATTGTAGAATATGCTTGTCCCATTTTTGCTGGCATCAACAAATCGCTAACAAAGAGGGTGAAAAGCATCGATATACGAGCTCATAAAATCATATATCGTGATGGAATACGGGAGTGTCGTTGTGCAAGTGATGAACTGATCATACGTCGAAATCAACAGAGTATTGACCTCTACCGAAAGATAGAGAGCAGTGACAGTCATATTCTGAGTGATATTATTCCCAACAGGCTTCTGCATTCCGGATACCCTATTATTCCCCTTTGTCGAACAATAAAGACCAAACAATCCTTCGTGAACTACACTGCACGCCTACAAAGCAATTTATTGTGAAATGTTTTCCTTCATACTGAAATTATATGACTTGTGTCATGATCTTTTGTGTATTTGCATATGTTACTTCTGATTATCATTACTTGAGAAATAAACACGTTACTTACTTACTTACTTAATAAATGGATCACCTGGAAAAATACAATAGTTAGTTTCTATAGAAGGTAAACCTTTTGTTTGTTCTCTAAATATTTCTGCTTGTAATTCGAATAAAATATTTACATCTATACATGGATTTGTAATAGTATTATTATTATTATTATCAAAACATTTATTTTGAAATCCCGTTGATCTCGTCGAATAAGAAGAACAGGATGATGCGGGCGAATATAATTTTTTTAAATTTGCTTTTTCCATTTTTTTTTTTATTAGAAAAAATTTATTTTTTTATTGTTAAAAAATGATGTTACCAAATGTTGGTGGAGGTGCATATATCCCGAATAATCGTGAATTAGAAATAGAAATAGAAAATTATATTATGAAAACTGGAGACGTTTTATCTGGTCCATTGCATCTTTCTATTCTTCCGCAACAAAATACAGAGTTAACAAATAAACAATATGTTGATACACAAATCAATGACTTAAAAGAAAAATATATAAACGATGTTTTGGTTCCACTGATGAATGAATTAAAGTTGCTAAAACTTAATGACAAATCATTAAACGAAAAATTATTAAAACTTGATAAAAAGGATAGAGAGCTAGAAGCAGATATAGCAAAACTTTTTAAAAAGATTTCTGAACAATCAAAAATTTTAATATTACTTTTTATAAAGTTAAAATCTGCAGTCATTAAAAATAAACAACAGATACAACTATTGGAAGAACAATTAGAAGATGAAATAGAAAAACTACCTGAAAGAATTTAAAAAAATTTAAAGCAGTTACAAGCTACATTTCAAAAAAGTGTTGATGAATTAAGTTCTAAACTTACTCAACAAATGAAAAAGATGAATAGAATAATAAATGAAGTAAACTCACTTAATCAAAAAGTTGATAAAATGAAAACTCTTAAAATCAATTTAGAAAATGAATTAAAGAAAAATTTACAAGAAAACTCTAAAGAGAATAAAGAACAGTTAGATGCTGTTAAAAGACAATTAGATGTTCTTAAAATTAAGTTAAATGCTCTTAAAACGGCGTTGAAGATGAATCAGGAGAAAATGCAAGTTAATAGAAAAGAAATTAAAGTAAATCACACGCTACTTGACGCAATAGATAAAGTGCAACAGACAATTAATAAAGTTATCTCGAAGTTGTTGTCCATTCACAAACGTAAATCTTGATCGGAGCGAAGCTCCTCGAGGTTTTAGCCAATCGTAAATATTTTTCCCAAAAGTCAAATTTATTCCTAAAAAATGCCTATAATTTATAAACACAGTCTTAAACATTTTGCTTCAAATCAAAGAATTGCTCATGAACCACGTATGAATCCTGTTTATCATTATGATAATAGAGAAACAGTCGGAACACAAAAGTTCCTAGGCACCGCAGGTGCCGTTCACACGGAAGGAGCTTGCATCTTTTCTTGTATTAGAAGTATCGTTAACTTAATTAAAAATAATAAAGATTTGATTACATCTGCTGCAAAAGGAGCAGCTGCTATAGGTAGTACAGCTAGTGCAATATCAAATGCTGTTAAGTCTCAAAACGAATTAAAACAGCTAGAAGCTATTCGTAAACTTAGGAATGATTCTGAAGAACTAAAAAATTTAAAAAAACTTTCAGAGGAAACAAAAAACAAAATTGCTAACACATAGCTGTGGGGGAAACCTTGAGGAGCGGAGCTCCGCCTGATAGTAAACATAAGAAGAAATCAGGCGTAGCCATAAAACGTTCAATTGAAGAAATAAGAGGAAATAGTCTAGCAAAATTCTAAAATATATTTTTTAGTAAAATTTTTTTAGTAAAATTTTTTTAGCAAAAATTTTTTTAGTAAAATTATTTTAGTAAAATTTTTTTAGCAAAAATTTTTTTAGTAAAATTTTTTAGCAAAATTTTTTCTGTGTGTGAGAAAAACAAAAAGTCAAATTATTTTTCTTAAAAATGTCTTCGCTAATTGAAAATAAATTTGAATTAGATAAACCACCAGGTGTTAGTTATAATCAAAAAAAGAATGACTATATAAGAATTGCTATGAATCCCGGATCTTCCAGTAGAGTAAATACTGGAGGAGATTTAATTTTTGAAGTTGATAATCAGCAGAGTTATATATATCTACCTGATTCATTTTTACACTGTGAATATTCTTTATATAGTGATGCCAATTTTACAACACCATTACCAGAAACCGATAATATTGCACTAGAGAATAATTTTTTCCAAGATTATTTACACAAATGC
Organism: Prostheceraeus crozeri; assembly: GCA_907163375.1. Lineage (NCBI taxonomy): Eukaryota > Metazoa > Platyhelminthes > Polycladida > Euryleptidae > Prostheceraeus > Prostheceraeus crozeri. The sequence goes on from CAJQUW010007556.1 coordinate 41,035, forward strand.
GTTTAGATGTTGCAACTCAAAATATAGAAACTATCAAAATCAAAATAAGTGATTCTCCAGGTGTAATTGATACAATGCTTAGATTTGTAACAATTGGTGAAAATAATAAAAAGTATGAAATCGAAGGTTGGTTTCCTGATACAAATGATGGTGTAATTGTTGATGATTTAACTCACGCTGGAACAGATGCCGCAGGAATTGCGAAAGATGTAGAAAATATTGCAAAACATTTAAATAAAACAAACAATAGTGCATATAAAGAAAGACGTGAATTTAACAAGAAAAGTAAACAGACAGTTAATTGGTCATTGTCTCCATTATTCGGATATTTAGATTATGATAAAATATCATATCAATTAAAATTTAAATTAATAATTCATCGCACAGCAAATAATGAATTAATCTTTTTGGTAAGACTGGAAAAAAAGCATATTTAAAAATTGATAGACTTGAATGGTGGATTAAGCATATTACTCCTAGTTTAGAGGTTGAAACAGCTATTGCAAAAAGATTAAATACTAACAAACCAATTCCAGTAAATTTTCTAAAGCGTACTGCTAGTTCAGTAACTTTTTCAGAGCAAAGATTTAACTGGCATTTTACTAGAACTGCGAATACTCCAAGATATTTATTACCAACTTTTCAAAGAAATAATTCTCCAAGTTTTGATAAGAACAACAATCTTTTTCATATTAATACAATTCGAAGTTTACAAGTTTCATTAAATCAAACCCGTTATCCAATTGATCCATTAAGATTCGATGATACCAATAATCAATTTATGGAAGGATATGATTCTTATCGAAATCTTTGTATAGAATTTGGAGTTGAACCACAATTAACTCCTGGAGATTGGAGACATTTATATCCTGTTTTCTGTTTCGATTTAAGTGCACAATCTGAAGATATTATCAAGACTGGTTGTGATGTAACAATTAATATTGAAAAGAAAGATTCCACAACTTCATTGATGGCTTATGGTTTCTTGCTAGAAGATGTAAAATATTCTATTGAAATTCTTAATGGAAAGATGGCTAGGATAAGTTAATTATAATTTTTGATAACATAAAATTTTTTTTAGTAATTAGTAATAAAATTTTTTGTAACTAGAATAGATTAAAAATTCTAAACTTAAAATTTTTTCATAACTAGAATAGATTAAAATTTTTGATAACTTAAAATTTTTCATAACTAGAATAGATTAAAATTTTTGATAGCTGAAAATTTTTTTATTAAAAAATTTCGCAAGCGAAAAGTAATAATAATAAAACTGTTGAATTAAAATTACGTAATATTGTTGACAAAAATACACCTAAAACTATTACGATTAACAAAAAAAGTATTACATAAGTAAACCAATGATAGAGAATATTCAATTAATATTCAAAATTGGATGGCGAAAAGAATGGCGGGATTCTCCCATTAATTCCACTAATAATAGGTGGCATAGCTGCAGCAGGAAGTGTTGCAGGTGGGACAGCTGGTATTGTCCAAGCAGTAAATAAAAATAAATCAGAGATGGCAGCATTAGAAGAACAAAAACGTCATAATAGAGAGTTAGAGAAAGTTGCTAGGGGAGAAGGAATAGTAGATAATTTTATTAGTAAATTAAAATTAGTTGATGAAGGAAAAAGAGTTCTTAAAAATATTCTCCACAATGTTGATGATTTAATTGAAATTAAAGAAACTAAAGATGGTTCTGGAATATATCTAAGTCCTAGTATGATAAGGTAAAACATTTATTTTATCTTTTAAAATGAATTCTAAAAATTCCGAAAATTTAATTAAATTAAAAATTGCTAATTCAGATTTATTAAATTATCTATTAAACAAAAATAAAAACTCAGATTGTAAAAAAATTTATGAAGGTAACGACGACAAACAAAGTTTGGCTACTACCTACGGTGGTGACATACAAAAAACATTAGAAAACTTTCCTGGATTTATTTGGAGTAAATATTCGAAAGAAAAACATCTTCCTGGTCATTCATATACTGGTCCAGGAACTCGATTAGATATAAGACTAGATGAGAATAATAATCCGAAACCAGGTGAAGAACCAATAAATAGAGTAGATGCCGCAGCTTACAGGCATGATTTAGCTTATCGAAATCATGATCTAAGTTCTCGACATGCAGCTGATAAGAAGATGATTCAAGAATTAGATAGTATTCAGAATCCTTCCTTTAGAGAAAAAATTGAAAGAATGTTTGTTAAGAAAGCTTTACAAGCTAAAATATTATTCGGTCAGGGTTTAAATGAAACGACAGCAAAGCTGTCTGAGAACAACGCTCGAACCTACGCCTCCGAAATTCATAGGGAATACAGAAAGCCGAAATATTTATTGAAATAAAAAATATTTCATAAAGATGATATTTGGAGTGCTGATCTTAATTATATCCCTAATGAAAGGGACTACAAATACGCATTGACCGTTATAGATTTATATACACGATACGCTTGGGTAAAGCCTTTAAAAAATAAAAGTGGTCTATCAGTTAAATGTGCGTTTGAAGAAATCTTTAAAGAAAGTAAGAGAAAGCCAAAAAAATTGTTTGTTGACAAAGGGTCGGAATTTTATAACTGAAACGTTCAGCCACTATTTGAAACTGTTTATTCAACTGAAAACGCTGGAAAAGCTGTAGTGATAGAAAGATTCAATCGGACGTTAAAAAATAAATTATTCAAGAAATTTACTGAGCAAAGAAATCAGAAATGGTTGAAGATATTACCAGGAGTTGTAGAAGAGTACAATAATAAAGTTCATTCTGGTTTTGAAGAAACTCCAAAGAATGCTTCTGACGACCCTGATTTAATACGAAAGAAAATATTCGAAAATAATTATTCGAATGAGAGTAATCCGAATTTGCAGAAACTTAAGCCGAAATTTAAAATTGGTGACAGAGTTAGAATATTTAAGTATAAGAATAAGTTTGAAAAAGGCTTCGTTGGCTATTGGACGAAAGAGATATTTGAAGTTTGTAAAATAAATCAAACTTATCCAATTACTTACGAAATCAAAGATTTAGATAATGAAGATATCAGAGGCCGATTTTATCAAAATGAATTACAACGAACTGATTTTTAATTATCATTATCATTATTATTGGAACTAACGTTTCGGGAATGAAATTCCCTTGTTAGGCGTAGCCATAGAACCTACGGTTCGTTCAATTCTAACATAGTATCAAGAAATGGCACTCCTTTTTGTAATTTAAATAAAACATAAAGACATAATTGACCACAATAAGTAGTTCCCGGTTTTTGAATTTGAAATGTATTATAAATTCCATGGCCAAGTAATTTTTTGACTTCGTTTGTAGGTGGAAGTCCATAAGAGTCGAACCTATAGTTCTCAGCCTCCGGGCGGTCGAAATAGTAATTATCTCGATTTTTATTAAAGATACCTGCAGACTAATGTATTCCTTTTTCATCTGACGTATGAAGATTTGTTATGAAATTTATAGTTATTGATGGAACTTTGTTCCGGGAACTGAAGGTTCCTGTTGGCTTATTTTTTAGGAATTGTAATTCGGCTCTCATCAGAACATGAAAATTCTTTATTCCCAATTGATTTGCGATTTTCTTTAAATCGAAATTCGTTGTTGTTTGTGTTCCATATAATTTCAAAAACTCATTTATGTTGCTCATTTTATAATTAAAAAATTTCTTAAGGGACCCCTAGAAGTCAGAAGGGAGGGGGTATTGATTTAAAACTGTTCTCTAATGATGACTTTCCTTACTACTTAGTCAGAAGGGGGGTATTGATTTGAAACTGTTCTCTAATGATGACTTTCCTTACTACTTATTCGATTTTGAAATCATTTAATTTAATCTAAATTGAAAAGGTACATTTGTAAAAGATCGGTTTATTAGCGGAGTTAGTGTTTCGCACATCTTTTATCAGTAGTAATTCATCCCTAATCAATATGTGAAAATTCTTTATTCCCAATTGATTAGCAATCTCATTTAAATCGAAATTTGACGTGGTTTGTTTGCATCCATTTTTAAAGAAATATTTTTGAATACAATCTTCTGGTATATTGAGACTACATGATATTTTGAGACAACTTAAATTTTCATCTGCCTAAATTTTCAAAATTCTTAGACCACGTGATATTTTCAGACAACTTAAATTTTCGATTACGTGATATTTTGGGACAACTTAAATTTTCGATTACGTGATATTTTGGAACAACTTAAATTTTCGATTACGTGATATTTTGGGACAACTTAAATTTTCGATTACGTGATATTTTGGGACCACTTAAATTTTCGATTACGTGATATTTTGGGACAACTTAGATTTTCGATTACGTGATATTTTGGGACCACTTAAATTTTTGAAATTTTGTTTTTTTGAAAATTTGTCACTACCTAAATTTTCGGCCTTCGGCCACGTGAAATTTGAAGTCTACCTAAATTTTTGAAATTTTGATTTTTTGAAAATTTTGAAAAAACCCGCAAAAGTGTGACATCCGGCGCAAGCGAAGCGAAGCGAAGCGAAGCGAAGCGAAACGAAGCGAAGCGAAGCGAAGCGAAGCGTCGCGCTGGATGTCACACTATATACTACTAACGTAGGATCAAAAAATAGGAAGTAAATGATAAAAATACACGTTTAAGTAAAAAAATCAAAAAATTGACTTTTTTTCGATCGAAAATTCGAAAAATAACATTAATTGTTTCATTACAATTACAGAGGAAAATACAATTTAAGTTAATGAAAATGATATAAAAGTAACGTAGGATCAAAAAATAGAAAGTAAACGATAAAAATACACGTTTAAGTAAAAAATCGAAAAATGACTTTTTTTCAACGAAGATACTTGGCGCTGGGAGCAACAGCTTGTGGGAATACTTGGCGCCGAAAGGGTTAATACACTGTATTTCAAGGAGGTACCTGCTGAAATAATAGTTCTATCCAACATTAATCAAGACCAGGAATTGCACCAGGTCAAGATCCGGATCCGGTGGATCCTGTCGTAATTATCCGGATCCGGGATGAGATCCGCCCGGATCCAGCGAAGAGTGTTTATGATGTTGATGGTCATTAATGCTGAGGAAAATCCTATTTTACGATAGAAGTTATAACATTTATAGAACCTAAGACTTGTTTTTCTCGTTACTCACTAATAGTCAGGAGTGGCAGTCAAGAAAGCGAACATAGATCTTAATAGAAATGTTTTATCCAGGAATATCTGTAGCTCGGTATTGAATGACCATCTATTAATGTGCAAAAAGGATGAAGTAACGTTTTCATGCTTTGTTCATTCTAATTGTCATGTTACCGTTGTAGACTTGTGACCACTGCACCTGCTTTGCTAATCCACACCAAGGAATGAATGGACATCCATGACTTACAAAGCAAATAACATGAAAAAGATCCATTGTGCTTCTCAAAACATATGATATTGATCTGACTCCCTCACACTTACATACAATGAACAATAGCTGTAAATATTAATAAGTCTATAATATGTAGTTGGATATGCGCATATTAGTGAAATAAACACAAATAAAAACAAGTTTGCTGTCTTTCCCTTCTTTTAATTAAATACACTTGTTTATCGTTGTTGAAATTGTTTTTTTTTATTGACAATCATGGTAAATGTAAACTTAATTAATTAAGAAATTCAGCTGCTTATAGTTATCATGTCTTGAGAAAGAGTATACGTTTCTCTATGCTCAGTTTCAGATTGTATTACCGATATTTTAGATACTTGTTATCATCCATTGATTCAAAATTCAAGATTCAAGATTTATATATTTTTCACTACATCTGGGATGCATGTGACAGTAATGATATTTTGTAGAAAAGGTAATAATAACTGAGAACCAGAGTGACAACTGCAATTGGCGATAGCAAAATCCTAGGATTTCAATATCACTTCACAAGTATGTCTTTATGTATTATGAAACGCACAATTTAAACTTAATATCAGGAACCAGACTATTCAATGTTTCATGATAATGAAAACTAATTACATGCAGTTTTATCACTTTTAATCATAGGATCCGGGATCCGCCCGGGTACCCGGGTATTTGCAATCCCTGATCAAGACACCACACTTACGATCCCCGACCTTGCCTGATATATCTGTCTGCAATTCAGCTCGCATTTTTAGATATTGTTAACTTCACTTTGATCATTTTTAATTATTTCTTAAAAAATCGTGATGCTGATGCAGCATACGAACGAAGCGCTTCAGTGTTATCAAGATAATAATAGCAAGAAGGGCAAGATTCGTTTTCCATCGATGTTTTCATGTATGCGAACTTGTTTTTCTTGCCTCCGCTTTATGGTAGCATATTCTTTGACACATTCTATCAAGACGTGACGTAATCCTTTCATAACGCAACATAGCTACATCCGTTTTTCCATTAGTTTAAGGCATGTTTTTCAGCTTCTTCGCGATTTGTAGAAGATTAAATGGTCGGTCATTGCTATCATCTATTAAATGAATATACACAAGTAACTGCGCATCAATTAAATGTATTTCATGTAATATCAAGAGATTCTTTCATGCCAGAATTAATTTGTGTGAGAGCTTGGACATGATATATTAGATTGCAGTTATCTAATAATTCCGTCGAAAAGTAGGAATCGTGCTAATTTGATTAACATATTTTTCTTCAATATCCATGTACGCATATCTACTCGATAAGATGCCGATTCCATGTATTCTCAGAATGATTGTAAATTTCTGCTTATTGCAATAATAGAACTACTTGTTTATATCAACTCCAATTGTGTGTCAAATTCTTGCAAAACATTCATGATATATGTACGTGTATGTAGTGATGATATTTGTGAATGATTCAATATATTTCTTGCTGAAAAGTAGGAATTATTTAGGGTCTAGGCGTTGAAATTTAAATCTTTAAGAATCATTTTTTTCAAGCATGGCATCCACATAGTAACATCTTGTGCTCAATAAAGTTGACTTATAATGTTTTTGTTGTGATCATTTTGAATTAGATTGAATATAGTGCATCCAATAATTACATAATGTTTTCCCACAATCGCATTTTATATTAAAATAGACTTTCACTTTTTTAAAAAAGCTCAACCATACAGCAAATTTATACTAGGTAGAGTGTCGACTCAAAAGTGCACTGTAAACTCCAGACGGCAACCTTAACAACCCAAACGCATCTGAGAAGTTCCACATACAACTCTCCGGTAATGATGTGTTAACTACTACAATTTTTTGCAGTGACATTTAGTCACGTTTTGTAACTGTTATTCACTGCGAAATTCTTCGTTAAGTTTCGGTTATTCATTGTGAAACCATGAAACACACTTGATAACTGTAAAAACAATATTTTGGTGATTTTTTACGGTGATTAACAGTGTACAGTTTGCAGTGTATCTGTATACAGTGAAAATTTTTATATCAAAATATTCATTTTTATGTGGAGATTACGTTCCTGCAGTCCAAAAAATTATTTGGGCAGTTTTTAAAAGCTGAATTTATCCAAATTACTCATGTGTTTGTATTACCGAGATGAAGCCACTTTATAAGTAGCATGAAATAAGTTGAATATCAAAAGGAATGAGTATTTGCTAACAATCATCTTAAATAAGCGGAAATTAAGGTAATGATCAAGGAAATTTCATGAACTGCATTATAATGCAGGTCTCTGCAAGTCTTCAGGAAAAAGTTGAGATCTTATTGAGAGCTTCTTGTCTGAAGCGTCATGTATTTAATTCAATTTTCAACGGCATGATTTATAATTCACCAGGCGTTATTTCTTGAATCTGAATAGTAATGTGGACCCATAAACATCCTTTTAAGTTAATTATTATTAGTTTCTTTAATTATTATGCTTTGCTCGATCAGTGGCAGGTAGTTTGGCCTATGATCACGCTTGAGATAGTAATCTTATTATAATAAGTCTGAGCTTTAAAGTAATTGCAGCCCATCGAATTGCTAATTTACAAACAATATTACTTCTCCAAGGTTGTCATGACATGGAGGATCTGTAAATTCCCTTTCTTTCTTCTGCATTGCTATCATAATCAGTCGAATTCGAGCACCATTCTCCAGAAGAGCTAGAATTTGCGTATCTCACTACTGGATCTCAACTCTAGTTTATTTAATGAAACTAGATGCAACTAGAAACTGTATACACATTGGGGCTTTAATAAATGCTGAATTGCTACTCTCCCTAATATGCATGGAGGCTACTTACTCTATGACGTCAACTGTTAGCTTCGTTGAATTGTGACGAGATTATTGTAAAAAGCAATCGATTCTTGATGGTAAAGTTCGCAGATTTGTGGTTTAACTTGTACAAATCAACATCAGTTTACGTCCAAAAATTTCTTTGAATTACTGTCTGAGAAATCTAAGTGCCATATCAATTCAGACAACATCGCCAGTATTAATGGATACTATGTTTGTCGCAACGCATTCATTTTGGTTGGCTGTTGGAATCTGCATTTGCAAATTTCATAGGAGAAAACAGGTTAGTTAAGCTATATAATTGTTATTTAGAAAACATTTGGGAAAGACTCGTGACTCAAACTGGAAATTTTTAAGTGTTCCACTAACCAGATTTCTTGCGATTTTTCTCTCTACAAGATGAATCCACTCTTGACATTATTGCAACCTGTGACGGTTTAAGACTGGAATTCCCAAACTTTCTTTGTAAAGGTCCAAATTAATATTTTTAATGAACACGAGTTCATCTGATTCTGCATCTTATAAGAATGTAAATTACAAGAAGCAACATACTAATGTATCAATTAACTAATCATAGCAAACTGTGCAGTTTACTCGTGGCAATTTGAAGCTCTCTTTAAATATCAATATATCTAAAATTAATTTATTTTATTCAAGCTTCACGCGCTAATACTGCCATTTGATTCACTCACAACACATTCGTTTGATCTTAAAATATTTAATGATAAACCTCCCTTTTGCACTGATCTTTCTACCTATACTTCTCACTGATTGGATAACATTTCATAAGCAATTTTGCATGAAAGCAACACCAGAATCTAAAAACTGAGATCAGCTCATTGCTCAATCTAACACCAAAATGGGTGAACCTATGAAATATTCTTATAAAAATAGATCATCATGAAAGGATTGATGCGAGACATTAATCTGGTTGTGCTTCTCAGAAATAGAATTCAATTTTGGTTCAAATATGGTCTGTGACTCATCCTAAAGGACATATTCAGAAATCATATGTAGCGTGTTCATCACGAGATCATTGCGGTCCGGGAAAATGAAGTCGCGGTCCGGAGTTTGGGTGACCTGGTTTGAGATGTACATTGCCTCCTAGACTATTATTGCATTGATAAATACTGTTATTTCTGATATACAGGAATCACTTTCACTTCAAGTGATGAATCAAAAGTACTAAATTTGGTATGTGATTAATAATAGTGCCTTGAGATACAATTGTCTGAAGTTTTGTGATAATATCTGTATTTCAATGGACTTCAAACAAATTTGAAAATATAGGAGATAACCTACAAGTATCTGAAAACTACTCCCACATCAAGCAGCAACAAACTAATCAGTCTGGTTGGCCATTAAGATCTATTAATCTCAACTTTGCAGACTGCGAGAAGTTCAATTTCTGAAAGTTCTATCTAATTTTTACCATTTCAATTTGATAGTGGCCAACAGGAGAGACTTTGTATTTGTCCATAAACGACCGCGTTTTAGTCAGATTGAATATTAAGTTCTACATTTGAAGTGTTGTAACGGAATCCATATTGTATTTCCATGAATTTCAGAATCGTGCCAAAAAGTTAGGAGGAGATTCAAACAGCATGCAGAATATCTCGGAAATTGATAGTAAGTCGAGTGATTCGCTTAACAATGCTATCGATGTGGTGTCATCAAATTGAATTATGTCACACTAATCTGCTGTTTATATCCAATGATGGATGTATTTCTCTCGGGCTTGCATGACCATATGTTCCTTCATTCCAGATGAAATTATCGACCATTCTGCGACTGATAGTGAAACAGAAACTTCATTATTAAGAGAAGAGGAGAGATTGGAAAAGTGAGTGCTTGATGATGTGCAGTTTACTGAGATACCTGATTTGTAATATGCAACTTTCTTATCGTCACGTGAATTTCTTAAGACTATATGAACGAATAATTAATCCGAATTACCTATAGGTTTGTTGAGAAGTGATGCAGTTGTCATAGAGCTGGGAGGAAAATTGATAAAACAATTGTACATAATATAAAACATCACGGGGTAGGGCATCGGGCAAGCATGGTGTAAGTGGAGTGTCAACTCAAAAAAGCTGTGACCATGCAATGAACATTTTTATGTTATTTTTGCGGAGATTATGTTCTAGAGGTCTAGGATAATACTTGATCCATTTTTTACAAATTATTGCTGTGTTTACTTATTGGTGATTCTAGTAATAAGAAGCTTAATGGATATCAATAAAATTGAAAATGCACTAACACGAATCTTAATTAGGCGGGAATTATATTGATCAACAGGACACTTCATGAACCGCATTAAAATACAAGTCTTTATTTTTACGTGATTCGAACTCAGTCTGACCAGCTACGCTTAGAAAAATGACCAATTTTACCCTAACTAAATAATGCAAAATGACAATTAGCGACATTGCAGAGCAAAGTGGTAGCCTAGTAGCAAGCTGGTACACATTAACAGCTCGGTAACTTTCATTATCAAATACCTGTAGTTACGATATGAGCAATTAAGAGTTCAAATAGACATTATACTTTACTGCCAGATAAAAAAAGAATTCATTCGAAATTAACACATCTTGAATTTCGTGTCTAAGAGTTTTGAATGAAAAATTTTTCAGTAATGACTGCATTTATCCCTGCATGTCTGTGCACCATTGTTATCAACCAAAATTTAGTGTGCTCATTGTATTCATTAATTTCCTGAGGAAATTGTCGCCAATAGCCGTTTTCCGTCTTTCATTCAGTTGATGCAGTTGAGCACTGAGAGTGCGTCTAACCTTGTGAAATGTAACCTTTGAGAATTCAATTTTGCAGTGTTCAACTTGCAAAAACATTATAAGACAGAGTTTTTTGAATCATGATAGGTTATCCGTATTCAACAAATTATCTTATCGTCTATTCTTGAAAAATCATTTGACAGCATTTGTTGTCATGGAAGCATAGTAACCGAGAGCAACGATTTATATATTCTTTAAGTATGCTATCTTTATGTCTCCTCGTCATGTAGATTCCCATTTTATTATTCTGTTTGTAACTTTATTCACTCCGCATCTGCAAATTCGACAGATTTCAACATGTTTCGACTGCTTTGACCACAATTCATATTACTCAGATTCTCGAAGGCAATGCAAAATGCCTAAGCATTGTTTAGGCTTTTCGGCATCAATCCTTGGTGTTCGTAGTAGTGCCGACTTGCAATTGGATGTGTGTATAGCGTGTGGAGTTGTTGAATAGAATAGAGGAAGAATACATGCAGTATGCGAATTAACATGAAGAAGAAAAATGATGTAGATTTGTCGGACAGGCGGACTATACCTGATGACATATTGGTGAATGGGAGAATAATTGAAAAGTAGTCCCATTTCAAATATCCTAGCAGTATACATGCAGAGAACGTCTACTATGACTATGAAGAAAGAAATGCACAAATTTATATGACCCGAGATGAGATTTTTAGCAGTTTGTTATGTTTGAACTTTGATGACCATACAAAAACTAATCACAAAATCTGATTATGGAATGTGTTGTAGTATGAACCGGAGACGTATGCGTTACTGAATGCTGATAGCAAGTGATTGAAGGTACACTAATCCCAAAAATGTGTGTCACCTTTTAATATAGCCAAATGTATGCATATCAAAACCTGTTGCCATACTGAAATAAATGTTTCTAAGATTGCATGAGCTAAGAAAAGTAATTAAGCTGATAATAAACAGTGATTTTTACTACAGGATTATAAAATGTCGGTAACGAGACCACCTGATGAATTAATTACAGTTCTTATTCTTCGAAGTTTAAATATTTGCATGTATTTTTATCAAGTTATCAATTGCACTCTGAGGAATGGTCATGCATCTCTTCGACCACGATGGATTGTAAGTCATTCAAACAGCTAATGCCACATCTTTTTGATACTTTCCTCTTCGCCAGATCCCATCACACTTGTTCGCTAAGAGTAAGATCTGGTGATTTTGATGGCCGCTCCTTTGAGTGTTCTAACATGTTACAACTGATCGATCAGCCAATGATGATTTATGTTTCATGAAAGATGGAATCCGACAGTCTGCAAACGATTTATTAAAAGAAACTAGTCTAGCTATCAGCGTGCATTCTAGCTTTTCGATTTTCACGAAAGATTTCAGAATTTGCAACTCACTAAGATCAAGGTTTCATATCGATCCTGGAACATCAACTCGCAACAATCGGTCACGGTTTTCTTACACCGTCCAGGAGCAGACCGATTATAAGACAATTGCTCATTCCACATCTTTCTACTGCGGATGAAAATCTGTTATTCAGGACATATGTAAGCAATTCTAATTCTACTTCTAAGCAATCTAATTCTACTGCGGATGAAAATCTGCTATTCAGGACATATCTAAGCAGTGGGCAGTTTGCTGCGTTCCGTGGATTCTCTTTTCTAACGGTAGAACATTTTTTATTCACTAAATCTATCTTTGTGTCTCGGTATCGACCTTAAAATTATTCTTTTGTTAAAATACGCATGTTGAACAATTTCAGCTGTTGCCATCTTCATCACTGGAAAGCCAAAAGTCTCTACTATAAGCCATCTTTTCTTTAGTTTCCATTATTATTCTCTTTCAATTTTATTACTCAATTTTGCTGCTTTCATTTCGTTAAACGTGTAGGAATGCTTGAGTACAATTCGCCTCAAAATCAAAGCTTTCTTTTACCAATGCAACTTATAACATCCATAGAAATTTATTTCAATTCAATGACTAACTTATCCATGTCATATAGAGTGACAATGTCTTCATAGATATAATTAAATTGGCAATTTTACTACGATGTCACCTACAGATTGTTTCATAAAAAGTGGATCACTCTTAAACATCGCCTTAACTTCAACTTTGTCTAACTCCGCCAAACTTGAACGAATTTCTCTGAAATTTGGAAGATGTGTCAGTTGTGCTTACTAATATCATTGTTGGAAATTTCAAGCATGAATATTGAGTTGTTTTCCTGTTAAAGATAAAAAAAGTAGTAGATAATTTGATCTTCATTTAGCAATGTTACACAAAATCATACCTCACTCTTATAAAATTACATTTGTTTCCTTTGTTATGTAATATGTTGTTCTACAAGCCAAAAGCTATCAGACAAAACAAAAATTAAGAAAATCGGTCAATCAGAGCCAGTATAGCACCATTATTCATCAACGATAATGTAACTGCTACATGTGATTAACTGGACTTCATGTTCCATAGCTTCCTGACTTCGTTGCGGTGGTGTTGGCAGCACTCCTGATTGCTTTCAGCCAGAAATCTATCTCTTACCGGTTGAAAAGAATACAAAGCACAAATGAACAATAACGAGATCGCATTCACAAAAGGCAAAGTGTCAGCCTTGCTAGAAGTAGTGTTTTCTTTGCGAGCTACAAGCAAGCGGCTAAATGTCCCTTACACAAATGTGCATCGATGGCATAATGATGATTTTCGACTCTGTCGTAAAGAGGGCTCTGGCCGTCCACGCAAAACATCCAAACGTAGAGACCACCTAATTTTGAGATTTGTTAAAGTTGATCCAAGTCTCTCGTTAACTGAGATGGCTGCACTAGTCTCGTCTATTTCTAAGTCCACTATTCGTAGGAGACTTATTGAGTCGAATTTCAAGAGCTGTAAGAGGCCCTCTCAGATCGAATTATCAGATCAGCATACAAAAAGAAGTTATTTATGGATGATAATGCTACGTGTCACAGGAGTAGTAGAGTCAACTTATGCAAGTCTCAATTAGGGCTTAGGACATTATCTTGGCCAGCTCGTTCTCCTGATCTGAATCCCATAGAAAATGTATGGAGTATTCTAAAACGTAACGTTCGTCGTTCACTGCAACCTACAGATGCCGTATCACAACTTACGTCACTGTTAAAAAGAGAGTGGAGAAAGTTAGATCAGCCAAAAATCAACGATATCATCGAATCAATGCCTAGACGAATTGGTAATGTCATTGACAATAAGGGTGGGGCCACAAAATATTAGCTTCTTAAGAACCGTTACTGTATCATAGCTTATCAGATTATATAAGGACATTTAAATATATTAGGGAGATTAGGGACATGAAATAACATGAAAAATGCTTTCTGTATCATACTTATGTTTTATTTAGTCAAATTTTAGGATGATCCACTTTTTATGAAACGGACTGTATTAGCATTAGAAAGCAATTCAAAAGGTGACACACATTTTTGGGATTAGTGTATAATGATTTGGATTTGGACTAGGAATGAAGATCAGCTGTACAGAAATGATGACTCCATAACAATCAGGAGGGAATATCACCGGCCCGAGCATGTCATTCGATAAGATGGATAACTGAGAGACGTGATTGAAGACCGTGCAGATGCAAGAAAATCAAGAGGTAGGAAAAGAATGACTCAGTTTTTGATTTCGTGAAGAAAGGGATGTCTATATAGATGTCTATATACTACATAGAAGTTAAATACCAATCCAAGAAGTGAAGCAGACATCCGGGAATCAAGAATGTGAAGCAGAAAGGACATAAAAGTATGCAGAAGTCTGCGCACAGAAGAATGTGCGAATAGAAGCTAAGCTCCTGGGTGAATATGTAGTGGGTTGCATTTTGCAGCGTTGCACTCCTGAGAATATCTCAGCCGAGATATTTTCGGATTTTCTGAGATATTTTACTGAGCTTCGGTGTCAAGAAAAACAACTGACTGCGCTCGCAGTTTGCAGGATCAATCAGTCAGACAACTACAATTGTGAAATGCGAATGGGTATTCGCAGCTCTGTGTCCACTTTACTTTAGCTTATTAATTTCTGGGCTAAGAAAACTGGAAAGTTGATTTATAGTCCATGACAACACTGTTATGATTTGATATTGTGCTCAACAGAGATGTAGCATGTAAAAACGCAATTTGCATACAATGTTCAGAAGAATTATCGTTACTATCGCTAATTACGGGTCTTTGTTGTGAAATTATAATTTACCGTCGTCGGAATTCACTGTCCCACCCGGACGTCACATTTAGAGTACTGAAGAGCTTTTGCTTATCTTTGAGTACATGCAACTAGTTTTGCCCATAGACGTTGTTGTGGCAATGAAAGGTTATACAAAAACGAATCACCATGTTTACAGGGATGTACGTTTCATCCCTATATGATTATTACCAGTTGATTATTCCTCGAGCTAGATTTGAATTTTAGAAGGAGCTTGCCGTTTCGCAGTCGTGTCTATGTGCCATCAGGCAACTTTGAATTTTCGATGCCATTCTCGTGTTCTTGGTTATAAAGAATTGTTTTTTTTTTGTTTGTCTCTACAGTCATCTATAATGGCACCCGTAATTTGCGATAGGGTGAAGTATGGGAGTCGTAAATTGCGACATTGATCACTTACCAATACATCAGTCAAACGTGAAAAATCTCAAAATATTGTTTTTACTCGACTTCATGTCGTCCATTGTTACAACTCGTTCTGCCTTTGACGTTGTTTCTAGCTTTTCTCAGCAGCAGTCATCTTCGGGGTTTCAGCTTGATATCATCCGTAAATAAGTTACTGTAGTACTACGATATAATGTATTTGATTTATGTCATATCTATTTTGCATGATGATATTAATCATACGCTGTTTTACTCTCGAATAAATATACTGCATCATACAAAATTTAACTGAGGTATTTTTTGAGTTGAGATATTTTTCTGAGATTTTTTGAGAGTGGCAACACTGATTTTAATTGGTTTAGACCATCGGATTTGGAGAGCACAGCTTGATGTCATTGGGTTTCTTTAGAAAT
Source organism: Prostheceraeus crozeri (assembly GCA_907163375.1). Taxonomy (NCBI): domain Eukaryota; kingdom Metazoa; phylum Platyhelminthes; order Polycladida; family Euryleptidae; genus Prostheceraeus; species Prostheceraeus crozeri. The sequence goes on from CAJQUW010007556.1 coordinate 57,010, forward strand.
GGCAATTGGTTCACTAAACACAAGTTGGTACGAGTAATGATTTACCGATAGTTGTTTTTTTCAATATAATGAAAGGGATTAAGTGAGAGCTTGCTTGCCATCAGGGTACACTAGATCCTAATGTTAGTAACTCATTATAATTGTAGCAACATCAACTCAAAATTTGTAATCTTACCAGCAGATTAAGATCGCATTCACCCGTCCTACCAACTCGGCAATATCGAAAGAAACATACACCGCGGTAAAGATTGTGAACTTGCTGAATGTGGATTTATGTAACTTGTTTGCTGTGATAAATAATATTGCTTTTTAGTGTATTTTCCTACTTACCATCGTTCAGAATTATGTACTTATAAATTATATATGACGCTATATTTCGAAGGTGTTATCGAAACCTGGGGTTGCATCATTCCATGTCCCCAGTAATACATGCTATCTCCCACTCCTCTTATCATTTCAATCTCACTTTAGTGTTCTGATACGACGTTTCTACTCGGCCACTTATGCACCTCATTATTGTATCTATCGATTCAAAGGTTTTTTGACAATGACTAGATTTGATGTACTCGACTTATTGGATGAAATCATTGTTCTATGTGAAATTAAGAATCTTTGATTTGTGAAGAGTAATTTAGTGCTGTGAGTCATATTCTAAGTGATGTAAAGTAAATTAGAGTAGTTTTCTTCCGAAGTTAATAGAATAGTCATTTCCCGGAGTGAATTTTCCCAATTTATTCTGTATCTGGGTAGAATTGAATGGCTTGCCTCGATCAATAAATAATCTTCGTTTTCCCCGGTCCTGCTTTTTTCATTACTGTCCATAATTAATTCTACTTGGGCGTTGTGTTAGCCATGCGCGACAGTGATCGGTCATCTAATTTGACGTTTTCTTTTTTCCAATCCTATTTTCTATTTGAAAATTGATAGACTATTCCTCGATTATGTTATAATGGCCGACGCTTTACTTTTCCCCGATCCTCTTTTTGGAATTTCTCCACTCATGCCTCGACAAGAGTGAGAGTAGCAGTAATTTATTTCGTGTATGATCTTTGCCCTTTATGATTAATCCGTGCTTTGGAAAATAACTACATGTATAATGAGAAATGTTTTGTACGCCCTATTAAGAAATAACAAAATTACGCCTAATTTGTCGGCCTGAGGGATGGCATTGAAACAGTCTGCGGGTTTAATGAATTTACGATGTCAAGCCTCGAGAACCCCAGCATTATATTGGGCCTACATCATTTCACTGAAGCGTAAAGGATTAACAATTTTAGTCTTTCAGCAGTTGCAGAAACCTGCTCAAATCCTACAAAATATGCTATTTCTTAGAATTTTCAATATCAGGATGCAATTAGTACCTGATAGCTGCATATATTATTTCAATGACACTTCTCTCATTTTGAGGTCTACTCTACAAGCAAATTTATTGACATTGATCAAAAACAATAGCGAATGCAAGATTAGCAACCTGTCTGAATCAATTTTGAATTATGAAGTGACTTATGGCAGGTTGGTTTCATGTAGGAACACAAAACAACGATTTCTCCAGTCTGTTCCGCCAAAGCGTCTTAACTTTCGATCAGCAATGTGGTTTACTCAAGGTCCTTTATGAAAATGTTTAAACTTATGCGTTCTCTGTCAGGCACTCTTGTTGTGTCGATAGGATTTCAACTTGTCCCATGTACCGATTTGATGACATCAAATACATTTGGTGCAGAAAAAGTCGCAAGACTCATTGACTATTTCAAGCCACCACTCCTCACGTGTGGCGCATTTGTAGCCAATTTCTTTGATGGGTTGTCGAATTTCAAGGAATATTGTGCTGGTAGAGATGAAGTTGGACTGTAAGGAGTTCCCTGACCCAGCGATTGATATAGAGAACCTTTTACTGCTTTCTGTCAGGAATGAAAAAGTTAAGCGTGGATTCAGCACGATGCGCCATGTCAAAACAGACTGGCGGTCAAGACTGAACGGAAGCACCCTTCCGGATAATAATCAATGTCTGTGGACCACCATTCAAGGGTTTCAGCTGTTCTGATGCTGTGAAGCGATTTTCCCAACCCGTGCGATCACATATTTGTGCGTGTGGGCACGCAATGCAGTCAATACTAGCAATGCAATCAATATTTCACTTTGTTCCGATAGATTAACACCTAAGCGCCACTTTTCTAATTTCAAGATTTGTTATGATGAATTCATCATCTATTGCAGAATTTTGACGAACAGGGTGACTTTATATATTCCAGCAGGCATATACACTGTACAGAAGTTCTGGGATTTTTCAAGAACCTCCAGAAACTGCGATGCAAATTTGATTTTGTATCGCAAAAGTTCCGTGACATGTTTGCCACAAGAAATCAAATGAGCGCTGATGAAGCGGAATAATTAGCCTCAGTATGTTGAGACACAGCAAGCTCATTTTTCAATGCGTTCATGGCGCAGACCAAAAATGATCTACTACCAATTCAAATTTTGTGATAATTTAGCATAATCGAATTAAAACGTCATACGCTGACCAATAGACCAAAGTACATTAGGTTGACAAGATTTTTCTCTATATATATAACGTATATAGCATAGACTAGTTTTCTACCTGCCATAAATACTTCAAAGTTTTGATCCCATTTTCCTCGGGCAACTCAAAGTTCGATCTCCATGGTCATTGATAGAGTCCCAAAAATCTTAAGCAATCTCCGGCACCCACTGCTCCTTTTAAAATTGTTTAAGTATTCATCGGATTTTTTCATCATTTCAATTCACTAAAAGATAACAACAAAACATCCTAAAAACAGCGACTGAAAGTTGGTTGATTGAACTAAGAACTACTTCATTATCCCTTTAAGGCTCATTATATTCTAAACTAAACCTATCCTCCTAGTTTTTAATGCTTGCATGCTGCGAGGCCATTTCAGATTTCAGTTACGAAACAATGCCAATGACATGCGGGCGGTTTATGATCAAAATGTTGAAATTACCAAACAATTCATCATAAAGAATCACAACATTTTGAGAAAAAATTGTGAAATCATAAAAGAAGCGTGATCATGGCGCTGAGACCCTCTGTACATGTATTCACAATGTTAAAGATCACTGCCACAAAACTGCCATTTCTGCCACTTTTCTAGCGATAATTCGACAAGGTTGAATCAACAGAATCTCAGCAAATAATTCTCCGATATTGCGAAAACTCTATGACTACCCAGTTTGTGGTTCCGTGTTTGTGTTGTGAATCTTGGCCTTGTGCCTACTGACTCTTCTTGTGATAAAAATATGATGCACATTAAATGTGATTATTTTTCAGGGAACGTCGTGAAGAAGAGGAACGCCAGCTATTAGAAAGAGAGCGCAGAGATCGAGAAGAACAGCAACGATTGAAGCGTGAAGCCGAGCAAGCAGAGGAAGATCGTCGTAGACGTAAAGAAGAAGAAGAGCGACAGCGGGAAGAAGAGAGACGACGTGAAGAGGAAGAGATGCGAAGGCTAGAAGAAGAAAAGAGGAGAATTGAAGAGGAGGAGTTAGCAGCAGAGAGAAGAAGGAAAGAATTCGAAGAACTTCAAGCTCGGGATGCTGAGGAACGAAAGAAAAAAGATGCATTGCTGGCCAAATTGATGTCAATGGATGGTGATGGAGCTGACAAGAAGTCAAAGCCAGCGGACAAGGACGAATTTTTCCTTACGAAGAAATCATCACCTGAACCTCCAGGACGACAAACGTACGCTGCTCCGAAGCATCAACTGGATGATGATGAGGATGAGAGTATTCCTGAGATTCCAACGCTCGATCTAGCAACAGGACAGCAAACATCAGGGCGTCAAGCAAAACAGCAGCAGTCGCAGTCACTGCAATATAATTCAGTTCAACCATTGAGTTTGTCGAATAATAATGCTGGAGGCCGCAATAGCTCATCCACTATTCATAGTTCTTCTTCATCATCGTCAAAGAAAAGATACAATTTCCGTGAACAGATTGAGAATATGCATGCTGGAAAGCCTGCGTATGACGATGTCAGTGTCCCTTACCTGGAGAAACAAAGAAAGGACTCTCTGACGTCGGCGAACGCCGGTGATGATGATCTACATCGAGTTTCAGTTTATGGACGAAGAGGTTCCAATCGAAAGCCTCCACCCGGACCATCAGCTGGAAAGTCGAATAATGATAAACCGGATCGCGAAACTCAGTTGATGGAAGAACTTTTCGGTTCCTCATCAAACACGGATGCGATTGGGTATCAGCCAAGCTCATTCGATGTCCCGAAATCTCGAGATGCGTCTCCGATAGGCTTGCGCGGTGCTAATACATCAAAAGGTGTCAATAATGAAACTTTACCATGGGAAGTAGATGATTCAAGTGATAAAATGCTTCCTCGCAGAGCCAGTCAACAACGCAATAGTATATATTCTCGTCGCCAGGCCTCTCCGCCCGGTGTTATTGACGATATTGAAGAGCTTACACTGTGAAGAGGAGTATTGGAAATTAGTATCACCTAGTCATGGGAGATTTTACGCTTTCATGTAAATTATACCCAGAGTCCTATTGTCCATTTCTATGTCCCAGAATGCTCTATTTGTCCCAGAGGTGATACAAAATTTGGTTGTGGCTACCTCTCTGCACGTGGTTATTTTCTATTTGTTCTCCTTCAACACTATTTATCCACTGTGATACCACTTATACTTCTTATGCGTGAAGATCCCATCACGATCATTATACTCGTAAAATCGAATGATTTCTTTGAGAGAGCTCCTTCGTTTTTGATCATCTTCAAACTGGTGAATCACTGGATGGGAATTTTTAGGTTCTTATGCTAGTTCCACAGTACTTTGCTACGTACCTACATGGATATGCAGGATCATTCATTAAGATTAATAAATCTAGAAAGCATACGTTCTATAAGTCACGTGGTTACAATCTGCAACGAAGAAAAGGTTATTTAAATACTACGTATAAACAATTAAACAATAGGTATTGTTAGTTAAATATCTTCAAGAAATAAGAGCTACCATTATAACCTAATGTTCGGTTAAGTAATGGATTGCTACTAAAAATTTTTATAGATTCAACAATGCTAATCTCAAAGTCCGAGTTTCCACGGTAAATGATTTTAAAGCAATCATTATAGTTACGAAAACACTGGTTACATTGTTCTATGTGTTTTGCAATGGCACTATTGCCACTTAAGTGTTCAAGTTTACGTTGATGCAGACGTCTTTTGGTTTTGCCAATATATTGGCAATCAGGATCAACCTGACATTGAAAGCAATAGACAAGACGCGATTGCATGTCTGGACCTCTTCCAGTTTTGAACGAGGTCATAACAACCTTGCATTCCAAGTTAAGTTTACAAAATATTTTTACTAACTTATTACTAAATTTCTGTGATGCATAACCCACGAAGGGGATTTTGATTATTTTATTGAAGTCATTATCAATTGTAACACGTGAAGAATTGTTTAATTTACGACCTATAAATTTGTTAATTGTTGATTGAATTAATTGCAATGGATAGCCATTTTCAATTGTAACACGTGAAGAATTGCTTAATTTACGACCTATAAATTTGTTAATTGTTTCAATTAAAGTTGTTTAATTAATTCAATCAACAACAAATTTTGAGACTCGGACTTTGAGATTAGCATTGTTGAATCTATAAAAATTTTTAGTAGTAATCCATTACTTAACCGAACATTAGGTTATAATGGTAGCTCTTATTTCTTGAAGATATTTAACTAACAATACCTATTGTTTAATTGTTTATACGTAGTATTTAAATAACCTTTTCTTCGTTGCAGATTGTAACCACGTGACTTATAGAACACATTGACTGAGTAGATCTCCACCGTCTAAACATTCTAGAAAGCATAGGTATGTTTCTTTTATACATCATAAGTTAAATTTGCAGATATAGGCTGTGGAGTTGTTCGCATCTGTGCATACCAAACATGTACTAAAGCAAACGAAAGGAAATTCGTATGAAAGCATACGTGTACCAAATCTCAGTAAATCTACGAGAATCTCGAGTCATTCAATTTGTTCTTGATATGTGGATTTAATTTGTATGCAACTTTCGTTTCCAGAGATCTATACCGTAGATAGGCCTACATGTAGAGCTCCAACAGTTCCTGAATGATCTTGGTATCTACAAATATTGTGCGTGGCTATGATTCCATGCAGTTTCATGCAGATCGCAAATAGATAAATGATTCAAATCACAGGATATGCTTAGGTAGAGTAACAACTCAGCACTAACGCCAATGTGATAGCAGTTTCGATTTCATTAAATGAACTCCTTTTTGACGCCTTAGAAGGTCTACCGTATGTGAGATGCATACTACTGTTTCGGAGAAATTATATCTAGGAATTGACTGCCTTGAAGGCAACAACAGAAGAAAAAATTGCTATGCAATGTAATTGCTATGTAGTGTTCTTCAATCAATTTCGATGGAACTCACTTTAAGACTCAACTTTTTTTTCTTTGAATAATGAACCAGTAATGTATGTTCATGATTGAGGTCCGGTCCAGTTTGATCAGGATAAAATTCAAGGACATTTCTCTCAATGCAAGCATTGAAGACTCAGCCATGTCAATAAGAGTACTTAGTTTCTAACACTTAACAATTAAGCTTAATCTGTACTGAAAGAACATGTCATAATCAAATACATATTATGACAATTAACTTCAAGATATGAAGGGGTCTGAAATATCATGCAGATAAGAAATAATGCTTGTTTTATAGAATCGCACCTAGCAAAATAGAATTTTGTCCACAAATCAGGGATGGGAGCGGTTGAAATTTCTTAACCGGTTAGTAATCTTGTTATATTTCGTCTATAAATCCTATAAATTGTGTATCAATTCAAAATCTAATGGGACGATTCAGGATGCGGCACTTGAATTTTGCCGTATTATAAAAAACCGAAGATACAATTTAGGTGGGATAAATCGTATAGTCTCAATTTTCGCTGCGGAATAGTCATCCGCTTGTTAATAAATGGCATTGGTTTTTGATGTAAATCTTTCTCGGAATGCCACAGAGATCCAGATTCTTTTCTGGAGCAAACTAAGATGATTCCTGCAGTTTTTCCATTCTATCCTACGGTTTAACAATAAAATTTCCACCTCAACCATACTTTTTTAAAAGAGAACCCCATCATATTTAGCGATTGCTTCATAATAATATTCTTGCAATAAATCATCAGCTATATCAATGAAAATTAAGGAATATTGTCGAGTACACATCAATATATTGAACTCTCAAGCATTCTTCAAAGAAAGTTAAAAATATTTTCAAATTTGATAGTTTGCTTGCGGAGAAAATGTCATTTTTAAAACTCGTGACTTTACGAAATTTTGAATACCTGTTTCAGCGTTGTCATTTCTCAATTTGATCATATCAAAAAGAAGATAACGTTATAAGACATTTTACCACATTTTGTCTCTGTTTCAATGGACACCCTTTCTCCAACAAAGGAAAAATCATCAATAGATAATTGTAATACATAGTAAATCAATAGATAATTTATATAATCAGGAATAACCAATGTCAAGTTCTCAAAGTAGATGCATAATACATTTAATTACACTACGAAGTGTATATGCACAGCTGCTGCAACATAAACACGTCCGTCAATGGCGAATCAAATTAAGCAGAAAATTTATTCACGCACATTTGACAAATCATAAGTAAGACTAACAACATATTTGATCAGCTGTGTGAAGCATGTTATCATCTCATAAAAGTGCAGATGAATCACTTCATGAAGTAATGAAATTGCAAATCTGGCCGGAGTCATTTGACTATTACTACAAATAGTCTACATATCATTGAGTACAACGATATCTTTCTGCACTGACTTTTGTAACTTCTGTTTTCTGTTAGCTTGACGGAGCGTCGGTAATTTGATATTATAGAGGTATTTCAAGATGTCTTTTCCATCACGATCTCTTTGAAGTGTATCAATCAAAATATTAGTCAAACAGGATTTAAGGGTCTGTTCCGTTCCAGGAGCCAAGTGATTCCGAAAAAATGCCTGCAAAACAATATATAATAAATCACACACATTTCGAGGATTTTTGTTGGAAATTGTCCAGTTTTTCCAGGTTTTAATAAATTAATTTACATTTAATAAATTAATTATTTCTTTCCGTCTGATGACACTCTGTAACATAGTGGCAAAATATACTACTCATCAAGGCATCACATATTTTTATGTAAATATTCACTTACAGGTCAAGGCAAAACCAATCGACATAAATAACAATGCTCATATCAGGTTGGAAACACTTCCAGCAGTTTCGATAACCTTTCTTAAATCAGTCAACCCACCGTCATAAGAAGTCAGCATTCTAGAATTTTTCAGCACATTTTGTGATGCTCTTGACGTTCTTGCTAAGAAACCCACCATTCGACCTACGAAAATGTCACAGATTGATTTTGATATTAGCCAAGTAATAGTCATAAAGCATTTAGAGAAAGACGTTATTGATATTTCTACCTACATTTCGTACTGACATTTGATTGCGATACTATTTCAAAAGTATCAAAGCAAGTTTATATCAAAGCAACACATAGTCTAAAAAGCTGAGGAATTAATAAACAATTTAATTGCTATGTCATGCAAAATTGAGTTACAGTTTTCACTATTTTGACTAGGAAAAACACTGAAATGAGAGACCTATAAAATATTCTTATAAAAAAGATCCATCAAGAAAGAATTGATGCGAAACATGAAACTGATCGTGCTTATCAAAAACAGAACTAAAGTCGGGTTCAAATGTGGTCTGTGACTCACATCCTGAAGGACAGATTTTAAAAGCCTAATCGATAAAGAAGTAAACTACAACGAAATCATATGTAGCATGCTCATCAAAATATCATTGCGGTCCGCGAAAATGATGCCTCGATCCGGAGTTTGAGAACCAATGGACGTTCACGGTAGGCTGACTAGACGAACTGCATGGCTATATTGAGCACTGTCAGTCTTTGCAGAATATCAATATCAAAAAAGTGTGCGATATAGCAACAGAATAGGTTTCTAATGATTTCTAAAATCATGTCAGACAACTTTCCATAACTAGGTTAGGTGTTCTACATGTAGTTAGAGGCATCGTGTACAGTGTACAGCGAGAATAACAGATTACATCTGCATTTACATTATATCAACAAATTGATTAATTCACGATGAAATCAATTGAGAATTTACCCTCATCTCTTCAACTATTTCTGCACCAAGCATGGAATCACAAACACCATTGATAAGATTGATATAGCCGAAATTCCCAACACAGCATTCTGCCAATTTATCCCAATTATTCTTCACAAAATTCCACACTTTGTGACCCTTTCTGTCACCTCTAGCACAATGTGCCAGAAATTCGGCCACATTTTGCTGCCTAACCAAATCAGAAAACGAGTACTCCAAAATTTCTTCAATAAGGTCAATATGAACATATCCCAATGAATTCATTATGCGCATCTTTTCTTCTAAAAGTTCGCTTTGCTTTGCCAACTGAAAATAAAGCATTGACTTATCGGTCTTCTTACAGTTATCATTTAATCATCGAATGTTTACTAGAACAGCATTTTTTCATATTTCATATTTGCCAAAAACGATATTTTCTGCTCTTAGGATCATTATCATATCCTATTGCAAAATTGTACTTAAAATTTACGCAAAAAGATTTCCAAGCATTCTATTCTACGTCATCATTCTTAACGATAACATGATTACAAGTAGTACGAAAACATCAATCAGAATTGCAACCGTCTTGTGTCCCCTAAGGCAGTCATGATTCTGGCGGCAGGCGTCCCCTAAAACATTCGAGTTTGCGGTTGGTGTCGCTGAAAGTGGTCAGATCAGCAGTAGAAGTAATCGAAAATCAGGGTGACTTCCGTCAGTTTCGACTGGACAGCATCCTTCGTTTTCTTTCTCATAGTTCAATAAGGTATTATACCTGCAACTGATGTACACACAGAATTAGATTGTTTAAGCGTATCACTTTGCTAGAAGTGCAAACTGATTCAAACAGATGGCACATGCAGGAACTTAATAAGTGGGTATAAAGAAATTTTTAGTACCTTACAGAGATAGGAAAAATAGTCGTGCGTCGCTTGTGGATTGCTCAGAATTCCTTCAAAATGTTCCGATCGCCACGACTCCTTCAGATTCGAAGAATTCAGATCATTGCGCAAAAGTTTTCTCGATCATGTTGGTCCTTCCTATCATTATTCAAAAAGTTAGCAGGAGGACGAAAAAACGATCACAAACTTCTCTGTAGAACTTGACATCGTCTGTGTCTCTTTGCTGTTTGATCCGGTTGATGACAGTCACTGAAACTTTGCACAATTTGGCGTGTTTAATGTTGAACTGGCTGCTCATTGTTCGATTGCTGTGGTATTTAGTCAGCAGACTGTGCCATTTCATTTGAGTTACATGTTCCAATGTTTCCCTTCTAGTCAGACAGAAGAAGAGACGACCTGTGTAATACTGTGGGTGTACATAAATCAAAGTGCACCGGTAGGGCCTACTGCGAATATGCAGGACAGTTTACAGACGAAGTTCTGGAGCTCCCGATAAAGAGTGAAATTAGACAATTGCTGCACATACTTTGTGTTATATTCTTATACGAAGAGGTAGTGATATGTGCACGCAAAGACTTATCTGCAGGCTCTTGAACAGGTTGCACCTTCTATTTTCTCACTGAAAATGCATAGTAACATTTCTATTAACATAAAATTATTCATTCTATCATTTAGGCTGACGTCCTCACAGCTTGAGAGTGAGACCGAGGAGCACAGGACAAGCCAATAGTCATGAATGGAATTCCAGCACATGCGTTTCGATGATAGCTGATAATGAAATAGGCAAAACCCGCCTTTGACTACGTGGTACACAATAAAAAATACAAACACTGACTATGGGAGATTTAACCTATGGGAGATTTAATAGGAAGTGCGAGAGATGGATTATCCTGCATGCGTCCAGCCTAAAGCTTTTGAAAAAAATCGGCTTAATACATGTATAACCACAGTGAAGCGTGTCGTACAATGTAACCACAGAAATCCGACTTTTCGCTTTGTCACTGGGACTAGTGTTTGTTGATGGTAATTCCAGCTGCTTGGTCAGGTACCGATCTGACCGTCAATGCTACTACCATAGGAAGAATTTCAAATTACTGAAACCTGCCATAGTTGGAAATTCTTGCCGTAAGGCGATATCTTGCAAGCCGTTTTATTAAAAGGATTTTATATTAAAGAGACGTGGCAGTAACCCGTGAATCCTTACAAAGTATATTGACAAGATGCCAGTGTTACAAAATAAATTTCCATCATTTCTTTTTTCCGGGCGGGTATTCTACGGTTGATAACAATTAATGTTCTTCAAGATGCAGACAATGCTTAAGTCGTTGTTATCAAATGGTCGCCTTTCCCCTCAAGTATAATATTGCCTACATCTCCACCAAGATTCAAACTGAAGATACGATGCTCAGATATCGACGTTCGTGGCTTCTAAGAGACTTATTAAGCTTGTACTCACATCTCTGCTAATATTTAAACCAATTTGTAAATTTAAACTGTGGCACTTTAAGAATGTATATGCCTCCCTCTTTTTCCGAGAAGGAAATTAAGCAATAGCAGTTCTCGGATTTACTTTTCCGATCAGCATTTTAGATTGGCGGAGAATGTCATAGCGCAACTGGTGCCTGACCATTGTTAACCACTGGAAGCCGCCATCGTGCAGGACCCGCTGTCATAACAACACACGTCCTTCCTAGTCCTTCATCATTACAGATTGTCGGATTTCAATGATTGTAGTCATGTCATGTAAGACCTGTTTTCCTTATCGGTCGGCGAAGTCCCGCTTCATAATACCGCCGGCTTCTGAAACCAGTTTCTTATAATTTTCTTTTTCTTTGGAAAGAGCCAAATTCTAGTGATGGCCATCACTAGAATTTGGCTCTTTCCAAAAAAAGATTATGACCAATAGCCAAGGAATCTTTCCAAGTTTCTTATAATGTCAATCTGGCTTTATCGTAAGCATTAAATGCATTCAATCCGCACTGGTCAGCTACTGGAGATACTTCAACCGGCAGGTCAGATTAAACGACAAGTCGGCATCACTGTAACCGGCCGTTTTTCCTGCGTTTTCTTGATAAGCTTCGTACATGACTAGACAAGTTAAATTAAGTAATGAATTAAATTTGCATATTACCTGCAACAATGCGTCAATTTCTGTCCTACCTCCATGTCGGAGAACAGTAGCATAAATACCAGTGCGAAATTCTGGAGGAATGACTATTTTACCCTCAACATATTCCTTAAAACACTCTTTCGCTTTTTCGGAGATTATAGGGTGACCGTAAACACCAAGTCGATGCGCAACCATGGCATAAAGCAGAAATTCGTCAGACGATTGTTCTTCGACATTGAAATCGAATGCTTTCCAATTAAGTCTTTCATACAAATTCCCATACATCGCAAGCATGAATTTCTGAAAAGCTTCATCTTCGTGTGGCAAATCTTCAACCAGAACAATTACATACATTATCCAATCATCCAAACATGACCAAAATACATAATCAGTCTCGTTTGAAAACCGAACACCAATTTTTATTGCTTGAACAGTTGGATAATGTCCAGCACGAGCCTTGAGGAAAGTAAAATGAAGAAAATTAAACATGCAATGATGCAGCCCATCAAAATTATAATACATGTATATTATGAATGTCCTTAGGGAAATAAGATAAAAGTGTCAAGTGCTACTACAGCAAAAAGAGTCGGCCAATTTTTATTGTTGTTTCAGGTTCTCGATATAACATAATTAAGGATCACCAATGTATCTAGAGGGAACCGTGATCAGGACCAAAGTAAATCTTGGAGCTGGTGGCATAATACAATTTTGAGCATCTGAAGAAATCCATGGTTTTCCATCTAGACAACATAATGGTGACTGAGGAAGTCACGTGCTGCATCTTCAAAGACAGCTAAACATAATCACACTTTTGATTGTGGACACTTCCTACTTCATTTACAAAAAATCCATCAAAATGTTATCCGCAATTAGGATCCTAAATAATAAAACATGTGTAATCGTATCGAAAGATAGGATTAATCAAAAATACAGAAATCATTGGTAGATTATTTCCACAATATGACACAGCCCTGAGATCAAATGGTTTATGGCGAAACTGATACTTGCAGAATCAATTCCATCAATTTATTATTCAGATGTTATTTCAATATAGCATAAAATAACTTACATTTGTTACAGCACATGATAACGAGTAAATAAATTTGTGCATCACAATTCACAAAATGATAACTGCATGAAAGAAATAGAAAAGTCTTGAGCAATTCATACACTAAATTCCTTAGCGGTCGTAGACGTTGCGTTTCGTCCTACAAGGACTCGTCAGTACCTCGGAGTGGCCAAAACTCGTTTTATGGCATATTGAATGGCTGAAAAGTCGAAGGATTGCACAATTGGGCTGTTCTGTGTTTACCTATCCTGACTCTGCCGTGCGGCGGATAATCATAAATAATTGCAGAGTGCCAGTTCGCAAAAATAAACGCAGAGCAGCGTGATTTGCGGTCATCCATCGTGTTCTAAGCTAGTCTGGGCCACTTCGTTCAGAGTCGCACAGACGAGTCCTTGTAGAAGGAAGCGCATTGTCTGCGGCTGCTAAAGAATATAGTACTTAAAGTGTTTAATAAAGCGTGGCTTAAAAAGGCGAACTAGCAAGTACTCTTTTATGATAATGTTATGAAAGAGACCCTGGCAAGCAATGCGTATTCAGTTTTATAGTCGGAAAGTGTCAGGAATTTTCTAATATATTTCTAGCATTGTCTGTTATAACACAAAAGTTTTCGACCACCACCCACTCATCTTCAGGTGCAAGGAATCATTCAATTTATTATATAAGTTCTGTTCTTAGTCCTGTTTAAAAAATATCATTGATTTAAAAACGATACTTATAATGATGAGATATTTTAAGACACAATGTTATCTGGATATGAAGTTCTTGGGATTTTCACTAAGGCTAATGCAACTCTGGAAGCCCTAAATCAATATGTACATTTACTTACCAGTGAAAAGCTGTCATCAATAATTCCAATTTTATCTTCAATTGATAAAGTATCAGAATTTTCCAGGAGAATATTGAAGTAATCGATGTCATAGCTAACTCGATAGAATCCAGTTGATCGGAAGTTCAATTTGAACTTATGATTACATGAGGTACAAATTGGCAACGACGTCTCATTGTCTTTTAGCAATATTTGATGACGAATATCATCGCAGAATAATGTAATTGGAATTATCCAGGTTTTGGTCGAAGGTTCTGAAAACACAGTTAGATGACGTAGTCGATTTCTAAAGATTCCGGTTCATCATGAAATATAATTCGGACAACAAAAATGTTTTACTCATCAATGATAAAGTGAAGATAATGAATTCTGCAGCTGTTCTCTATGTAATTTCTGTTTCTCATTCCACATAGGCCCATTTTTGCTTCTCTGTTCCAACCGCAGCAAAAGTTTTGACAACTGTGCTACAGATTCATGAAAATATAATCCTAGGAAACGTATGATAGTCGTATAATCCGGGAGCGGGCACGAAGTTGTGCCAGGAACGTGGTCGTACAACTGTCAAGAGGAGAACATAACCGGGAGCTACCAACATTTTCTCCCTAAATTCACGCAAAAAAGGGTTTGTTATCATGGAAGTGTGCATCTGGAATCGCTGAATCTGAAAATCAAATTAAGTGTCACAAGTCACGCTTCTTACTAAATTCACGCACACAAATACGACTTCCACCAAAGTCATCTTTGCATACTACATAATCGCAATCTATACTTAAGAATTACAGATTTCAGTCCTTAACGCATTTCAGAACGATTTTTTGTCAAACACGTCCGACAGGACCTCGGTGTGAGGAAATACCACCAAAAGCCCGAGTTTAAATCACTTGCGATTTAACTCACAGCATCCACACTGTATAGTAGATAGAACTCGATAGTCACTTGGCAACCTATTTAGGAGTGGTTCTCGGAACTCAAGACCCTCTCCCAATACGCAGTGGGTAAGTGAAGGTAGGATTTAAGGCCGAGAAGGCCACAAATCCTAGCATGCAGTTATAAATAAATCAAGGGCCTCTAGTACCCAGCCGCACGATTGCCCTGAGTCAAAGAAGCGACCCTGGCTCAGACAAGCAGAGTGTAAGAGGTGCTAAGAATCACTGGGGAAAGAAGGATCGCCATGGTACCCAACAATACAACATTCTAACATATAACGTCCGGACACTCAGAGAAGAAACAAGGATAGCAGAATTAGAAGAAGATAAACGACGCTTATCTGAAGTGGGACGTGATTGTACTGGCAGAGGTGAGAGACCAGACAAGAGATTCATGACAAACATTGAAGAATGGACATACCTACACGGGAGCACTTGTTCCAAAGTGTCATTGATGTGTGATGAGATAGCTTGGTTGTGGATTTCTTCCTGTTTGTAGATAGTATTTTTACATAGTTCTTGTTCCACCCTTCTCTTCTTTGCTTGATGTATGCTTGTAAATATCTCTGGCTTGCCTTTTATCTTTTTATGCTTTATGCTCATGCACATAGAGTTTTTGAAATTTGAAATTTGCTGCTTGGGTTTTGCTACTCAACGAAGCCTACTGTTGCCGGCTTGCTGGAAAGAGAATCAAAGGATCATCAACAATTTTGTCAAACAGTTATGGTGCCTCATCAAATTGAGTAATTCACTCCTTTTCTCACAACCTACTCAGCAACAAAGGACAACAAAGACAATACGAGCTATAACTCAATTGGTGATATTCTACAGTAAGCTGTGCATTTTTCAAATAAATTCAGTAGCAACAAATGTCATTTTCTCTTTTGGATCGTAAAAGGTGTGAGCATAGAAACTCTGGCACTGAAATGATAAACTACAGGAATAGCTGCCTGCATTTCAATTCTCAGCTATAGCACTAAATGGCCTAAAGGGAGTAGGACTCCTCGTACACAAGTCATTGAGGAAAAATACTCGCATTACTGATGTCGAACAAGTCAGCACCAGGATTGCAACCCTCAAGGTTAGAATCAGCCTTAAGACCTCGCTCAAACTGATAGAAGTGCATGCTCCAACAACCAGCAGTTCAGACGCTGAAATAGAGGAGCCGTGCGAGGTATTAAGCAGCAACTTACATCGGACTCCCACTACAAAATCATAATGGGAGATTCACTGCAAAAGTCGGAATCAAGCAGGACCGACACGAAACTCCAGCTGGACATTTTGGGAGTGGAGAGAGAACGAGCGAGGCAGTACCCTGATTGATTGGGCAACAGCAACTGACCTGAAAATCATGAACACCTTCTACAAGAATAGAACATTATCATGGTGAGATCAAAAAAGAGATCGACTACATCCTGACCAACAAAAAGAATGTTCATGGTAAAACAAAATCATACTGCGATCATACTGAGGCAAAACTCACCATGCTCATAGTATGAAAAAATCATGCTATGATCATACTAAAATCATGCTAAAATCATGAACACCTTCTACAAGAATAGAACATTATCATGGTGAGATCAAAAAAGAGATCGACTACATCCTGACCAACAAACCAGGCATCTTCGAAGATGTAAAAGTTTTGAACCAACTGAACATAGGAAGTGACCACAGGGCAGTAATGAGGACCATCCGGATAAACACAAGAAAAGATAGGATGAAATATATGAAGAAGCGGTCCCAATGCCCAGGTACCGACACCCTCCAGCAAAATGAAACGAACTTCCAAGCCCTTTTTGAAGCACAGGTTCAGCCAAATCGGAAAAGAGGCAGAATCACCTGACGTTATGGCCTCAAAAATTACAGAAATCATCCAAGAAAGTGCAATCGAAATCGCACCACCAAAACCAAGAAACAGCTGCATTTCAAAACTGAGTCCATCAGCCAAAAGCTTGATGAAAAGACGAAGAGAAATGAAAAAAGAGGTTGGAAACTGCAGGAACAATGTTGAACTATCTGAGCTCGACAAAACAATAAAAAAGAAACCACACGAAGAGATTCGGCAATACAATACAAAACACGTAAAGGAAGCCATCAAAAACAGAAAAAAGCATCAAAAAGGCAAAAAAGGCCTTGCAATTGAGACAGGATCGTATGGTGTCTCTATTGGATAAAGCGGCAATGAAATCACCTTCCAAGAAAAGATTATTAGTGGATGGATTTTACGATTAATTATATAACACCGCAAAAGGAGTGGATTAAGACCTATCAAGAAGCGATGTCCCAGATATAACGCCAGACGAAGTCCAAGCGTCACTAAAGAAGATGAAGAGCGGCAAAGCGGCTGGAAGCGATAAAATCAAAATAGAAACCTTGAAGACAGGAGAAGTTGTTACCAAAGAACTAGCCAAACTCTTCAATCGATGTTCGCACCTTAGGAAAGCACCGGCAGCATGGAAAAATGACAAAATGATACTACTTCCAAGGAAAGGAGACCGCAGGGATATCAAAAACTACAGACCGATATGCCTATTATCAAACTTACATAATCTGTGTACTAAAAATCTGACGAAGCGAATTACAAAGATCCTGGATGAAAATGAACCACGTGAACAAGCAGGATTTAGAAGCCAGTACTCGATAATAGATATCCACACCATGAACCAACTGAAAGAGAAGTGTCAAGAACATAATATACCCCTCTCTGTGTGGCATTCGTAGACCATGAGAAGACATTCGATTCTGTAGAAACGTAATCGATTCTTGAAGCTCTACAGAAGATCGAAGTTAGCGATAGATAGGCTTCATTGAAATCCAATGAGAGATCTATACAAACACCTCAGTTACAGTTAATATGCATAGGATTACAAATCAGATCAACATCAAGAAAGGTATGAGACAAGGAGACAATTTCACCATAACTCTTCACAAAAGCTCGAGCACATTATTGGGAGCCTAGGTTGGAATAATGGGATCAACGTTGCTGCAGAATACCTAAACCAACTGAGATTTTCGGATGACATGGTGCTTATAGCTAGCAATGCAAAAGATCTGAAAGATATGCTGAAAGAGATGGCTCCAGAGAGTCTGAAATGCGGACTGACAATGAATACCGGCAATACGAAGGTTATGTTCGGACCTCCCACACCTCCATACCAGATAGAAATCGACGGCAAAGAAATCGAAGTTGTGGAGGACTATATTTACTTGTACTCATACCTGCAGTCGCAGGGCCACTTAGGTGACCGTGACGACCAGGTCACAAAACACAGGGCGATCTTGCGTGGTGCCGATGAGGTCTTCAATCGGTCGCGTAAATTGGACTTACGCCATCCACGAGAGTCGAGGACGACCAGGAGGACGACGCCATTCCGTAGGTGAAGGAAGAGCCGAAGCGGCGAGGATCTGTCTCGCGGGGGCATCGGCACCAAGACGGGCAACATGACCGAAAACCCGAAGCCTCCTCCGACGGATGATGGTTGTCAGGCGCGTTGGGACATCAGCTCTGGCATACAGATCGTCATTCGACACACGGTGGTACTAGCGAATGGCGTGGATTTTTATTTACCTACGTGCATGTTTACTTTGGCCAAAAATTCAGCCCATCGAAAAATTGCAGTTTTCTCGAGATACTTTTTATGGTCAAAGTTAAAAATAAGGAAGGAAAGGAAGTACAGAGAAGAATAAATGCAGGATGGATAGCCTTTGCACAGCACAAAAACATTTTTCAGTGTAATGTGGCGATGTATTTAAAAAGAAGACTTTTTGATACGCGTGTGCTACCATCCATCACATGCGGAGCCGAGACATGGTCTCTTACAACAACCCAGGAAGCTAAACTTCAAGTGGCTCAAAGGAAAATGGAAAGAAGCATGTTCAACATCAGCTTGAGAGACAGAATGAGAAACGAGGTAATAAAGAACGAGACCAATGTGAAGTACGTGCTAGAAACAAAATTCATGAAGTGGAACTGGGCTGGCTATGATGACGGACAACAGATGGACCATCAGAACGACAGACTGGACACCACGATATGGAAAGAGAGGCAGAGACCTGTGTGTGACCAGGTGGAGGGATGAAATTGACAGATTCTTCAACCGTCCAGCCTGGGGAAGAGAGGCACAAGATCGAAGAAAGTGGAAACTGCGCGCTGAGGCCTTTGTCCAACAGTGGAACACAAATAGGCTATGAATGATGATAGATTTAGATTCATATTGATTTGTTAATACGAGTACTGTGATGAAAACATAAAAAATCAAAAAAAATACAAATCCGTGTTAATAATTTTGTAATCTTGATAAATTAGTATTTGAACCACGTCATTGGAACTCAGTTATCATGTTATCCAGATTTGATCAATAAAGTAGATTCATCGGAATTCTAAAGTCTCTTTTTTTATAAAATTATCACAGAACTCTTAACCTGTGATCATGATATTCCGTTTAGATAATCAATTAAATTAATTCCGTTTAGATAATTAAAGTTAATTGATCGGAAAAAAATTGTGAGTTGCAAAAGCAGTTAGTCAATTAGTGTATTTCACTATTTCACAGTATCATTACTAGCATTGAAGTCATCTTGGAAGTTATGTAACTGTAATTCTAAATTTTTTCAAATCATTGTGGTATTTAATGGAAAAAATGCGTGATATTTCAAGTCAACAAGATGAATTTTAACCATGTCGAAGCAAAATCACACTAAAAGGATCTACAGAAATTTTGGTCCTAACCAAATCGATTTACACTAATGAACTTTTTTATCTGATTTCGGTTAAAGTATCAAAAATAAATGATATCAAAAGAAAAAGTGGCATCATAGAGCCTCTCTATGAAGCTTTTGAGCTTATGTTATGGTAAAACCTTACCTCTCTATGTTCATGGTAAAACAAAATCATACTGCGATCATACTGAGGCAAAACCCCACCATGCTCATAGTATGAAAAAATCATGCTATGATCATACTAAGAAAATATCATATTACTATCATAGGTATGAAAAGCGTGTGAAATATTTTACACTTTTATTATATGATGCATATAAAATTCATACATGTGGTTCATACCTATTCTATCATACTAAGATCATGCCCATATATTTCCTCGCGGGAGGTTACCCAGTCTGCGGAGCGTAGACGGATAATGTACACGCAACTCCTTTCAGATTCCATCGCGTCTTAACCATAACTCGGTCACTCATCCTCTCTATATAAACGATCAGCGTCCATAGATTCTCCTCGAGTTTTATACCGACACCGTTAGCCCTGCCACTCCTCCAGAGTAGAACAGCTTGAAGCCGAAACCAATATCTCAAAGCGTCCACAATTTCGACGCATCTTCCCGTCATGGAACCGACATTCCACGTTGAATATTCATTGTAATCCTGGTATTCTTTCACTGCAAGCGCAATGCTTCGTTTGCGAGGAATGCCCTAGCATAACGTGTTGTTAGAGGACATACGTGTATATCAGGGCTGCCAGCGCGGGTTTTCAAAATAATAACGCAGGTCAACAAAAATAACGCAGGGGTGCTCATTTGCAATTTCGAGAATGGTAAACGGAAAATTCATTGTATCCAGGAAGCTGCATCGCTAAAAGATCGTCTTTGCACCACTATATGATGATTTATAAAGGAATCATAGCATGGGGGAAGTTTCAAATTTATTGATCCAGTATCCAGTACATGAATTATAAGTGAAAAGATGTGTAGAAATTCGAAATTCTAAAAAAATATATTGGGTAAAAATATGCATGCATCATGATCAGAATAAAAATCATCCAAAACAAGAACAAAAGTGATAAGAGCTGCTTGCTCAGACGCAGGAGAAAATTACTTGTCAAAGTCATTCATCACAAAAACAAAGCAGTAAATATAAAAATCTTCTAGCTGATTAATTTTGAAAACAATGTCCTAAATTCAATAGACGATAACTGAAAGATACTGAAAGGCGGTCCTGCCACATGTACGAGTACGTA
The DNA here is from genome assembly GCA_907163375.1 of Prostheceraeus crozeri. Classification (NCBI taxonomy): domain Eukaryota; kingdom Metazoa; phylum Platyhelminthes; order Polycladida; family Euryleptidae; genus Prostheceraeus; species Prostheceraeus crozeri. The sequence continues at coordinate 77,990 of CAJQUW010007556.1, forward strand.
TTGTACGATCACTTTTTCGGAATTTTGCCAAGGTCCTTCATTGATCTTTTCGATTTCAACACCGAATCAATGACTTTCTCATTTGCCAGCTGCCTTTTTCTTTTGATGTCATCCAGTTTCTTCTCATTCTCATTTGTGGCTTTCGACTGTTCCGTTAGAATAGCTTGTGATTTTCGCAGAAGTTCTTCGGCCTCCTTCATCTTCTCCTGGATCCCTTCTTTCTCTTTCAGCAGATCTTTTTCTTCTTCCTCAAGGCGCGGAATTTTTTGCAATTTCTTTTCTACCTCCAGTGCAGCTCGAAGGTCGTCTATTTCTGCCTGTCTCTTTCTTGATTCTTCACATTCCTTTTCTTTCTGTTTCTCGCTTTTCATGAGGGAATGAGCCTTTTGCAGTGCCTTAATCAAATCTTCATTGAACTCGACTTCCCAGGGTTCCAGATTTCTCGCAACTATATGGCTTCTAGTGAACAGGAGTTTGTTGAGGTTCCCACTGGTGATGGAGCTCCGGTTCTTAGTCATGACTAGATTTATTTGGCTGAAGCTTCTTTCGATATCCGCGTTGCCATGCGGCAAGCAGAGACATGCGCGAACGATGCGCTTCAACACTGGCACTTCATGAGCTTCGCAGATTTCTTTCCAGTACTGCACTATGTCCGCGTCTCCTGGCTGATCAGGCATTTGCAGAGAGGCATACTTTCGCACTTCATCTCTGAGTTGATCAATTTCTTGCACCTTGAGAACGGTGTTCAGTCTTCTCGCTACACCAACAACATCATTTTCTAGCGAGGAACTTTTCCTTCTTGATGACTGGAGAAATCCCAAGCGCCTGAGATTCGGATTCTCGAACGGCAAGGTTTGCGTCAGTTTTCTGGTCAGCACTTCATAAAATTGGCGTACCAAACTGTAGAAAAGATCCTTTTCAGTCACAGACAATTCGGATACACATTTCTTCGTCGCTTCGCCGATCAGAAGTTTCGAATTTTTGAATTGCTGACTCGGTCCGATGTCTGTTTTCCAGGGGGCATCTTCGTCAATATGTCGCGATTTCACAAACTTTCGAAGATGAATCTTCAACAGATCGCACATTGCATCATGAAGGATGTGAATTTGTGGTCCGTCCTTCTGAAAGAGCTTCTCAAATTTTTCCATTGTTGTCAAACTATAGGACACAAAGCAAAGTTTGGCAATTGTGAGTTTCGATTCCAAGTTCTCCATAATACGTTGATGTCGATCAGATGACTTGAATTCTTCTTCAAAGAATTTTGTAAGAGCCGGATATTGCTCGATGATTCGGTCAACCACTGGTTTCATTTGTAACCACCTCGTCTCCACGAAGCGTATAAATTGATGATTCTCAACATCTTCGGAATTTTGAAAATCTTTGAACAAATTGAAAAGACTCGGACGTTTTCTGAAATAAGAATGCACATCGCACACGAATTGCTCTAGATCGTCAAAAGTTCCAACAGCAACCTTCGCGGCATTGTGAACAAGATGGAGTGAGCAACCCTCCAATTCGATCATATGGGGCATTTCCGTCCTCAGTTGTGTTACGACACTCCCTTTGTTGCCGATCATCGTCGCACAGTTATCAGTCATCGCTGCGATTAGATTTGTCATTGGAATATCATTGTCACTCAAAGCACCAAGTACTTCTTGCGTCATCGTATTGGCGTCAGAACTTTCTATCTCATTCAATAAAAAAAGTTGACAATGAAGTGACCAAGTGTTTGGAAGGAGAAATCGTACATTGATACCAAGACGTTTCACACTGTTAGAAGCTTCATCAATGTGGAAAGTGAAGAAAGTGTTCTTCAGTTCAATGCACAATTGATCAAAGAAATATGGATAGAAACCATGTGAGTTCAAGTATGACATCTTGGTCCGTCCGCACGAGAATTCCTTCGCAGTGGAGTCACTTGGAAACATCGAAGCAAAACACTGACCTGCCTTATCCTGACTATGGAATGACAAGTTGTGCTTTATCGTAAACAGAATCCAAATACCTTCGGCGCGGCATGTCTGAGAACAAGTAACCGCTGGGGTTCCGCTGTTTGACGAAGATGGCACAAGGAATTTGTTGATCTTACACGACGATTCGGCAGCTTTCACATTGTCTTTATGTTTTGCAGTTGAAGCATGTTGATTCAATGCCGTCAATCCCGACTGATTCACCTTCAGCTGCTTTCCACATAATTTACAAGAAGCAGTACTTTCATCCACCTTTTCGCACCACGTAATTATAAGTTCGCCGTTGGGATCCTTCTTTGTTAACCAATCTGGTTTGAAACACGTATTCCTCGAACTCATTCCTGAAAAGAAGAATGCATTAAGAAATCAAATCAACAATAATACAATTATACAAATACATGCAGGCGAGAAAGAGAGAGAGAGAAACTACCGATGGATGAAATTCATTGTCTATTCACGTCGAACTAATAATGAATAACGTACCGACACGGTGCATAAAGATAATGAATAACTTAATGAATACTCTTGAGATGATACTGTAACCTAAATCAATTTGTTAGGGTATTTTTGTATGATTACTCGGTGAAGAAGAGCCCTTCGCATAACCTTTCAGCAAGACTCATCTATAACCTCTGAAATCCCTGAGATGCCTACAAGCCTATAGCGAAACAAGTACCTTTAGCTAAAAACATTTTCAATACCTACGCAATAATTTGCCAGGCATTGTGTCTGTGGCATAAAGCATGGGCCATTTATATTCTCATTTATCAAAATTAATTTCAATCAGTCAATTTAGAATATAGCTACATGTACGTGGACGAAACTATGCAGTCACTTAAATATTATTCAAATATACATGTAAACGCTTCCGAAGTATACGAGAGGTACAAGATAGGCCTGCGACTGCGATACAAGCAGACATTTTCGACATATAAATCACGTTGAAATGTTATTACTTAGTAGGCCTATGTATGCAATACACGTAAGAAACGCAATGCAACATGCAGGAAAAGACCGCAAAAAAACACAATCAGAAATAGGCTGGAATATTATATACTGAAGAGTCTTTTTCTTTTTGGACAACCACTGTAATGGTTTTGCTTCAGCTTCCACCTCAAAGGATGTGTATAGCAGGCCTCCCAGGCACCAAAATAATATTTTTTTTAGGTTTTTAGGTTTTTTCTCTATCACATCTCATCAGTAGTTGTACAGAAGGATGTCAATTGAAGGAGAACACATGGCGAACTTGGCCATATCAGAGATCGCCTCAAGCAAGCTGATTTACCACTTAAGTTAAGAAGGGATCCTAGTGACAAAAACAAACAAGGACAAACAAACACATTGCACGAATCTACAAGAATGACGTCTCTAATGATTCTTGCAGATTCGTGTTATGTGTCTGTTTGTCCCTGCTTCAGAACGCTGATCAGTTAATTCACCAGCCGATCGCTGCATCGAATACCTATCACAAATGGCATAAGTTTCAATCATACTGAGTTCGTTCTGAGTGGAATAAAAAATAGAAATTTTTGATTTGTGAGACAATGAAGATTTATCAGTAAGAAATAATTCTTATTTTGTCAAAACAAAAATGTTTTCATGGCTTATTCGATACATCATGAATTTATACAACTCCACCACTGCACTACCCCGACCCCTATTTCAACTATGTCATTTTTGAACAAATCTCGAGAATGATGGATGGCGGAAAATTTTCATGTAAATGTATGTTCCACCTGAGAGACTATAAAAATTCAACTTTCCTTGAGCGCCGCAGGCGAGACCTTCAGCCCAATCGGTAAGAAACAAGCACATTTGATGAATTCTAGGGTGACGCAAGCGAGACCGCCAATCCTCTCGGAGTGCAACTAGCACATTTGACGTCTTCTTGAGCGCTGTCGACGAGACTTCCAGCTCTATGGGCGAAACTGGCACATTTGGCGACTTCTAGAGCACTCTGAAGTGAAATCAACACATCTGGCGTCAGTACCCTACTCCCTACACATCAGTACCCTACTCCCTATTTCAATTTCATCAATGGGCTAAGAGCGAGTCTCAAGAAAGAACATCATTTTGTCGAAAAGCCGCCAAATGGCAGAAAATTTTCAGGTAAAATTACACAAATGACATACATTTCTATCCAACTGAGCTCTTTCTAAATAACAAGTAGAATAGAAAAAATAGAAATTTTTGATTTGTGAGACAACGAAGATTATTATCAGTAAGAAATATTATTTTGTCAAAGCAATAATGTTGTCATGGCTTATTCGGCAAATCATGAATTTATAATACAACTCCCCTACTGTAGGCTACTACACCCACCCCCTATTTCAATTATGTCATTTTTGAGCGAATCTCGAGGATTTTTCGGAATTCGCGTAAAATTTTCATGTATGTACTCGTACGTAGTACATTAATGAAATTGAAACGTGCACATGATTCAAAAACATTTGTTATCGATGCAATATTGACAGATAAGTCAATACAATTGAGCACAGGACTGTATGAACTAATTCCGCTCAAAGTCTGCTGCAAGTTTCGTTTCTTTGAAAGTCACCTGAAATCGTAAAGGAACACACGCCCACAAACTGAATTCCAAAAAAATATTCAATTTTTTAGGTTACCAGTGAAATTTTGTACAAATTTTAGGTTTTTAGGCTAAAAACCAAAATTTTAGGTTTCTTAGGTATTTTAGGTCCCCTGAGAGGCCTGGTGTAGGTTACCCGTTTAATAAATAGGCCTATGGTTGTTAATCAACTGTCGATTTTGCACCGTCAAGTTTCCGATGTTCAATAAACGAAAAGTTCAACCATTTCTTTCTATATAGGACTACATCGTACATGCATGTCCGAAAACATTGTGATGTAACTACGTGGCACCGGTTACTGTAATAAAACATCAGCAACTCAGCATATTGTAAAAGTACATGGTTAACAGAAAACGATAAATGTTAACGAGACGATTGTATTTGTAGCATTACACCAAAATAGAAATTCAATAGGTACAAGTTTGATGAATGGCTTCAAGAAATGCTTGCAAGCTTGGAGCATGTACAAAATATTGGCTCCAATAGATTTTCATTGGAGTGTTAAGCTTCGAATAAATATATATTTCTTGATATCACTCTTTATAGGCCCTGCATGTAAAATGCGATGATAATCTATTGACCAAGCAATTCTATACATACAATTTTGTAGATTCGGTGCGAGGTCTTTCAAAAAAGGAAAGGACAGCGCCTGGGAAACGGCGGCATGGCACATACAATCTGAATGCATATTGTGCTGCAGCCTTGTAGATCTTGTGGACGCCGGAAAAGTGACTATCATAAGTTGATAACTAAGCAGATAATATATGCGGACACTTCACATTCCGTAACTTGCCTGAAATGGTAAAGGATGACATTCAATAAATAATCTACTCGTATCCTGTGTAACAACGCAGAATATGTGGAAATTGATTAATCATAAAAAAACGGAAAAAATCCAGAATCACAAAAATAACGCAGAGGTCGAAATAATAACGCAATAACGCAGGAATCGGAAAAATAACGCAGCTGCGTTAAAAAACGCAGCGCTGGCAGCCCTGGTGTATATCATGATTTTTAAATTGGCCAAGCTTTCACGGTCGGAGTCGAATGCCTTCCCGATGCCAACCACTTGTCTAGGGCAGTCTCATAGCCTCGTGAACTAAACAGTTTTGCCAACCAAGCCAGCGGGGGTTCGATCAGACCCAGTGGTTCGATGGTCAGTTCATTCTCCGGGTTGACATATTCTCCCCCGAGAACTCATCCGCCCGAAACCGCTGCCTGTTGAGTTGACGTTGAGTTTAGTATGTTGAGTTCGATTGACTAGTTGTTTTATTGTAGCTATTGGCACTAATGACAGAATCCGGAGGGAACGACCTGCGACCACCACCGAGCAGGCAGTGCATAAGAAGGCCGCAGTCTGGACCATTTATCGTCTATCATTTTGCTTAATTCATATTTGTAATTTGTATTCGAAGGGCTAAAATATTTTTTAATCGATGTTTTATGGAAATTTGAGTTAAGAAACTAAATAGAATAGCAAGGAGAGTTCTTACACATATTTTCATTGACAGGCATCAGAAAATATATTTATGGGCAAGTAAAATACCTGGAAGGTAGAAACATTAATATGCATCTGTGAGCATGAAACCCTTTGCCTTGAACGTGAAGTGAGTTGCACGCCAAGTGATAAACAAGTCCAACAGCTCAGACACGGTGAACTGAATTAATTTACTCTCTAGACTAAAAATTCTTAAAGCAATATATACATGATCATTTGCGCTTTCTCCAAACAAATAGAAAATCTAAAACTTGGATAGTGCATCCATTGTCTACATAATGAACTGCCTACATAATACGAAAACTACAGACTGACGAAATGAATCAAATTTCCGATGAAAAGAAGACATGCCTTTTTATCGTCTGACTGAGAGTTGTATCTCAGACTGAGCCTTAAAAAATTATTTATACCACGAAATTATCATATTGACCGAAATTCAACTTTTACTGTCTGATTTACAGTCGAAAAGTTGAACAAGTGCGCATTAATGTTTAAAAATACTGTCATCAGCAAATATTAGAATTACACAAAAAGTTGTGAAACTTACTAACTTCGTTATCAAAAGTAAAACGATTTTGTGTCATTGACAATTCTCCATTCTTAAATTTGATATTGACAATAGGATATCCGTCGTTTTTAATCCATGAAGACATGATCTGACTGACGGGCTGTTTTGTTACTTCATCAAAAACTGCCCATAGATCAAAACCTGTTGAAGTTGAAAATTTGAATTTTTCCAAATACGTCTTCAGCGATTTTTGAAACAGCTGTAAATCGATGTTGTTCATCAATCAGTGGAGAAAAGCGTTGTGATAAGACATTTATTATTCGCAAACAAACAAAAGGGCCTACTGATTTAATGACTTCTTCCGTCATTTCGTGCTGAAACTTTCATGGCTCTATAACTTCCTAATATATGTACAACGCATATGAGTGATTTATCACTTTAGTAATCAAGAGATATGTCTAGATTTCTCTCTGTGATGTTCATAGGCACAATTCTACAGGAAAAATATAGCCCCACTCACCACGAAAAAATTTTACCAGTCCTTTCCGCTAGTCATATCAGTGGAAAACTTGGATTAACAAATAGCATTGGAAATCGCGTAATTATACCATGATGGTAAAGCTTTAACGTCACTGTTCCCTATACTGGAGGCTTGAACGGTGCTAACGCAATCAGACTTTGTCAGACGCAGTCAGAGGGTTGTAGAACTTTTAGTCCGGATTCCCTTCCTGACGACATCCAATGAAACTTTCGGGGTTCGATCTCTGGACCAAAAGATCGATAAGCCAAGCACTTAACCACAATGCCACGGAGATCACAGAGGCGACAACAAGTAACCTATTGTGTAATTATACTATACAATGATATATCGTAGATTTCTTGTATGTGTCTTTTGTCTTTTTACTATGTATAGGTAATGTAACAATCGGGTGATAACAACATAAATGCATGCATAAATATGACTAAGAGCAGTATTTTATGTTCAGATTAAGCAGCTCTCCCATACTGCTAAAACCGCAGTTAAGTTTGAGATACAGTTTCTAATCTCTAATTCCATAATATTTTATTTCTAAGTATGTAGTCCTACTTCAAAGATACTCACTTATCTCTCTATTTACTTATTCTTCTTAAATCACTTAATTACGGTCCATGATAAACAAGGGACCATTGTATTTAATGCTAAGCTGCAGCCGACAGCTGAAATTGGTGCATCATCGAGATGTTCTTCTAATGACTGAGTGAGTTATCAATGCCATAAGCAATAAAGTGCAAAACACGAGACCCTTGAGGGCAACCTGGAAGCACTGAAAACAAAAATCTAAATCAGTTCATGTCCTGATCTAATTTTCTAATTATGGCCACATTATTTACATTTTTTGATTGCTAAATCCAAATAAAACTACACATTCTCCGTCTTCAATACGAGGGTCTTTGAAATCATTATGTTATTTTACTTTAGTTGAATGCGATCCTTCAGACCATAAATGACAGACAAATAATAACGACAAACTGCATGGAGCAGATTTAAACCAAATGTTATTTCAATGAGGCATCCCTCAAGTAGCAGGAACATTTTAAGCCTGAATTACATTATTTTACTCATGATCTATCTGGTAAACGTTTCATGTACATGAACTTAATCAACTTTTCAAAGTCAAAAATAAGAGTCATTAATTCAAATCAACGTCATTAGTAAAATGTAGTGTCCCTCAAGTACCATGCGGGAATTTAGTCATGAATTTGACGATGTTCGGCTATTTTTGATATATTTTATGTACATGTTATGTCTACATGAAACCGCAATAAATCTCGTGATTAGAATGTACACATACAAGTTTTTTTCAATTTGACTTCCATTGTTGAAGCATATGCTACGTACATGAATAGTCGTGCAAATTACGCTCTTTAATAAGGCTGCAGAAAGGAGAACTGTTCTGTATTCATAGTTAAGATTTTGAAGATAAGGAAGAGGAAAGCATATTGATTCCATCAAATAAGAGTGCTACAATAGACATTGTTTCTAAAAGAAGAAGACTAGATAGTCTTCAAACTACACATGTTTGAAGTGCGATAAGATTGATGATTGTTGATGTTTGAATGACTCTTTTGAGCAGCAAGTTCACATATGTGTAGATGAAGCAGCATGGAAGTGCCATTGGGAGGTTTTCATTTCTGTAGTTTCCCTTCGATATCGTAGCCATGTCAGGCATGTGTCAAATCATAGTGGTGGCGTCAACCCAACCCCTCCCTGCTATTGGGAGGGGGTCCAGGGGCCGCCAGGTGTTGACCAACCGCCCGCTCCGAGCGACGGGTGAGCTCCGCACACGTGACGGGATTAACCCACAGATCCCATGGTGTGAGGGATGTCTGTATGTGTGTGCAAGAGAAGAGGTGTTTTGTGTTGTGCGGTTGAGATTTGCAAAGGGGACAAAGAGGTGAAGGGTGAACAGAGGGATTCATATTGTGTAAATTATCTTTTAAGAAGATTGATTTGTTGGTGCGGAGTTGTGACAGTGTTCTGCGTCTGTGTCTGTCGAGTATTTGTTCTGATTTGTGAACTGTGGGGGGATCGCGTTTATGACTTTATTGCTTTGTCTGTTCGTGAGGTATGTTCCGACGTGGTGTGTGTGCGTGTTTGCTTGAGTAGCTGTTTTGTTGTTGCGTCGGATGACTGTGTGGATGAAGGTGAAATGTACTTCCCTGTGTTGAAAATCGTGGGCTTTTGTCCTCTGAGAGGTGGTGGTTGTTGCGTGAAGAGATGAAGAGGGTGGTGTTGAGATTTTGCTTTGTTTAAAAGCTGTTTTGCTTGTAGTGTGAGGTGTTCGGCAATGGGAGCCGTGTTTCATCATGTAAGTGCGTTTTTTATATTTGTGTTGCGTGTGGATCCTGTGGCGATCCTGAGCGCCTTGTTCTGTATTGCTTGTAGTTTGGCAATGTTTCTCTGTGAGATGATTGGTGACTACACTGTGGATATGTATTCCAAGAGGGGACGTGCGATGAACTTGTTGGTGGCCACGATCGTTTATTGTTGTTGTCCCCAATTAATGGAAGTGAGGCATGAGAGAATGTTGAGGTGTGTTTTGCTTTTTGTGGGTGTTGTCAATGGTGAGTGATAGGTTCGCACTGTGTTCGTGGGGATCCGGTGTGGAAAGTAAGAGTTGGGTTTTGCTTGGGTTGATGTGGAGAATGCTTTGTTGAGTACATAAGTGTAGAGTGTCGAGGTAAGGTTGGAGATTGTCTTGGGCTGTCTTGATGTTTGAATGAGTGGCCGTGATGATGATGTCGTCAGCGCAGACCGTTGTTTTAAGTGTGGTGTCTGTAAGAAGAGGAATGTCTTGCATGTAAAGGTTGAAGAGGAAGGGGGAGAGAACTCCTCCTTGTGGGACACCTGTTTTGATGTCTTTTGTTGGTTAAGCGTATTTGATTGTATGTGGAGTAAGCTTGCGTGCCTTTGATGTCGTTTGCTATGTATCAGATGAAGAGAGAAGGGATGTTGGTCTGTTGGAGTTTGTGGATGAGTGTGTGTGTGTGTGTGTGGACAGTGTCAAATGCTTTTGTCGTGTCCAGCGATGTGGTGATTGCACGCAGAGGTGGCTTTTTGCTGTTGAAAGCAGCAGTGATGGTGTTATTGATTTGGTGAAGTGCGGTGACTGTGGAATGTTCTTTTTTGAAATCGTGTTGGAAAGACAGCGAAGTGACGAATTTTGTGATGATTGTGAGAATGATCTTTTCCAGTGCTTTGGTAAGAGTTGAGAGAAGAGAAATAGGTCTGTAAGAGGTGTGAAGATGGATGTCTTTGTTATGTTTTGAAATCGGTGTGATGCTGGCCGCTTTCCAGATGCTGGGCATCTGGTTGGTGTTGAGGGTGCGTGTGTAAGTGTATGTCAGTTATGTATTGGATGGCAGTGGGGTGGAGGTGTTTGAGGTGTTTTATGTTGATTTATCTGGCCCAAGAGAATTGTTGTTTGCAGAGTCTGAGATGGCTTGCTATGTTTGGTCAGGCGTGGCTTTTGTGTTGGTGGTAGTGAGGCGGAGTGTGCGTCTGTCGATTTTTCCTTTCGGATCTCTTTTTAGATAGAAGCTACTATCGATTCAGCAGTCCGTTGCGCCATCAGAGCGAGTGTTCAGCATCGCTGGGACACTTTTCCAAAAACATAGAGTGGCTTCAAGACTTGACAACGCTGATAAGATTCTGCTTATATATCTAAATTAAGTGTATTTCAATGGTTGACTCATGATTCTGCTGCAATAATCCCTGATTAAGCAGCTGATCAAAGTTTTGAACTCCTTCACATGTTTAATTTCAGCTCATTTTGCAATTATTCCAAATGTTAATAAAGAGCTTGGTATATATTATAGACTCCTAAACAATAGACGGATGACAGGCTGATGATATTTGCAGAGGCATGAGAAAATAAGATAAGATGTAGAATCACAACTAAAAAGTAAAGCACCAAATGAAAGCGATGCTATTGATGGTTGAAAGAAAGCTTTCTTTGCTGCTTTCTTTACAAAAAGTCGAAAGAGTCGATTAATCACGCGAAAAGAGCCGCACGACTTCTCTTCGCTCGATTAAAGTCGCGCCAAATCCTGATTATAAGAGTTTGAGGAAATGTGTATAAATTTGAACTATTGGCCGGAGATCAACGTCATGCTGCACAAAACTTTTAAGACAAAATTTTGTTTTGATAAGCCGATTTGGGAAAAGTTGGAAAAATTTCTTTGTTTCGACGCCCACTTTCTGTGGTGGATCTTGCATGATGGTACAAATGCAGCATCCGCCCAAGTTTATAGAAGTGATTGATATGAAAGAAACTGGGTTGAACATATGATTGACTATCCAGCTATGAAATTAGATTACAGAAATGCAATTCGTGTTTCCTACTGATTATTGGCTTAAGTTGTGTGTCGGATGGCGCTGGTCGCCAAAAACCCGTCAATAGTGAAATTCAAATATTCTTTTAGTCACTTATGATGCATGAAAATTTCACTTACTTTAGGTCCAATGTATTCATGCAGCATTCGAATTATCGAAGCTCCTTTACTGTAGGTAATAGTGTCAAAGGACTCCATTATGTCTTCAACGCGTGAAAAGTCCACATGCTGAAAGGATATCAAGTCGTAAATTCCCATGTAAATGTAAAGTTAGTCGAATTCATTGAATTTAATTCAAAATTTCAGTCGTCTCAAAATTCAAGACTTAATATATGCTTAGTTTTAGAAGTCACTAATCGTAATCCGGCTTAAATGAAAAATGCCGTGCTATGACTTGTCATAGCATCGATGATTTTACAGCTAGATGAGTCAGAGTTTTACATGATAGCTATCATAATTATTAACCATAAAGAATTGTGCGCTTTTTCGACTACCATCCAGCAGTCATCTTCAGATAAAAAAAATGTTTTGTCGTTTGTGAAGATTATTCATTTGACATCTGTCTTTCTAACCAATCTTCGTAACACATTTACCAGTTTACATTTTCATCAAATTCTGCTACTGAATCGTCAGGATGCTGATGCAGGCTAACCACATTATCAAATGTATACCGGGTATGTAACATGTAAAAGCTAATCAGTTACCATTTAGCTTTATATGCATGTAGCGGAGGGTGTTGTTTTATTCCTCACATAGAATTTAATGCAATTTGTTGAATAATTGTTTTTTTTTAGCTACAGGCGATTATGCGAGCCGTGAGCGATGTAAGTAGTTCAGAAGCATGACTATAATCGCAATTCGTTCGAACGTGTGCGCATGCATTGACATGCCTTGTTTGTCATCTCATCAGCTACTTTTGTAATATTTTGGAATAATGCTACTTAGAACTCTAGCCTCTTTCATCACCAATAACACTTTTGTTGAGATTATGTTGTGGGGAAAACCAAGTAAGCTGGTTAGTTCAAAATTATTATTTTTCTTGAGGTGAAACAAAAGAAAAAAAAATAATTTTGAACTGAACATCAGCTTACTTGGTTCTTCCCACAACATATTTACAGTGTCAAACAGAGGTGAACGCGGTTAAGAAAAAAATTACCGGTTAACCGCCAAATTAACCGCGGTTAATTGTAGGTTTCAAAATTTCAGTCTCAAAATACATAACTAAAACCAATCATCTTCATCTGCGTGTATGTAGGCCTACCAATATGTGAGCATAGATAGGCCGAGATTGAGGAATTTTGATAATAGGCAATAGACCTTATTTGTTGTAGGCTAATGAAAGTCGAGTTAAATCACAGGAGAAACAGCGAACGATTAGGACTGCTATAGCGTGAATTATAGGTCTACTAACTGCCTAGTCGTGAACGGAATAAATGATGATGTTGCTAATCTTGCTATGATGACAAAATTCATTTTTTCTATGTGAATTATAAATAGTGAATGCGCATCAGTCGTGCAAATTATGACAAAATTACAGTATGTAGGCGCATGAATGGTAAGATAGGATAAAAAGTTATATGGTTTACATGTATGTGGACGCACCTAATAAGTACGGTACGGACCTTTTTTGGCAGAAAAAAAGAATGATATTTTTAATTTGAAAATATGTATTCGTTCAACTCAGGAAGACTTCTTGGAGTTCAGATTCAAAAACAATATCTGCTGTGCATGTTCAGCTGTGAGTCCCATTCGCCTTTCATGGTAAATGTTGCCGAAGACAGAGAAGACTCGTTCGGAGGCAGCACTCGTGGCCTGAATAGCCAGATACTTTCTCGCAAGCAACGAAAGCTTTCTGAACTTCGCTTGATTGATTCTCCACCATGAAAGTGGATCCTTTGACTGTGAAGGTAATCCTTGTGCCTGAAAAGAGAAAAGATGAAAGAGTATTAATCAAAGCCTGTAAGAATTGAATTTTAGGGTGATGAACAAGTGTCACAACATGCATACTAAGAATCATATATACGGGTATAACATAGGCTTATAACTGTCATGCTATCATGTCTAGCCTATATGATGTAATGTTTGAATGGATGAAAACTCCAAACCCTGTGATTCACGTCATAAAGATTGTGCACATTATAGACATCGTCGATATACCACAATATCCAATATATAGTAGGCCTGTAACATTGTATCGTACAACAAACAATGCTATCAAAATGCAACTTCATGTGGGCAATTAACATTATCCTGAACAATATCAGTTATGCATTATGTTACAACAGAGTATAATGTTGACAAAAAATGACAAAATATTATAATTAAAAGTAAAACAACATGTATTTTCACTGAGATAGAACTTTAACATCGTAGACGTCTTGATATTATTACGTCTTGATGCAACTTCAGTCAAACAGCATATTGCAGAGTTCATATTCCCCTACATAGATTTATGAAATTCATGTCAGCAAATTTCCAATGCATTCCTGTTGCAAATCATGCATTTTTTGAACTTACTTGTATATAGCTATCCAGCTCATCCTCTTCTTTTGATACTTTCTCTTCAATCACATCGTCATCAAGCAGCGTAAGTAACTTGCATCGTTTTGAACTTGGTGCTCCGGACGTGTCGTCGCGTTCGATTTCTGTTACTTCTTCATCCACATTCACTGATATCTTTTTCATTTCGTCCAATATTGTCGCGTGAACATTCAATCTTGTTTCGCGAGACAAGAATGTCAGCTTCTTGAACCTGGGATCCAAGAAAGATCCCATGATCCCATGACATGAACACTCATGGAACCAAGGAACTCTTGGTCCTCCACGGAAAATCGTTCCGCAAGATTAATCAGCAGACGTGATTGAAACTCCTTGGCCATAGCAGTTTCGCAAGGTTTCAGCTGCAGTCGTTTCAGGAGACAAAACATGATCGGATAAACTTCTGAGACACTAACAGATGTTTCTGTTTGCCATTCATCTGTTGTCATCTTCAGGTCTTCAAGCAGAACAATCATCTCCTTGATTGCGATGATTTCATGCGAACCAAATGACAGCGAACATTTTTCCACATTGTTGAGTACATGTGTTGATTTTACAAGGAAGTCAAATGCTTTGAAGCATGACAACAGTGCTGTTCCACCTCGTTTTATTGTACTTTTGAAGCTCGACCTTATCGTGATCCCTGCATAACTGTGCCCTGTAGGTCCGAAATTCCGAAGTCAGCGTTATGGATCTGTGGACTGTCGAAATTGCAGTATGGACTTTGTTGATCAATTTCTTTACTTCGTCTACCTCTTCAAAAGAATCGTTGATGGAGAGCTGAAGAAGGTGAGCGAGGCATCCGATATGGTATTTTGTTGATGAGGACAAATCCAACGCTTTCTTCATATTGCTCGCATTGTCATGGGTCGTACAGAAGGCGCTTACTTTGAAAGGACTCAAAGTTTCGTCTATGGTTTCAGCTAAATTGTCACCGGTGTGTTGCTGCGTTAACAAAGGACTACCAAAATTAGCATTTCGAAGCTGCCAAGATCGATCGATCCAATGAGCTGTGATGGTTATGAATGCTGACATTTGTCTGTTAGTCCAGCAATCTGTGGTGATGCTCACTAAAGTGGAAGAAGTCAATCCATCCGTTTCTACCTTCTGTTTGAGCTGAGAAAGATCTTCATCGTACGTTGTGTTAATATGTCTCATCAGAGTTGTATGCGAGGGAGGTTGGTAGTTCGGCTCGAGATAGAGAAGCAGTTCCTTCATTGAGGTATCCTCACAGAATGTCAACGGTTGCAGATCAGTAGTTACACACCTGAAATAGGATAGAAATTTCACTATACAAAATGTTTATTCTCATCTTCATTTTGAAAATGTATCTTAAATCTTGATAAATCCATATTTTGTCTACCAGTAAGAATATTATTCGTGCTTGACATACTACGCATTTACATGTATGTACCGACTAAGTAAGAGATTATGTACCGAT
Source organism: Prostheceraeus crozeri (assembly GCA_907163375.1). Lineage (NCBI taxonomy): Eukaryota > Metazoa > Platyhelminthes > Polycladida > Euryleptidae > Prostheceraeus > Prostheceraeus crozeri. The sequence goes on from CAJQUW010007556.1 coordinate 93,407, forward strand.
GCATTGTACTACGGCCTCGTCGTACTTCTAACTTCTTCACAATTTATCAATCAAGTAGGCTAAAACAAGCAGTATTGTAACACAAGATTTCAGAAATTTGAGCATAGGTTCCCCGCCCTATCAGGGCGACCACGTCCCTGGCGTTCATCTCAATATGATTGAGAAAGGTCAGTCATAGTTGCTAAAATAAAATAGTCATTGTGCAGGGAAATTCAAACAGATTTCATAGCTAAATAACGTCATCATCTATTTCATAAGATAGGAGGGCTAACTAATCATTACTTGCTGTTCCTCTTTTGGTATTTTGTAGGCCTATGGGCTGCGTAATACCTGTCCATGCTCTCCACCATATTTGCGAAAAACAAGTCTTATTGATTTACTGAAATTTAGTGCATAACAGGCCTATATGCATGGTTTATGCTTAAATATTAAGGAACATGTTGAAAAACAAGCCTACAGAGTTACTAAATATGAGGTGGCTCGAAGATATTAGATATTGTCATTTAAAAAACATACACTTTGTTATATTTATCCATATATAAAACATAGACTATTTAAAATATTACACTGAAAATATCGCAACCTTTCTACGAAAAGAAGTAGGCTCATGTTGAAAATGAAGCTCTAACATACATGTAGGCCTACATGTAGTCACAGAGTTAACTCACCGGACAATGAGCTTGGTGATGTCGATGGCTCGTTCTTTTGAGCATGTTCTGGACTTGGATGTCTTTAACCATTCGTCCATATTTACTTGTGTCGATTCCCTCATTTCCTCGACGGCTGCTCGGACGTTCGTTCTTCTTCCGGATGCATCACGAACAGGCGTTGATACGGATGATCCAGGATTGTCGTTCAAGTTGAAAAGAGGATGTTGATTCTTCATATGATATAAGAGGGTTCCAGTCCCAGATGAAAATACGTACTTCTTTTCACACAAATTACATTTTGCGTACTTTTTGTTGTCAATAGTGACAAGCTTCAAGTTGTCCCAAACGCGAGACATTCTATGACTGTTCACGAAAGAATGACGACCGAGGTTTAACGACGAAATTACAATGATTAAAATGAGTCATGGGGCCGTATTCCAGAACCAACCTTGAGTTTCAAGCTCCCTTAACTCTATTGTTCGATTTTCAAGGCAGACTTATCGAATTCCAGATGCTGTTCGCATCTGTCCACTCAAGGCGGCCTTGAAACCCTCCTTTGAGATAAGGTGGACTGTATTCCAGAACGTTTTTCAATGTGAAGGGAGCTCTCGATATCTATACAATTTTGCTTGATTTCTAAGGCCAGCTGAGGGCTCCCTTGAAAGCTTAGAATATCGATCTACAACAACACGACAGTCTCTGCCGAAATGAGTGACTATATCAAAAGATCAGCACAAATAGGTCGACTGGACTTTGCCAATTCAAGATGTGAACACCATGCTCGAATCTACGAAGATCTTGACTGTTGCAGAACTGTGAAGAACTGTTTCAGTTTCACGACTTGTCACGACTTTAGTTAAGGTCGACCTTATTCAAGGTGTCCTTGAGTGCCATGAAGTTTTGCAGCAACTGAAGGGAGACTTAGCAGTAAGGAACTCCTTCATGAAGGGAGCTTCAAAGGTACGTTCTTGAATACCTATAAGTCAAGGCTGCCTTGAATAAGGGCACCTTGGAAATGCCTCCCTTGGTCAAGGCGGCCTTGCGAGAAAAATTAAGGGAGATTCTGGAATACGGCCCATGACCTCGCTAGTCGCTACATTATTCGAGATCCCATCCCACCTCAAGATCAGTGTCTCATCACCTCGCTCATCACCACGCCTGGTGACTCATCTGGTGCAGGTGTTAAGCGACTTCGATTCCTAAGTTCGTTTTTCTGTGAGATATCTATCTATTGACTGACGTAAATTTTGACGCTCGTCTGAAGTCAAGTCTCAACTGCTGCTTCTATTAAGACTTTGGTTCAGAGACCTATCTTGACAGGCTACTATTCAGGCCGATGGCAGCAGGTTAATCTCACTAGAAAAAGTATAGAAAGTCTGAAAAGACTCTTTAGAGTAAAAAATGTAGCGGTTAACCGCACCAAAAAATTAACCGGGTCATGAAAAATTAACCGCGGTTAACCGGTGTCAAAAATTAATCGGGTTAGGAAAAATTAACAGCGGTTAACCGGTTAACCGCGTTCACCTCTGGTGTCAAACCAAGGCATCTTCACACTGTTGTTGAGATTTTGAAGATAGATCACTGTTGGAATTGAATTGAATTTGAATTGATAAAACATCGCGATTAATACGTCGAAGAGAATATTCGCTCGTCTAACTGGCAGATTGAGGCGCGAAAACTAATGCAAAATCACTATGCAAATTTGAGGCTCAATTATCGCAATGTTGTGCTTGTCACATGATAGTCGTCACATCGATGAAATGTATTGAGAGCATGAATTGGGTTGAAGCAAATTTATTAGGAGAACTACCAACGACGAAGTGATTAGTAGTCATGATTAGTATTCACAATAATAAAAAATATGTCAGCTACAACTTAAATCGAACTGAAACACTTTCACGAAAGCTAGCATAGTATGGATTTTATAGGCTATGCTGTGTAGATTTTTTATTGTATTTGAATAAACCATGCATTGACTATTATGCTTAGCAGTAAATGATCCTCCAATCAAACCCACACTTTATGTGAATATTGTCATAGTTTATTGCATCAAATGCTTGTCTAGTACAGTGTATATTGGAATTTTTTTACTAGGTATGAAGTGCATGTGGGTCCCTCTTTTTTTACATCTCTTTTGTTAGGTGGAGTATCTTCATATTCTGAATTCTTTATTATCAAAACATCCTAGTACATGCATCACAAGTCGCTCAATGACAAAGTCAAGAAAAAAAGAAGATAACTGACGACGAGCAAGAGATGACACTAAAAGCGAAAAGTCCTTGTAGTCTCAATACATTTCATCGAGATGACGACTAACATGACGCATAACATTGCGATAAGTGACCCTCAAATTTGCATAGTAAAGATGTAACTGGTCTAAATTCGAAAAAATATATATTGCATAGTATTGACTGAATGTGTCTAGCGTGTAATGTAAATATTCGCACAATTTGAAAAAAACAAAGCGATTTTACCTTAAAGAATAACATGTCTGTTGATTGATTATCTATCACAAAATATTTACGGCCTACTCATAGATTAATGATGAAAATCAAACTCGATTCCATAAACTTTGCAATCAAAATATTGGATACTGTATTCAGAAAAAACTAACCACAAAGGTAGCATGAATTTACGGTATATCTGATCTACCTGTCTAAAAGTATTAATTAGCAGATTGGGCCGCGCATGGGTATGGACGGTGTTTAACGGTCTTGGCAAGAAAATTCAAGAAAATTTACAGCACACAGGGTGCCTATGATTTGTCTCACACATACATGCATATACCGATTGAAGTGGAATGATCTCTCACGCCTTGTAGTTCAATAACAAAAAAAAACGTTTAACTCACTTCCAAAGCATGTGAGGATGAAATTCCATCTGATTTCAATGCGGCTAACCACTCTCTTTCTACAAACATTGTCCAATTGATGAATTTTGAATCGACAGACGATAACGACAAATACATCAGAAAGTTAGCAAATCCCTCGTTGAGCCAAAGTTCATTCCACCATTTCATCGTTACCAAATTCCCGAACCATTGATGAGCGAGTTCATGAGACACAATCCTCGCAACTTCACGACGGTTATTAAGGGACGACTCCTTCGAATCAACAAGCAAAGCAGTTTCTCGAAAGATCATCAAGCCCCAGTTTTCCATTGCATCTACAAAAATCATCATCTAATAACATAAATGAAAATGCATGATCAAATTAGTCAACATGTGAAAATATTGCTGTTATCAGCCTTCCCGAGCATGCATCTTTCCGATACGAAAAGAGTTTTCATTTCCAATTGCAATCAAGGAATCTCAATGACAAAGTCCGATGAATCGATCAGCGCCTTGATGAATCTTGGATGAAAACTGTCTCTTTAGCAATCCAATGTTCGATTATTTTGAATAATGTGACAATTTTACCATTCCACTTCACTAATCATGCGACACTTGAAACTACAGCCTCCTAATCGACGTCAAAGATAGATCAACCCAACAGTTGCATAAATTCGCCGCCAGTAACTCACATAACAGCAATAGTAATGACAGTAATCCCTTCCGCCTTATGCAACTTGTATATTAGAGACCTGCGAATCGGCAAATTTTGAGTCGAATCGAATCGGGTCGTGATTCGCGAATCGAATCGAATCATTGAAAACGATCATAGAGGCTTACTTCAGCTTTTTAATTTACGGTTTACTTAACCGAGGGATATTGAAGATCTCGTGGATTCCTAACATGAGCAATGAACAAATCTTCTATGATTGCAAGCACCGATAAGCAGTTGTTAATTGACATCAAAAGACGGAACATGAAATTTTCGGGTTTGTTATAAATATAAGTACGATAGAAAGCCATGGAATCACATGTAAAAGCTATCATTTATGAATATTACTTCAAAAGACTGCAGTCTGTCAACCATTAATGTCACCCAAGTAGCGAAATATCGAGATAAATGGAGAAAACGGGCCATGTAATAGAATGAGTCTTTATTGTAGAAATCTACAAAAGATAAAATTGGCTGTCAGTTGACAGCACTTATGATTGCCTGAAAAACTGTAGGCATCTAAAGGTAGACTTTACAATATGGTGATAAATCAAAATCATATAAACGCTTTTTGAAGTCGCTAAGTGAATTTGATGACACGTTCCGGTGGAATACGGAGCAAAAGGAGTAGTCAATCATACTGCTTACCATTGGGAAAATGCGCATTCCAAAAAGGATTGAAAGATGCATTGCTAACATGGCACCATAGAGTTTGCATGGCACTCAATGAAATAAGCAGTCAAATTAAAGCTTCTCTATTTTTTTGAGATAATCATAGTCTACTCCGCTTTATAACTCGACCTATTTCGAATGATAATGATGCGTAGAGACTACCGTATATACTCGCATATAAGCCGATCTCGCATATAAGCCGACCATCTAAAATTGCTTTAGAATTACCAGTTTTTGCAAAAACCCGCATATAAGCCGGTACTCAACTTATCTAATTTTACACTATATTTTTGGTTCATAGAAATTTGTTACTGTAAAGATGATAAATGCTTACTTTTATGTTACATACTAAAAGAAATAGAAGAAATTTTTTTATTTCTAAGAAACCAAACCGTGTACCAATGACGTCGGCTTCATCATTACCTCTAGCTTGGTTACGGCTCGCCACTGGTGACACACAACCAAATAAAAAGGCAGATAGCGATGAAAACGTGTAGCTGGAAAATTGGCATTAGTATCTGTCCTTGTGTTCATTTTGTTTTATACGCATATAAGCCGACCCCCTGATTTCAGCATTGTATTTTATACTTCTAAACTCGGCTTATATGCGAGTATATACGGTAGATTATGAGCTAGATAGTAGATGCTGATTTGACATACGATTCACAATGGCCTTATTCTGTTAAAAAGGTAGTTTAATGATGGGAAATAGATTTGTAGCTTCAAGCTCGCAGAAGTCCTTTGAATCTAATCTCGATCTATGGCTGGAAACGTTGCCTCCACCAATCGTTCCTACACTAAAATCATGAGTCCTGGACACCAACCATTTTCATGAGTTAAAATCAATAGATTTTATCGTTTCTATCTTGATAACTTTCAGAGCATCTTTATTTTGGTATTCATTCTTTTTAGTAGCTGTACATAAACAACAAGCATTCGATCTTCGTTGAACTTGTTACCGTTGCTGTTGTTGCACATTTTTGCATTATTTAATATGTCAACATTTCTGAATATAGAGATTTATTTACTTACTTTCTATCTTGATTTTCAGAGAGTAATAGTAGAACTATTACAAAAAGTTCTTGAAATATTATATCATTAAACTTTCGTTAAAATAATGCCAGTAACTTCATATATTATCACTATCCTTAAATAATGTATTCAGGCTGAATTCACGACAATGAATAGTAGGGTAAATTATGTCGACTTCCACATTTGTCGCTCAAAGTCATGCTTGTAAAAGTATAAGGGATTGCAGAAGACTTTGAGGTCTAGAATGCAAACTAATTCTGGTATAAGATTGGACTAGGAAAATGAAAACCATGGGGCTCGGTTCATATCACTGCTTGAGGTAAAAAGCTTTTAGGAGCCCGTGCTTGTGACCACAAGTCATCTGAACAACATGTAGCTGCTTCGACTATCTCTTGTTTAGCAACCGACGTCTTAAACCGTATTCGGTGAGAATCCAACATCACACACAAGCTTATTAAAACTTCACGGTACAGTCACATCGAACGACAGGAGGCTATAAAACAAAAGAAAACAATTTCTAGTAATTGTAATTTTTGGCCAGCCGAAGTGAACCAGTTCGAATTTTTCTCGAATCACAATTTCAAATCTCAAAGCTTCGCAGGTTCCTGCACCCGCAACCGCCCGTGCAGCTCAGTAGTCTACCCGTAACAGTACGCACGTGTATACATGTATCTATACATGAAAATGTCACCTATAATATGATAAGCATTTTATTTAAGACAAAATTAATAGAAATATTGATGCCCAATACTTCGGGCATCTGAAGTGGTCATCATTATCTTTAATTTCGAATTCATTTTGTTTAGTGCTTTAATAGAATTACTGACAATACTTGTTGGTCATTTACTTACCAACACAGAAAATCAAAATACATAGCTACACTGATGAGAGCACTTTTTGCTGAGCGTCTTATGACAGCAACTTGTAGAAAATGTAAGAAAAGTCTATACAACTGAATAAAGTAGAGCTGAGCGCAGTACACCGGCTCTTGGGACGGTGCACCGAAATGAACGAGTTTCGATCAAATTGATATTTTACTGAAGGCCTATAATTTCAATTACAATTGATTTATTTTATCTGTTCTCGTAGTCGCAGCAATATGGAGGGAAAAGTGTTTTAAGCATACCACACAATTAATCCAACTAGGAGAATATTATTCAATTCTATATCAATTCAATTCAAACTTAATTTTTTTATTGAAACTTAATTTTTTATGAGACTCTTTGAAAATCAGTTATATCGAATCATAACCAATGCATCTTTCGATGATGTTGAAAAAAGTGACGAACATTAGATAATTCAAGCCTGTGACAAATCATTTTGGCCACAAAATCTGAATTTCCTTGACCTCGGAATTTTGGAATCTCTGTGTGGTCTCCGTGGCACAGTGGTTAAGTGCTTGGCCTAGCGATCTTCTGGTCCAGAGTTCGAGCCTCCGAAGGTGTCATTGGAAGTCGACAGGAAGGGCATCCGGACTAAAAGTACTACAACGCTCCTTAAGTCTGACTATGTCAGCACCGTCCAAGCCCCAAGATTGGGGAGTAGTGACGTAAAGGCTTCATTTTTTTCAGAGCTTCATTGTAAAGACTGCGTACCCTGCCTTTGCCCCCTTGTTAAGATTTATCTTAGCATTCCAGGGGTTAGTGCTCCATCCGAAAGACCGTTTTCGGCATCCCGTCACCTTGTAACATCCCAGAGAGACTGCTTGAAGCCCATCAGGATCAATTGAAGCCGAACAGGCCCCTGATGTCGAGATGCTGACCATCTTGCATAGCAATTTGTAGATTGTGGCGACTTCGTTTCGGTTCTTTCTACTGCAACGTTCCTGTTGGTTTGATGCTTTCATGGATTGTATTTTTACATGTTTTTGAAACATAAATATTTCGATATTCTTTAAAGTCTGCAAATCGAGGCAATGTTTGGCATTCGACAATTTGAACAGGATTATGGTATTTTTTATGTCTTTTAGGCATGTTTCTATCAATGTTGGTGTTTCGGCGCTCAGTTGTTTTGTCGTAATTAAAAATCCTCTGCGTTCAAATTGTTGTGCTTCAGCTGCCTTAGATAAATAATGAGCATCTTATAATAACCTCCGATTTCAAAAGATTCCAGCAATATAGAGGGCCACGAAAATTTAAGCAGGGGCCGTTAGACGGAATGATATACATGTAGATAAATATGATAGTGATATGACAAGAGTCGAAGTGAGACACGTATCTGGCTATAGTTGGCACAGATAAATTTAGTTCAGAACAATTAAGAAGTTTTCAACAGTCAGTTATATAAATATCTTGCATAAAATCAACAAAGCCCAGTAGTTTTACTTTTAAATTATATCAGCAGGTACAAGTGTTGAAGCTCACTATCATGTGATCTGTTCTAATAGTAAGTTTTGTACTGTCTTACTGGTGCTATCAAATGAGAACATGGAATTCACATGGAATGATGGATCTTAATTGCAGGTATAGCTTATATTGAATCATAGTAGCTTTTGAGATTCAGTTCATATAGCCTCTACAAATTATCGGCGATACAAATCGTCCGAAATCAAAACAAGACACAGCTTCGTCATGGTGATCACAAAAACATCTGGGAAGAAAAGAAAGACCGAAGTTGTTCAGACTTAATGCTCTATGAAACAATTCACGCTATTTGCGATAAATTTTCAAGCATGAAAACCCGTTGATCAAACAAACGAATCAGTGGATCAAACAACAAAATACAATGAAAATACAACATCAATGACGATAAAATAAATGTGTCCTAAATCATACAGCTCTTGAAAAATTAAAACAGATCCAAAACTAAAAAATCGGTGAATGTGCATGTACGATCAGCCTGAATAATTGCGATAGTGATATAGCAACGATTATAAATGTAGACCAATGAATGTATGTTGTCAAAATTCCATAAATGCACTTCAGATCTTAATAAAAATATTGTGCCAGCCGAAAAAAGCTTGTCTATTTATGAAAAGCTACGTTAACAAAAAACACATTCACTAATAAATTGTCAAACTAAACTTTAACAAATCAGTCGCTATTGTTTGATCTTCAATGTCCTATGTCGAATACAAAGTGGACTCATAAATTAGCATCCAAAAATCGAGGTTACTGGGACGAGGAGGTTACGAAGACACAGGTGAGTGTAAAATGATAAAGTCGATGTACAATCACAAAAAAATGTTAACAGCCTGGTAGAGAATTCAATCCTTTCTAAACGTTATCTTATGAATAATCTTCTTTTCTTCTCTTCCTGATCTTTCAATAATTCGCTTCTTTCGATTTAAATGTTCCTCTCCATCAGCCGCTGCTGCTACTCTTAACCGACGTGCCTCCTTCTCCATCTCTTCTGTTATTCCTCTTCTCGAGTCTGCTTCTTTCTTCTTTGACTCGATGTTAACTAAATCAAACTCTAATTTCTTCAGCTTCTCGTTGTTTTTTCGCTCCTTTACCAGCTCCTCATAAATTCTCTTTGCATCTTTTTCATGTTCCTTCTCGTCGACAGATCCAAAACTCAAAAATCGATAAATGTGCATATACGATTAGCCTAAATAATTACGATAGTGATGAATGAACGATTACAAATTAAGACGTAGAGCAATGAATAAACAGTTACAATGAATAGTGTTAACTAATCGATACACAAACGGGAGGACTCTCTTCTTCTCCTCGACCGTCTGTTCCTCGTAAGCTCTTCTGACGTTTTGTGCCATGTCACGCAGCTCATCCGCAATAGGCACTTCATGGTACAACATATTCATCAAATTCAAGTTAGATTTCGTGAAGATAAGCACTCGCATACTTTTCTGGTTTGCGCGTTTATTTGTAATTATATCCGACAGGAAAATAAAGAGTCTCTCCACATCAGCATTTCCGTGTGGTATGATCAGACATCATCGGACGAGTCTCACTAGAATTGGAATGCTCACTGGTGCGGTAATCCTCATCCAAAATTCCAGTACGTCCTCGTTTGCTGATGACTCCACCTGAAGTCTGACACCTCGCAATTCGCACCTCATCTCATTCAACTCGTCATTTTTAGCGACAGTTTCTATTCCATTATCAATCGATGGAGTGTCAAATGATAGGGTTCGTAATTCCAATGAATCATCAGCAAAATAACGCACCAAAATGCCTAAACGTTTGCGGATCTTAATAACCTCGTCGACTTGAATGGAGAAAGTAGTGGATTTTCATATTGCATATAGTTTTCTTTTGAGATATGGAAAAATACCATCCTTCAGCAAATAATCTGTCTTCGACTCATTCATAGTCATTTTTGATGCCGTTTTCGAATCATTAAACATCGTAGAGAAAGACTGACAAGCGTGTTTATTTGACAGACATGAATGATTGTATTCTGCTGTATGCAGGCACCAAATGATTAAGACACGAAAGGAAGCATGCAGATGGATCTTCAAAGGAATTGATACAAAAAATATTGAGACATCCTCAAGCAGCATTTTCAGTATGAGAATTTCGAACAGTAGTAATATAATTTTCTCTAACAAAATTTACGCAGCATGACATGAAAAATTTACGGAGATTTACGCATCTGGTCAACCACTGTTGCAGAGATTGTTGCAGTGCACACCAAGGTGCTTTTATGTAGATCATAAATCTCTGAGTTCTGAGAATCGTAAAGGGGCCTGGTTGAGTAAGAAGTTATCCTCATCGAATCGCACCAAACACAACATACTGTAAGTGATTTCTGGCTTTAATGACTTTCTCTTGTATTTTTTCTGATATCATGACTTTACCTTCTTCTGATGATTTGTTAGTAGTATACTTTTAAATTACTTTTTGTTAACGGAATTATTTCTTTAGTAACATTGATTGATTTTTTATGAAAAATATATAAATCTTGAAATCTATGCTGCATGTCAAGTGGGCTGTATTTTGCAATCCGTACAATTTCTTCTGTCAAGAATTGTCATTCGCCTGACGATGACTAGCTGGGCCGGTCGAAAGGCCTCGCTTATTAAAGCATTATAGCCAACAACGGTGTTTTTTGGGTTTCCCTCAGCTGGAGTTAAATATGGATCACTCTAACCCATTATTTGCTGGGATACAAAATCAATCAAGCTAATGCAGATAAGCATCTAATTATCGCTCGCAAATTTGCAGCTTGAACCAAAAGGTGAATGTAAAGGAGTTGTCACCAAATTAAATAAGGAATATATTGACAACTAATTTCTATGATCAATATTTGATCCATATCGCTTGTTGTCGTAAACCGGAAAATCTTTCCCAAACAAACATACCACGTTTTCCGGGATCGCTTGTGAAAAGTCTACCTCCTGAACATACATTACACAGGAAGTTAGGCCTACTCTGGAAATTCTATCCTTCCCTGATATCCTACTAGTTTTTTAATCACCTGTGAGCAGTGTTTTTGAGCGAGCTGAGCGAGAGAGCAGTATTTTTTCAAGTTTTTGATGAGCGGATGAGCGAGCGAAAAAAATATTCTGTGAGCGAAAATTGAGCGAGCGAGCGATGATTTTTTGCCGTGAGCGAGCGGTTGAGCGAGCCATTTTTAGAAAAGAACTAGAAAAAGATCAAATAATCAAAAAAGCGAAATATTTGAAAAGTTTTTTTAAAGTGATTCCTAGTACATGCATGTATATAGCTTGATTGATGAACAAAACATCCTTACTTTTTTCTCTTCTGTGGATCTCTCACTCTTGACCACATGCATTGAATGCCTGTCTGGATTATACTTGTGGATGTGAACTTAGCAAGAAGAAGGTCTTTGTGATCGATGATGTGCTGAACATCTGACCATCAACACATTATTTATTCACATATCTTTTGAATCGGTCTCCCAATCATCGCTTCGCCCCATAGATGTACTAATTGTCTCCGGAATTGCACGAAGCCATTATGAGATGCTTTAATTGGATAGAAACATTTCGTTGCTAGAACATATCCACATGCAGATCCCTGAGACATTTCAGTATCGTCAAAGGTGAAAGAACTACAAATTGTGAAAAAATTGAAACCAACCAAATGGGGCCTACACACGGACAACCCGATTGTAGGCATATATGGCTTCCACTGTACGGTACATTGATTTTAAGACCTTCATTTTCACCCTATCCATATTGGACTGTGAAGCACGTAGGACTGAATCGGTCTCCCCTTAACTTCCGTACCAATGTTTCAAATCACATGAAATTCACGGTACAACATATTTAGGGTCTAAGCTTTCTTATCGCGATGTTCGTTTACTCCAACTGATTCATCTCCATGTTGCAAAAAGCAATTCAGGATTTAAAATCACCAATTTCGGCAGATTTTTTTTAAGTTGAAATTTTACCGAACTTAATGATTTCAGTGAAAAATTTGAAAATACGCTAAACTTTAGATCACAAAATTGTAGATCGGGCGACTTAGTTTTACGAGGATCACATCAAAAATTCGGGAGACTGAATCGTCCTTCTCCGGCATGGATAATTATTAAGTTGTTGAAAATCTTCTAATTGTAACATTGTTGAGTTTATTTTGCTTACATCCTTTTTCTGATAGCCTCCTTAAGTTAGAATAATCTTTAAAATGTCTTCTTGTTAGTTATTGATCTTTAACAGCTCATTTGGACAATATACCAGAACCATTATTAAGCGAAAAGGAATACAGAATTTAATGGTGTCCAACATTTAAAATAATGAGTAGTTATCAGTTGGAGTGATAAATCTTGGGTGACCATGCTGACTCCGCTCTGCTGCACCCTTCTTTCTATTTCTTGCCACGGTGAGTGTCATTGCAAAGACATCTCTTTCAACTGTGATTTATATTCTGTACTTACATGCAATTCTTCTTTCTTCACTTGAGATCAACATGTTGGACAAAGAAGAACATGTTGGAGATCAATAAATAAAAGTTAGACAATTTAAAAGTTGATTTTTCCGAAAAAACATTAATCAAGGTGTCAAAGTATATATTCTAACATTTTAAACAGCTTTCGTAATATTACTGTCTCGATTACACAGCTACGATGATTTCTTTGTAGATAAAATATAGAGTGCTGAGAGTTGATTACAACTAAGATACTGAAAATCGAACCATGCATTTTAACTGTACCATACAGTTGAAATACATCGAGTTCAATTTAGGATATTGTACTTGTAATTAGATCTTTCGTTGTCTTATGCGTAAGGTTATTCATAATGCAACTTTCTACGAGGTAAGCAAAATATCGATCTTTCAAGTTTATTACGATTTTTTTCGAAGTACTAGTAAAACTCCTCGATGCGCTTCGTCTCCATGGTCAGTCCAAAGGCGCTTCACTTTCAGTGAATTTTACTTCGCAAAAAAATCAAAATCGTCCTTAATTTAAAGGAGCGATATTTTTCCTGCCTCGTGGAAGTTTACACAACATTTGCAGTTAATTTGCTTGCAGTTGCTTCGCATGCAGTCTACTGTACTATTTACGTGCGGTGTACAGGCTGCAAACAAACTTACTACGATATGCAGTAAGAAATAAGCATAGTGCTTATGGAAAGTAGTCGCATGAGTGTGAGAGTCTGGAAAGATGTCAAAATGTTGGACATTGGCAGATGGCTCGACTGAGGAGTTGAAGTTTGCAAGCTCTCATAGAACGATTGGTGGAACATGGGCTACTGGCAGTGAAGCGGAGGCATCAATGGACATATGATGTGTTCCATGCCCCTGCTAATCTGACACGTTGAGGAATCTGGACCGACCCACAATGTTATCTGTGTGACATGCCAATCCTCGTCGTGTCCTCTCTGGCTATCATGTGGCACTATAGAGAGCATGCTACACGAACCGGTGCGGCTTGGTCCTGCAAGCAATTGTGGAAACAGTCTCTCTCCCCCCCCACGTTTGTGAAGTTAGTGGAACCACCCAAAGGAACCACTACTATCTTTAAATTTGAATTTCTCTATAGCGACTGCGAATTTGTGGAATCTGATCAGGGGCTGAAATTGATAAAGTAGAAGTTGTTTCGAACAGGATCTCGCTGTACTAAATAATGATTCCGCTCGGCAGTTCCGCCAACTTTATAAAAGTCTCCCCTACAGGTAAGTAACAACGGGAATTGACTTTGTACCGAGTGGTCAAACAAAGAGACGAAAGACTCATCGTGCGATCTGTACCGCAGAAGTAGGAAGTGATCGGAAGTGATCCACTAGAGTGGATCACAGCTGCCAGATGAATTATCCCTATCTGACCAACGACCTCATCTAGTGTTGATCGACGCTATAGGAAAGAAAATGATTATGGGCGAAATAACTGTTCCCTGGGAAGAGAGCGTTAGGGATGCGCATGAAGAGAAAACTGCAAAACATGAGCGTATAAAGAGCTGGCCAAAAGGATTCAGAAGCAAGGGTGGAAATATGAGCTCATGCCTTCTGAGAGTGGGATGCCGCTATTTCGTTGCTCCATCGGTGAGGAAATTTCTTGTTAAAGCAGGTGCTTGAGTCTAAACACCACCATGAAGAAGTTGAGTGCAAAAAGGAAGAAGGTAGTAGGACCTGGGCGAGAGCTGCTGCGGCGGGACGACCATCTTGAACTTTTACTTAGTGCTGTGTGCCGAACTCTCAGTGCGCCAATGGGTGAGTCGCTTTGGGTGCAGCATTTTCAGCTTCACATAATTCAACAATTTCGTTTATCAAGCGATTCTTTTTATAGCAGATTTCCAACACTCAGTAATTGATTACTACTCTGAGTTGATTACTCAGTACTCAGTTACTCATAAGTCATGTATTTTATCTTTCGCTACTTTAGGAATTATCTATTAATTTGTCACGATTTCATATAAGTTCATTTTCAATTGTCAACGCATTACATGGTTTCTTGACACACCTTGCGAATTTTCTCCAAGTTTTGCGCTAAGAATTGTACATACTGATTCATGTGATCAGCATGTAAGATTAAGTTTATATTATTGCCCATTTCTACACATATAAAAAGAATTCTGTGGTTATGTACATCAAAATATATTGCTTCAACTATTTCTCTGCAATAGCTACCTTCTTAATACATTGGTATGATGGTCTACATTATTTCATTGTTGTTCAAATTTCACCTAAAATGAAATGATGAATTTCCCTTTAACGCCTAGAAGGTGTTTATTAAAATAAAAGCATGGAATTAGCTTTGAACATAAAAAAGGTTTGTAGAATTAAGGAGGGCATTATCGAGAAATGAGCGAGCGAGCGGCATTTTTTGATAGTTTTGAGCGGTGAGCGAGCGAAAGGATGATTTTGAGGAAATGAGCGATGAGCGAGCGAAAGGGCGAATATGAGCAAATGAGCGATGAGCGAGCGAAAGCGGAATTTCGATCCGCTCAAAAACACTGTCTGTGAGACATGACAACGGCCGGATGAATGTTCGAGGAAGTGAATGATTCTGGAAAACATTTTGAGCTTGAGCAAGAGAATCATTGACTCATCGTCTTTGAAGATAATCAGCTTGAAAACAATCAATTCTTTAAAACGAAGGACTTGTGTTTTTTTAAACATGAAGTATTTAACGCGATACAGAAATTCCAGTAATCCCTGAAGTTGAAAACTAAGAACGATCAAAAATGAGATAAAACGTTTGAAAATACTTCAAATATATGAACGTATGAAAATTCAATTGAAAATGAAAGAGATAGCATCTTTTTAAATTCGGTTCAAATTTACCACAGGCTGCGTCCTTTTGCGTCCCTTCCCGTTGAGCATACTCTTTGTTGTGATTACCGAAGATTGCAAGTCTAAATTTAGCGCATGACTAAATTAACCAATTCACTAAATGTGTTCTACTCAGTCCGCAATCAGGAATCGATTGAGTTTTATACCTTAAAGGATTGAATATTATGAGAGTTGTGATGTGATGCTAAAATCTGATGTCGTACAGTTTGCTTAAATTATTGCGTTCTCGTCTTTTTCAGGGATAGAAGTGGTTGAAAATTTTTAACCGGTTAACAGGTTGGTTTCATATACAATTCATGATCAAGCATTATTGTCAAATTATCGCAGTTTCAATATTATTCACTGGATGATTTACAGGGCGTAGTGCAGTCCCCAATATTTGCTTTGAGCAATCGCTATATGATTAATGATGGTTCTGGCTCTTTGGTCTCACCATTATTTTGTTATAGTATTACAAAATTGCGACAATTGCCTAAAAAGGTTGTATACATTCCTATATTTCTAAATATTCAAAGGACGTTTCAAAAGATTTACTAATGTGATAGTGAATCGGTTTCGAATTCCACAGCCCGTTCAGGGTAGTAGAATAATGAGATTTTTCTACGTCCCAGATTCGAACGACTTCGATTATTAACCCGAAACAGATCGCACCGAGCAAGCTCTTTCTGTTGGGGAATTTTAATTCTTTGTAATCCATACGCGCATATTTTTTATGTTTAGGATAGATCGATAGTCACGGCATCTCTTACATCGTTAGATAGCTATATAGCGTCTGAGCTTTAACCTACACTTGAAAATTGGAAGATGAAGGTAAAAGCGACATCAGTGAAAAATTCATTAAATCATGTCGGCACCGCCCAAGTCCAATGTCTCTGATAGAAAGGTCTGACTTTCACACTTCATTCCATCGCTAAAGCAATGGCCGAACAAAAAATAGTAGTAGAGATCAACAGAAAGTTGCGTTTTTTCTTGTTGATATGTTTTCTTGTTAGGAAGCAGAAATCGGATCCCATTCAGAAATTCATCGGCAGTTCACCTAGTCTACCCTGAATGAATGCATGATTCTGAACTTCAACCACAACCAAATTAAAATCATATAAATCTTACCAAATCTTACCAGGTGACAATTCGGGAACAGCTACTAGATCCATCTTCGGCAACATAATGTCGATGCCAAAATAATCTTCATAAAATGATATCATCTTGTCAGCAATGTTTAAAGCGAAATTGCCATCTTCAGATTTACCAGTTGGAGTGTATACACGTAGTCGCATGCCGTTCAATGCCATCTTTTCTACATAGTCAAATTTTCCAATAACAATAGCCACAAGGTATGTTGACATAACAGGAGTAGATGAAAACTTAACTGCAACAGCTTTTGTTGAAATTCTTGTCTTCGATATCTGTGGCTGAAATACGGAAGAATAATTATCTAAAGAAAACATAACGTCATCTCATTTTATACAATCATATCTGCTGGAGACTAGCCGAAATGAAACATTTGACTTGAAAACGAAGCTGAATCTCGTTGTCTCCAAGAAAACCTAAACCTTTCCGAAAACGACAATTTCGACCAAGTGTTCGGTTAACTGCAGACTTGTAGCTTCAATTTCGTCGTGACTACTTCATTTACGGATTCGCACCTTTATTTTCATTTGTAAACATGCAAAAACATCTCAGTATCATTTGAGGTTCGAGATTTCCGCCACTAAAAAAGGGTGAGAGACACGAAGCTGAAGATTCTGATGCATATTGAAACAGTTCAAAATAGTATATCAAATTATTCAATCTTCATACATCGCATCATTTTTCTCAAAATCCAGTTTCGATTTTACAATGTATTCTCTCAATGCTCAGATCAGAGTACATCTATGATTAATTTTAAGTAAGCATATCCAGCTATTTAAAAAATTCAGGTTTTTCCAGGGTTTTCATCGACTTCTAGGCTTTTCCAATATTTTTCAACTAATTCCACGCTTTCTAGGTCGCTGACACCCTGAAGTGCAAGTTGATATGACTTTATGTATGTCATCAATCGGAGTTATCGATCACATCCAGGTGATTGGGAGCGTTTGACCAGTCAGAATGTTTATAAGCTGTTCACCAAACACTTTTCGATCTTGAGCTTTATCGATGAAAGGATCAGATTCCACTTATTAACAAGGTAACTGATCCATCATGAAGGTATATTTGACAGACCAGATAATTAGTTGCATTTACAGATGGTGAAGAATGCAATATACGATAGTGTCCCCAACGCTGATGAACATGAAAGCAACTCGGTTAGAAGGTTTATTTACAGTACGAAAACAGGCTGTAAATGAGGCCTACACTTCTATCAAATGCTCAATGCAAGTAGGTTTGTCTACTTCAGTGCGACAACACAACGCCTCATAATTGAAATTGCGGCTACCTAAGCCTGATGCATGTACGTACTATAGGCTGGTGTACCTGTGCAGTCTACGCAAGTTTGTCATCTTGGCTGATCCGGGTGAATTAGGTCCATGTACTTGTGCAGTTTTACTAAGTAAAAAATACACCGAATGCTACAAGACATTTTATACATGCTATATTGAATGATATAGGCTAACTACAGTAATTACCTCTGCATGGTCTTTATCATAGGTTCATAGGTGTTTTAGCACAACTTCTCTGTTGTGTATTAGAAAGATCATTTCTATCAAATTTTGCGATTAATTTTCGAATTCGTTCACAGATTAAAAAATTATAGTGTTCCCTTTTATGTTAAAGTCTTTATATTGAGACCCTGACTAAAAAATCATGAAATGTGATTCTTTCAATCCTTGATACCAAAAGCCAATTTTCATTGTATATCATTGCAATAATTTTCTAAAAGCGCTATGAAAAGCGACTTCATGTTAGGCGACATGAAGAATTTCCATGTGACTTACCATATTAGATAAGACTTCATATTCACTTGAGGTTGTTATTATCAAGTCAAACTTCGCTTTCTGTCGAGGATGGTCCCAGCATGGAAAACACCGTCTGGCATTGGTAGGCTAAAATGGAATATTAGTAGACATTCGAGGAACACAATCAACAACTGACATGCTCACCTGAAAGAAAGTAGCGGCCATTTTTGATTCTTTTCCTTTGCGATCTTTTCGACTGCATCGATAACAGCCACTTAATTCCTGATGGATCTCTCCTTCGTACTCAATAAACAATTCGCCTTCACCAGGCTGTAAGATAAATTGATGGATTTCACATACATATTGCATTCAAACACTTCTTAACACTCTTGCCGTAAACTCCCGAATTCTTAATCAGATCAATCAGATCATTTTGAAATTTGCAAGCAGGTAAATCAAACAGCTATCAAATGATAAATTAGAAGATCACATTCTCTTCATTTGAAAACGTCTTCTTTTGAGGAAAGTTGATATAGCGTGTCATAACACACAATCGAGCATTCAAAGATAAATAAGTGTTGCAGAACTAAAGAATCAGTTTGTGTATTATAATTTATAATGAACGATGGGTAGTTCAGCCAAATGTGTATTATAACAACCAAGATGATTTTTTTTTAACTCTCAACTTGACAGTTACAATAGTGATGCAAGACCAACCAGTTTTGGACAAATTTTGTAAAAGATGTACATCAGGTATTACACACTAACTAAGTTCAAGAAGCAGTTTTGTGCTTGGTAATGCAATGCAATAGTGTCAAATTTTTGGTATAATTGTAGGCTTAGTTTTTGGCATTATTTCGTTACAGCATGATATAGCATACAAAGTCATGTATTAAACTATATACCTGCTTGGATCAAAGATGCCATCATCCCATTGAACTCATGTGATTGTCTCATTGGACATTTGTGGATCCAATCAGTAATCCATATAGTAATTCTCATAGTAGGCCTAATTTCTTCGATTTTATACTGCAATTTCATCGATCCCTAATTATATCGGCAATGAAACAAGCTTGTAATTCCCGTGTAGGTAATGGATCATGAATGGTATTCTCGTCTATCCAAGAAGCGATTAAATATATGGTTGTGAATATAAATAGAAAAAATGATGTCTACTTATGTAGACCTATTCAGTATTCTGCAAAATATGTAAATATATATAATGCTACTCAAGCGTCAATTATGGCCAATAATCTCAACATGTTATGCTAAATGTTGTTTGATAATTAAAGACTAAATTGATATAAAAATTCACTTTATCCACAACAGTGGTGAATTATATACGCAGTAGTTGTTCAAACTGGCCACTGTGCATTGTAATACATAAAAATGTTCATCGATCAAAATTATCTTACATATTAGCATTTAAACTAGACAAAGCTCATAATATCTCAATTACATTTCCTTCTACAGTCACTAATTTTGTCAGCGACAAAAATTTACCTCGTCGTCTGGTTCACACAAGGCAAATAGGTGTGTAGACGTGAGCAGCACTTCTTATATTCGAATTTCGAATATATTTTGTCACAAATGACCAACTACATGAGGATACGTGACAAGGCAACATCATGCCAGTGACGAGCAGTGAGAGCACTTCTTGTCTGCTACAAAGATCGGCTGAAACCAACATCGCAATGTTTGCATGAAAGATGAAACAGTTTGTTCATTATATTACACCGTAGGCAGTTTAAGGTTAATGTTATTGTCATATCTTGTGAAGATGAGAATGAATCAGAGCAATCAAGAGCAGAAATCGAAAGGGACGGCAGAATACAGATGCGTCATGGAATAGAGACTAGAAAATGTCCACAGAAATCAAGAATTGAAAGTCACAATTCTTTAGCAGTCGTAGACACTCGGAAGAACCCGTCGTCAGTACGGCTCGGAAAGACCCAAAGTTGTGCAAAACATCTTGAAAAGATATAGATGCTGTAAAAGCAATCAGCATAAAGTTATAAAATATACATGATAGAATGCACTAAAATAACTCATGCATATGTAAAATTTGAAACAATATTTCGTCTTCAATTTTTTTCTCTAAACATTGTTAGGAAATATACCGTATGAACTGCACGCATTACATCGCACATACACTGTGAACTAAAGTAGCTGAGAAGCTGCCAAAGAAGCTAAAGTAGTGCAAAACTACAGTGGCATGCGCATCTGCTTTTCAGCTTATGAGAAATATCAAGACAATATTTGTTAAGTTTACTTTAGACTCAGTGACATTTGTAGCAGAAGAGCAACGCCTTGGCGTTAAATTTGTCATCGAGGCCTATACCTTTCACTGTCTTAGTCTGTTAGTTAAAAATTTCTTGATTAATTATGGATATCTTTCTTATTACAAAAGGAAATAAAATTTTGCTAATATAACATATCTCCCATTGTCGAAGGACCTACGAACAGAATATTAGTAAAGCAAAGAATACTATGTTGTGGACACATCATAGAATAGAAACAGAAACAGAATAATTCAGAGTGATCTTGCTTGGGGAGATGAATCACAACCATGATTCAAATGCTGTATGTGGACTTCGAGTTAAGGTTTATCTCACTTCTGCTCATGATTTATTGTCAAGTCATGAGCTTTCAACTTCGTGAAGGAGAGTGCGACTTCACCATGTTAAAATGATTCTTTCTTCAGTATCCGGGAGTGCTTGCATACAGTATATTAACTGTATTACCGAAGACTGAATACCAACGAACAGAACATGAAATAATGACTCTCTTCAAATTTCTCAGTGCCACCATTTAAATTATACAAGCTTCTAAGATCGCACTTTAAGACTGTCCTGTCATAAAATAAATGCTTGTTGATAACATGCAGATTACATACAGCAGAGATGGAAATGGGTCACGGGTCAGCCAATTGACGGGTCAAGATGGTCATGGGTCAATCGGCTGACCAAAATGACCCTTACTATTTTACATCCGGATTAAGTAGGTATCAGTAAATGTAGGCAAAACGCACCAGAAAGTCATCTATCAGCTTCTTCTACGTCATGAAAGTAGAATTTCTTAAACTGAGTAGATTAAAGTGTGTAATAGGCTTGCACATCATGTGCACATTTGAAAGGACTGTTTCTTCAACGAAACTCGGGTCTTTGGGTTTCATTGATGCCCATCGTACAAATTTTCCAAAATAAACAGCGTTACAAAAATGTTATTTCAACCATCACGAGCTTCTATATAATGATCGCAACGAAATCTCACAAAATAATCGCAAATGCTAAACTTGGAATGAATATGACCCAAAAAACCTGTTCACTGTTCACTTCAATTTTGTATCTCATAGCTCCATTCTAGCTCTATTTGATTATTTTTCTCTTTTATGACTTCAAAAGTTATAGGCTACATAGCCTACAGCATTACATAGCCAAAGGCTTATATCAAACGAAAACTGAAAGGCATCAAGAAGTAAATCTTCCAATAAAGTCAGCTATACAACGATGGAATATTCTACAAGATAGGGTAGAATTATTTTGAAAAGGCATGCTTGAAAATGTGCACCTTTGCATTTTATCACGCATGGTGGCCCCACGACTCCGAAAATAAAATTCGGGCATATTTTTGGTGCTTAAGATTTCCAACTTTATAGTAAAGAATAGACATGGTAGGTTACATAACTACGAGGAACCATCATGCAGTTCTTGCTACCACATAATTACTTTTATTCTGTCGTAAATATTTATAAATTCGTGTCAAAATAATTGGCGCTTTGCAAGAGTATTCAGTCAGGAAACTGGAAATTAGTAATTAGCATTTCAAAGACTTACATTTTTAAAACAAAATAATACTGGGTAGCTAATTGCATATTCGTGCTGCACATACATAGACCAAGTGGACAGTCAAGCACTGAGTTACTAAATCGCATATTTTTTCGACGTCTCTTTTTCTTTTCTTTGCAGCTTCTAAGCTGGCTATTGCTCTTGCCTCTTCTTGACGTGCCCCCAACAATTGTGCCCGTCTTATTTTTCTTGCTTTTTCTATGTTATCTTTTTTCTGCGGCATTTATCACTTGCTAATCAATGCTGATATGTCATATCAGGAAAATATGACGCAAAATGAAGGTTGTGCGAAAAACAGAATAGTCTGATAACGAACGTTTCATGAGAAACACATTTTCTCAAATCGTGAAAATCATCATCATTCTCAAAAATCACAAGCTGTAAAAACCGAAATATAACTATTTTGAAAAATAAAAACGATGCTATACAAGGTACGTAAAACATAACATTTCAAAATTCGGTATATTCCGGTATACGCACGTAGGCCTATATCCGAAATTCGGGTATGTGCGGCCACCAATGGAATTCAGCGACGACCGAGGTACTAGTGCTCTTTTACCTTTAATTTCATCTACCCATTAATCATGTCATCTTTCATCTTCTGCCGCTAATATATAATTGTAATAATTGTATCTTCCATTATGCTTGTTCCCACTCGGTGGGTAATAAACTTTTTGAGATTTTGAGTTTTGAGAGAGAGAAAGAGACCCAAAATGACACTACGAGTTAGAAGGTCCGGAGTATTTCAAAATTTTTCTCAATCTCATAATTTTACGCTGATTACTGATGAGTCGTTGTGAAAATGATATTATTCATATTACACTAAGTAGTGTTATGTTCTTGTTATCAATTTCGTATATGAAACAGGACTACTGTAATCATTTTCGATAATTGATCACGTGTTCTCCGAACCTTCAGATATTACTCGTTTATTAATTCACAAAATGATAGTTCTGATTGGATGTATTTGTGCACATAAATTGATGAATAAAAGCCAGATAATAACTGATCGTAATAATACTTGTGGCGATGGGTAGTTATCTCAGCCCTGTTTTTGCTCAAATATTTATGGGACATTTTGAAAAGTCAATTGAACAAGTTATCTGCAGTCAGTGTGTTTCGTATCAACGCTACGTTGATGACATTTTTCTAATTGAGAGGAATATTGTACACGTTAAAGAGTTACCATGCCTTTTTAACAGTGTTCACAGCAATATAGAGTTCTCAGTTGAATATGAGAAAAATTATTGTTTGCCCTTTCTTGACGTGTTGCTAATGAGACGTCCTGATGAGAGTTTATGTCGCACTGTCTATCGCAAACCTACCTGGACAGGACTCTATACGTACTACCGCAGTTTTGTACCACATTTGTACAAGATAAACTTGGCTTGCACTCTTGCTTTTAGAGCAACTCGTATTTGTAATGCTGAGGTCCTGGCCCAAAAATTTGATTTTGTAAAATCTGCTCTCTGTAAGAATGGTTTTCCTAAGGAATTTGTGAATCGGTACTTACAATCACCCACTCCATGTGACATGTTTTTTGGCCCTGAAAAGAAGCGTCTGCTTCTAATGCTTCTTTTCATTGGCGATGGCGCGTCACGCATTTTTAGTAAATGTTTTCGTAACGCCCTTTCATGATTCACCAGTGCTCAATTGACCGTGGTTAATTCCACTCACCATGTCCCGATGCCCTCTCCGAAGGATCGCCTTGGAGTTCTCTCAGTACACATTATAGTGTGCAAGTACACTTGTGGCTGCGGAAGCAGCTACATTTGGAGAACTTCAAGGCGACTTGAAGAGAGTATATCGGAGCATGTGCCCCGTTGGTTACTGACTGACCCCTTTGTAGCCACTCGGTATTTCTCTGTTGTGCACAGATCTGACAGCTTTTCTAGACTGAAAGCCCTGGAGGCTATTGGCATTAAAATATTAAAGCCAGATATGTGTAACAAGAAAGAGCATGTCATGACGTTGCAACTGCCCTGGCTTTAGCTTCTTCCTCTGCTCTTATCGGCTGTCACTTTCTTACTTCATAGATTCCTTCATTTTACAACTAATCGATCATTCCAGCGTACACGCTTGATGAGAGCTGGTGAAAGGTACCTCGCGTTGACAATATGCGCACGATATGTACATCGCTTTGTTTTTATCTACAAAGATCGTACATAAATCATATGAAATTTTGGAAGATGGGTTTCCTTGTTTTATGAAATACCATAATGTTTGCTTGATCTATCATTCATGATAAATGTACTTGACCTATTGAATCTATTTGATTCTGCATTCTGTTCATACAATTGCAATTACATTTACATTAATGGTCCTTTCATGAATGAGATTGAAAAATTTGTACTATTGCTATTCAATTAAATGTCAGAATTTACCGTGAATGTCTCCTCTCCACTTCAGTTCGAAGGGCCTTTTCATTTCATCTTATCTTTAAGCGTTTTATGTATTTATCCAAAAATTTATCATCCACTTTGAATTTTATCCATATTTTCATTCTATCATCTTCATCATCATTGACCTTTGAAATTATTGCTTTGCCTTAATGGCTAATAAATACCTGAGTTCTGAGTGAGTGAGTGAGTGAGTGTGTGTTCGTGAGAGAGAGAGAGAGAGAGCGGTATGTAAAACCTTAAATCGTAATTGATGAAGGGATACTTTAATATACGAGGGTCACCATCTACTGAGTCACGAGTTGCTGATCCATTTCCATCTCTGATATACATGTACGCATGAGAATAGAAGCACCATGACTGCGGTCACGACAATGCTGAATTACAGCGTCAAAAGCTGTGTAGACTACGCAGACGATGTTGCACGCGAAATGGCAAATGTAGGCGTATGATCAATACATCATGTCTTCGAAGGCATTTAAGAATCTGCAGTGTCAGCATCATATTGAGTATTTATTTGTGGATAAAATGGCTAATGTTGCCATATACACTCCTTTTGCAACTAATTATACTTGAATTTGGAAAAAGCTTGCTTTGGCTGCTATTAGATGTTGGCGGGAGTAACTAGAAAAGAGTCAATATAATCACTAACTAATAAATGATACAAATGCTACAACATTTAACTATTACTCACACCTATGTTTTTATCGAATTCACACACCAGTGTTTCTTTTTCAGAATCTACCTTAAATTTTCCGATACCTAAAAACAATAGGTAGTTTTGTTGGCAAACATTTGATAAACGAGTAAATTCGTGAATTTAATTGGTGGCTTCATATTTTTTTCATGGTATCATTTCATATGTTCACTGCAATGAAAAACTCAACTTTGATTCTATCAGAACCAGAAGTTAGCAGCTTCAGCGTTCCGATAGGCTAGCCACCTTCATTGAGATTGAATTGGTTGTTTGCTTACATCAGAGGAAATCGTTATGGAAAATTTCACTGAGTTTACATTACGTGAACTGAATACTTACTTGAGCCAAATGACACCATTTTGATGTTCAGTGTTGCGCAGTTCAATGTCACTTTTTTCAATGAACTTTCTATCTGAAATAAAATGTAATGCAATTTCATATGTTATTGAGACTCTCCATAAAAAATCTCCTTAATTTGTGATGTGCCGCTAACGCGTAAAATTCACAAGTCCTGCGAAGTAGAATTCATCTTACTTGCAATTTTATCTTAACATTTCCTTCTAATTTCCAGTCATCCAGATTTGCACTTAGATATACATGATAAGCTTCAGGAGTCACTTCAGGGGACAATACTTCCTCCATCACATACGAAGACCTGGAATATGATTTAAAAATCGAATAATTATTTTCAGTAGGCGGTTGGTTGTTATAATCTGCTGCACTGATCAATGATTCGCGGTTCGATACATGCATGCAGCCAATCGCTTCCTATATAAGGTCAAAACTAAATATTTAGATAATTCCGTCACTTGATGCAGAAAACAAATGTCTTTTACAATGTAATTTTTTTTATTAAAGCACTCTTCATTCGCCACTCTGGCAGGCTGGCGTGCTATCACACGAGACCGTTATATTCGCCTTTTAAGCTGATACGCCCACTTATCACCAGACTGCATAATATATTCCAGGCAACTTTTTCGGATCCATTATCATTTTCCTCGCTGGATTCGCTTAGTCATCATTTATCCGATATTGCCATGTACAGAACATCTCACTTTAGCTCACTTATCTATTCATTTACTGCTACAAATTAACTAATTTGTTAAGGCTGCAAATGGTTCCGGAGAACGCTTATATTGAGACTGAAACACAACTCAGTGAATAGTGATACATTACACAAAATCGTGAGATTAAATTATTCATGGCCTATCTTAGCAATCAAAAGGACTGTTGATGAAACAAAATGTTCCGGTAATTAGTTCCATGATCTATCTAAGGACATAGGGCACAGACTCAAAAATAATCACCAAGACTCACAGCACAAAAAGTATCATCGATCATTTGCTTTCATTCTAATTGGATATTTCCGAAATTCCATTCCCATAATTACCTCGGAACAGTTGACAATTTTAGTCTCTTATCACGCGCTAACTGCGCGAATTTTGTCTCGCAAGCTAAAAATCCGTCGAGTTTTCCTCAAACTATCACACACACACACGCAAAAAAATCATCGCACAGAGGATTGTGTGTATGTGCGTGTAGCAGTTGAAGCGCACGCACTAAAATACCACATCTCGACTCTTCTGCCACTTTTATTGCGGCAAGAGAATGCGTTGCATTTATGGAATTGATCTATTAATAGATTTCAGGATTCAGATTCATAGACACAGAAACTGAATGTGACAATCTGAATGTCACACGATAGCAAGATTTCCATGAAGATTCCATAACTTGATCTATGTGATTCAGTCAGAGACATTATACTCAGTGTCGGACAATTCATCACCAGTGATTGTCAGTCGTATCACACCTGTCGCCCGAAGGGGTGATATGGAAAAACTGACCATTGTGCACTAAGTTAGACCAACACCTGATGCCAAGTAGAAGTTAATCATAAAGAAAAGAATGGGGAGAACGAAAGAAATTTTGGCTGCTCCAAATTTGAAACGTGAGAGAGTGATTGAAAGATTCCAGTCACCCCTACAGTCTTAAGCTGGAGAGGTTTTCCTCGACAGAACACGTTCTACATACAGGCATGGGATTGAACCAATTATAAAAAGCCGGAATTTTAAAGAGTAGCTTAATCAGCGGCGCATGGCGAGCATTTAGCGAGCCTATAATTGCCGCGAAGCGGCAAAAAATTTTGAAGTTATAATTCCCCAGAAAGCCTAGAAATCGTCTAATTAAAAGGCTTAATATTTAACACAGGTCTTTACTTTTTAACTATTTATATGACTTAATATAATAATTAACATACATGGATATTAAAAACATGGGTATTTACACAATTTAGAATATGTTAAATGTACAAAAATCGAATCAAGTAAGAACCTACATAGATGAGCAGTAGAAATTCATAGTAGGTACGTAGGTACAAATGTATATGAAAAAGTGGGTCTAGTTAGAAATATTAGCACGCTTAGCAAGGGAAGAAGTGTGTTTCTTCAAAGCACGCTTCAGTATTTTAGAAGACATTTTCTTTGACGCAGCTTTTGACACTATATCTAATGAATGCAAGTTCAGAGTAGACTTCTTTTCATCCAGAATGCGACGACGATGTTCTTGTTCTTTTCGCCGATTTTGTGAAGCCAACCGAAAATTTCCACAGAGACTAGCATCGATGGCGTCATATGCTGAGTCTTTACGAGCGAAGTACTTGTAGGAAGGTTTAGATTGCGACTTCAAGCGATACCTAATGGTATGAAGGGCATCCAATGTAGCAATGTTCATTCAGCTACTCTGTGCATCCATGACATCATTCATTTCGCTGAATGTGGATTCAACCTTGGGGCCGTGGAAGCAGGTCAAAAGAGACAAGCTTGTCTTGCATAAAAGAGGGTATTTACCCGTTGCTGACAGGGACTTCCACCAAATATCAATACGCTGGCGTTTGCTATCAAAATCCGGAAGAGCATCCACATGAAATCGTCGAACTTCGAGGTCGAAAGAATCCTTCTGGTGACCATCGTAGGTGCCAACGAAGAAATTTGCAACATCAGCTTTAAAGAAGCACTGTGACCAGCAGCTGACGGATCCAGAACAGACAAAACTTGCAAAGCAGTACTGTCAATGGGCATAGTCTTCTGCATATATTGAGCACATTCAATAAAGGCAGTCTCGACTTTACTGAAGAATGACTTGCGTAAATATTCCTTGGATAATGAAACCAAAGATTTAGCCTTTTTTGCCAATGAACCAGTCAGACTGAGGAAGCATGATACTTTTGTCAGAACAGTCTAAAGTTGTCAGTTGTTTAATCGACACTGGTATGAATTGGGGCTTGATGAAATATGCCAGAAATTGTCGAAATAAGGAAACAATTTCATCATGCAAGACATGAATCATTGGAGCAGATGTTTGGAACAGTTTAATGAACGACTGCAAAGCAGGTAGCACTGATTCATAGATGCATAGTTCACTGAGATATGGTTTCCGTTGGATAAAAAGGAACTCCAAAATCTTCCTTTTCCTTTCCAGACCATCAGTCGTCATTTTTTTCGATGACAGAGCAGATTGGATTCCAGTGAGACGACTTTTGGAATCATTGTTAATGTTCCGTCGACGTTCGATTTCAATCACATAGCGCAAATACAGTTTCCTGTCATCTTTACTTAGGAACGAAAAATAAAAGAGTGAATGCGTCGTGCAAACGTAGTGTGTCCAATGCAACCGCATAAATTGTTAACCACCTGTGAGGAATGTACTTCTCAGGGGCTGTGTATTTGACACCAACCATCAGGCAAATATCACTTAAGTAATCGCGGAATTCTGGAGTCCACTTAAAGTCATTGTAAATAACTAAAAATACTTTTTGAACGGAGAATGGTTTTGTAAAAGCCTTGGCAGCATTGTGGGCATGGTGGCATGTGTCTCCGTCAATGTCAAGAAGATGCGGTGCCTTTTCACTGCGAATTTTTGTCTCAACACCATTCTTTACACCTCTCATGACGTTACACGAATCCATGAGAATAGATAACAATCTTGTCCAAGATAAAGAGTTTTCCTCAAAAAAAGATGCCAAAACATTGAAGATTGTGTCACTGTTAGCTTTTAGTATGCTGTATGAATGCAAACGTTCAGTGACAATTGGGGACTCATTATCTGTGACATAGTTCACCAAAATGGTAACAATTTTTTCGTGCGTTTGCGATGTCGACTCGTCCATATTTAATGAGAAGTACGAATCCTTCAGCGAAGATATCAACGATTCACGAAATGTCTTACCGAGACCAAACACAGTTTTATAGCTGGCGCTGGTACGATCCATTGAGAGCGAATTCAGAGCTTTCTTATCGTTTGCCAGACTCTTGGTAAGCGATATTAACTCGGACGACTTGGTGAAGGGCATTGAATTTTCGGCGAGAAACGACAATAACATGGCCTCTTGATACACAATGCGATCAGCCATTGAAACCATGGGCTTTGGTGGAGGAGCTGGTGTATTTTCTTTTCCCGACGGGAAAATTGGGTAGTTTGCAGGGGCACCTGATGATGGCGAAATTCCTGAAATAAACAAATAACATTATTAAACATATTCATGTGCAGGCTTACAAGCTTGTAGCGTGGTATAATAGACAATATACTACATACGTTAGATATATATATATATATAATCACTTGAAAACTAACCTGGTAGCAGTTGATTTCCTTTTATCGAAATCAATTTCTTGGCATGGCTCTGGGTTTTCGAATGCTTCTTCAGCGTTTTCAACCCTTCAGCCGCGTAATTCAAATCCTTGCTGCAGAGAGTGCAACGAGCGATGCCAGGTTTCGGCATTTTCTTGAAAACATCTCTGGCCATACTGCCATCCGCTAATATTTCCTGAAGCCAGGCTTCCTTCCAGGCGTTTTTAATACCTTTGTCAATTTCCATTTTGTCTAGAATAATACACAAGTAGATAGATACCATGTAAGCACGTAGTAATTACAAGACTACTAAAAATAAAACATACTTTTAAACTGTATAAACAAATAACACTAAAACATAGGTACCTATGTGATCAAAAAAAGAAAGACTTATCAATAATGTTCATATTAAAATTAGGTACAATACATCAGAATAATAATAAAACTAGGTACAATGCAGAACTGAATTATTTTCAGAATATTAAACTTTGTACAATTGATCAAGACATTTTCTGTCATGACTCCCCCCCCCCCCCCCAACACCCCATTGCCAAAACGTGCTTATTTTGCTTATCAAACGAAATTATCAAAATGATTTCAAAAAGCCGAAAAAGTCGGAAAAATCCCATGCCTGTACATAGCATATATTCATCAATTTAGGACATATTCCATCCGAAAAATCTATGATCTCCGTGAATCTAATGCCAATAATTCAAATGGAGCAATGAATGAACATGATTGATCTCAAATAGAATATTCAATGATGTCAATGATAAATGGAATTGCCTTCATAATTCGCCCTCTTCTTTGGTTGATCAACACCTTTCCCTACTTTTTTTGCAATGAATTCCGGCTATAAGGAGTTGATGACCTTTACAACCAAGAAGTTAATCAATGGTAGATGAACTGCATATATAGAACTCGGGATTGGACTCGCTATAATTAGCTCAAGATTAAGGTAGAAGAAGAAATTTAAAATCGTGAAGTTATTTGAGCCAACAAGATCGAATCTAAGTTGAATGATCCTTGGAAGCTTCTTGATGCCTTTCATGGGAGGGCTTCTCAAACCCATGCGTTCGCCAACTGCAGAGAAAATGGTGGCTTATCCAACGCTCTGTCGAGGGCTAACAAATCTTCAGGTGATCAACATGTACCAGCTAAAATATATAAGCAGTTATCTTGCTATATTTCAAGTCCACTTACAACAATTTTCCATGGGTCTAACGATCAACGGATGTTTCCACAAGACTGGAAGCACATCATCATTACTCCTGCACCTAAAGGGACTCCAGTTACTGAAAATTGACAAACTTAGGTCAATCACAAAAAACACACTACCTGCAATGCTATTGGAGAAATTTGTTTGAAAGCGCATGTAATCCGACTTTTTAAAGCTATGGAACAACTGAGCAACACAGTTTTTGAAATGGTGGTTCTACTACTACAGCCGTCCTTTCCATCATGTATAAACTTTGTAAAACCATTGACACCACCTTATGGTGTGGCTCAATTCTGATAACCTTTGATTTTAATAGAGCATTTGATCAGTTAAATCACAACTTATTATTGAGAAAATCTGTAATTAAGGTTTAGGTCTGCCCACTGACCCATTGAATGTTTTGTGGCTCCAAAATTACTTAGGTACCAGAGCTGTTTGTGTTCGTTTATTGAAGCCTGATTCGATTTTTTTATAATGTTTCTGGTATTCCTCAGGGAACTGCTCTCGTCCCTTATATCTTTGCAACTTTTTTGGTGACTACAGA
>CAJQUW010007557.1:0-26355 GCA_907163375.1 Prostheceraeus crozeri
TCCACAGTCCGTTTCATAAAAAGTGGATCATCCTAAAATTTGACTAAATAAAACATAAATATGATGCAGAAAGCATTTTTCATGTTATTTCATGTCCCTAATATATTTAAATGTCCTTATATAATCTGATAAGCTATGATACAGTAACGGTTCTTAAGAAGCTAATATTTTGTAGTCCTACCCTTATTGTCAATGACATTACCAATTCGTCTAGGCATTGATTCGATGATATCGTTGATTTTTGACTGATCTAACTTTCTCCACTCTCTTTGGCTGCGTTGCTTATTTCACATACCTATCGAATTTCACTGAGCCCGAGTTAGCTCGTATCGAGACAGTAAGACAATATCACTGAACCAATTTAGGTAATTCTCTCTATGTCTCTGACGGGTTAAGTCACTTCATCCTGCATACGAGTTAAATCGGGATTCGTGAACAGTGGAAGGGAAACCTTATCTGTCAGTGACAGTTGCCTGTCCTGCCGATTCGAGTAAACTCGGGCTCAGTTTCCTGCTGTATTCCATTATCACCGTCACCAGTCAAGTGCTGATAACGCTCGATACGAGTTAACTCGGGTTCAGCCGTTAAAGTGTTAACAGTGACGTAAGTTGTGATACGCCATCTGTAGGTAGCAGTGAACGACGAACGTTACGTTTTAGAATACTCCATTCATTTTCTATGGGATTCAGATCAGGAGAACGAGCTGGCCAAGATAATGTGCTAGGCCCTAATTGAGACTTGCATAAGTTGACTCTACTACTCCTGTGACACGTAGCATTATCATCCATAAATAAGTAAGTCGATGGATCACCAAGTTGATCTGTCATTTGGCCAATGTTCATTCGTAAAACATTCACATAGCGTTCAGAATTCATGGTTCCTTGTTGTATGTGAAGTTCAGAGCGGCCATTGGTCCAAATGCCAGCCCACCTTGTACCCGGGGACGATTTAAATGTCTCGGAATTTCCTGATCAGATTTTATCCATAATCTCAATTGACCATCACTATCCTTCAGACGGACTGATGACTCATCAGACCAGAGAACCCGATCCCATTGATTTCGCCAGTGACAATGGCTCATTGCCCATCTGAGACGTCTTTTTGTATGCTGATCTGATAATTCGATCTGAGAGGGCCTCTTACAGTTCTTGAGATTCGACTCAATAAGTCTTCTACGAATAGTGGACTTAGAAATAGACGAGACTAGTGCAGCCATCTTAGTTAACGAGAGACTTGGATCAATTTTAACAAATCTCAAAATTAGGCGGTCTCTACGTTTGGATGTTTTGCGCGGACGGCCAGAGCCCTCTTTACGACAGAGTCGAAAATCATAATTATGCCATCGATGCACATTTGTGTAAGGGACATTTAGTCGCTTGTTTGTAGCTCGCAAAGAAAGCCCTAGTTCTAGCAAGGCTGACACTTTGCCTTTTGTGAATGCGATCTCGTTATTGTTCATTTGTGCTTTGTATTGTTTTCAACCGGTAAGAGATAGATTTCTAGCTGAAAGCAATCAGGAGTGCTGCCAACACCACCGCAACGAAGTCAGGAAGCTATGGAACATGAAGTCCAGTTAATCACATGTAGCAGTTACATTATTGTTGATGAATAATGGTGCTATACTGGCTCTGATTGACCGATTTTCTTTATTTTTGTTTTGCTTGATAGCTTTTGGATTGTAGAACAACATATTACATAACAAAGAAAACAAATGTAATTTTATAAGAGTGAGGTTTGATTTTGTGCAACATTGCTAAATGAAGATCAATTTATCTACTACTTTTTTATCTATAACAGGAAAACAACTCAATATTCATGCTTGAAATTTCCAACAATGATATTAGTAAGCACAACTGACATATCTTCCAAATTTCAGAGAAATTCGTTCAAGTTTGGCGGAATTAGACAAAGTTGAAGTTAAGGCGATGTTTAAGGGTGATCCATTTTTTATGAAACAATCTGTATTCAACGTCGCTTCGAATCTGGCTTCTGTCCTCTTGTGTGGTGTCCGGGCGAGTTGAGCGGTCGGTATTGTCGACCGTCATTGAATCAACTGTGATCAACTGCTGTGGCCACAGAATTAGACTGGTCGTCTCTTCTTCTGTTTGACTAGAAAGGAAACATTGGAACATGCAACGTAAATGAAATAGCACAATCTGTTGACATAATACCATAGCAATCGAACAATGAGCAGCCAGTTCAACCTTAAAGACGGCAAATTGTGCGAAGCTTCACTGACTGTTACCAACCGGATCACACAGCTAAGAGACACAGTCGATATCAAAATCTTCAGAGTGAAATTTGTGAGTGTTCTTTCGTGCATTGTAAAATAAATAAAGCGTCCATTGTGCGGGAGGTGCATTGTAGCGTTCAAATTATGTTAATTATGTTTTTAAAACAACAAGGGAAATTTGTCCGAAAGAAGGGAGCGACTGTTTTTCTAAACGTTCTTTCGTGCGCCTGCTAACATTTTTAATAATGATCGGCGGACCCAACGTTATCGAGAAAACTTTTGCGCAATGATCTGAGTACTTCGAATCTGAAGGAATTGTGGCGATCGGAGCATTCTGAAGGAATTCACAGCAATCAGCAAGCAACGCACTGTTTTTTGCAAAAAGTGGGCAAAAATCTCTTTTTGCCCACTTAGTAATTTCCTGCATTTGCCATCGTTTTGAATCAGTTTGCACTTCTAGAAAAATGATGCAGTTAAACAATCTATTTTTGTGAACGCATCAGCTGACTATCTTTCATTCAACAATGTACGGAAGATATCTGATGCAACATAACGAAGCAGCAACTTGTGAATACATGAAAGGAGGCATGCTGATGCTTTCTGTTGTTCACGCGGTTGATGCGTCTGTGATTAAAGCGGCTGTTTTCCAGGCCATTGCTGAGATCAAAAATGAATTACTCCGTGAGAGCCAGAATCTAATTATAGACGTTGAAATCAAAGTTGACTGACATTTTGAATGCGACGCGTTCGGACATCATCAATAAATTCAACTTCGTGATTCTAACGAGAATAACAGTTATATTTGGTGTGAGTGAGACCAATGAAGCAGACTCAAGTACCGGTTGTAATAGCCATAGACGCCGTCCGTGACTTAGTATCAACAGTGGGTCTAGAGAAGGAAGTGCACTGTGAAGGTCATCCGATGTTTCCAACTTGATACAAAGCGAATTACTTCGCCACATCCTAGACCTATCAAGGTTGTTCTTGAGTCTTTCAAAAGCTTCTCCTGAACTGAGAAAACTTGCCGATGGCTAAAAATTTCGCATGGCTTACATTGACAGGGACCTAATAACTGAACAGCAAAAGAGCGAAAGTTTATAGCGCTTTCAGTTAAAGCATCATAGAGATATGGGAGAGGGCGTGCTTATGACACGTGCGTGGTAAAATTGTCTCTCGTTCTTCATGACTGCCTTCTATACCCTCAATATCATTGATGAAAGCCCGTTCTATTGCATCTGATGAAAAAATGGACGAATTGCATCTATCCTGTTTGTGCCTCGACCCAGATAAAGTTATAGTGACAGAAAATTGGTTGAATGAAACCCATGATGATTCCCTTTTTTAAATGCCGAATTTTCAACTTTTAGGATGTGATCGCAATGAACGTATTGGAGGTGGTATTGAGGTATGGATAAAGTCAAATATTTCTAGATGAAAAACGTCACAAAGATGCTGTTTGATGACATATGTTCGCGAGGCCAATGGATTTATGTACACAGAAAGATTCCGTCCTGACTTTGTCTTTACCGTGGTAATTCTTAGTGTCTTTCCTTTGTCTGTCTTCGATTCTATTGTTTGGTGCAGCGCGCTTTCATTAGAGATGTCTATGTCAAACTCATGTACATTTATGCATTAGGTGGCATGTTCAGTTAAATTGATTGATCAATGCAATATCATGTTCATGTTCAGCTAAAATCATAGAAATTGACAACAATAAAACTTCAAATAACTTCAGATAAACAGTTTATTTCTATGGTTAAAATGATTGATCAGTACATGCAAAGTCATTCCGGTGTGTTCGCCAGACGAGAACCGGACGAAAGGCCTCGCGAATATATATCATCAAACAAATCATCTTTGTGGCGTTTTTCTTCTATAAATTATGCAAGGGGACTGCTTTCTTCAAGATTCAAATATTTCTGTCACCCGTCATAACTTTTCATGTGTTTGTTGTGAAGCTAATTTCATATCTTTTAAGTTGAAAAGCTGTTACTGACTGTGTATGTATATTCCACCTCAATTACCTGTGATTTTCATAAAGAGATATCAGGTACCATATGTGATCATTTGATGCTGCTACGAAAGATACGCCAGATGCTAACATTATTGTTGCTTGTGATTCAAACAACTTCGAGACATCTTCATAACAAAGTGCGTACGATTTGGTCGACAAAGTCGTGACTCCTACACGTGGTAACGCCATATTAGACCGCATCTTAGTCAGTCACCCACTTGATGATGACTATCCACTTGCTCATGTATGGCCACTTTTCAATCTGAACCGTCGTGGCTCACACTGTCAAGTATTTTTGTGCTCAAAAACAGAGTGTTGCAAATGCTCATGAAAATAAGCGTGTGCTGTATGATGCAACTGATCGTCATATTTCGTGCTTTCTTCCTAAGTTCATTGATTGTTCCATTGCTGATGTATTAAGTGAATCAGATGTCGATAAAAAGACTGGATTTTTTCAATACTAAATTTTTTGAGTGCCTGTCTGTTTTTCCATGTAAAGTTGTTACCATGACGTCAAAGGATATGTCATGGATGACACCGCATGAATGTATGGATGACATCGTACAGTAAAAATGTTATCTTACCAGTAAAGAAGAGAGTGGAAACTCAAGCTGAGAAAAATAAAGAAGATAACAACGAACACAGTAAAAAAGCTATCTATTGGCTGGTTCCTAACACTCAAGGTAAAGAAAAGCAAATCAAAGATAAGATTCATCAAATTAACATAAATCTGCCGGAAAATATTGTTATACGAACGGCTTTTTGAGTGAATAAAACCAGTATGTTTTTCCAAAACAAGGACAGAATCACCGCAATATTGAAATCACAATGTGTATATGAATACGAATGCAAAGACTGCAAACAGGTCTATATCGGGGAGACTTCACGACATCTGGCTACTAGAATGAATGAGCACATAAAGGGCTATCCTGTACCAACCGAAATCACGATGCATTCACATGAAATCGATGAAAGCAATTTTTCTGTTATCGCTGTTTCACAATGGCATAAAATTTTAGAAACAGTTTGTTTGAAAGATACTCAGAATTGCATGAATGAGAGAGATAGTTCATTTCCATTATTGTTATATTTGTGAACTTAAATTTGATTCTGTCTAATTTCTTTATTCTATTTACAGAGTGTATTATGGTGACATTGCAATAATCTCTATGCCCATGAACTTTCGCGAGTTTCATGTCTGAACTTTGCCCTCACTCTCGAGGTTCCAGCAGTCAAACAGTGATTTGTGTTAAAAGTGTCAATTTTGTGAATTTTTAATGATTTTGTATATAAGGCTTGTAACAGTGTTCTTTTAGCTTTCCACTGACGAAGGAGAATAAACTTGCTCTGAAACGCGTACGGATCTCAGATTTTTTGATTTTCACAAAATATTATGTGGGCACATATTTCCTAAATATATGATAAAAATGAAAAATGCAAATGGATCTGCGCAGATGACATCATCCGTTCATGGATGCGATTCCTAGATGACTGTTGGCTTATCTGGAATAGTAATTACGGTAATTTGGCAGAATTGGTAGCCTTGCTGAACAACCTTCATCCAGCTATACAATTTACCTCGGAAATTAGTAAAACTTCACTTCACTTCCTTGATGTGACAGTCACCATCAATGACGATCTTTCGATCAGTGCGGATTTATATAAAAATCCTACAGATACGGCAAATTATGTACCATTTGACTCAGGGCATCCGCGCCACGTCATTAGAAACATTCCCTGCAATCTAGCCCGTCGAATTAAATCGATAACATCGGACTCTACCAAACGAACTCAGCACTATAATGAATTACGGGAGCAACTTGTGGCATTAAAATATCCCATTTCTCTCATCAATGACGCTATCAAGAAAGCTGAAGAGCATGTAAGGAATAATACCACCAATATACCCAAAAATGTCGTTTTTGTGCAAGACTTCAATAAGAAAAATCCTGATATTTTTTCTAAAGCAATCCGTCCAATATCAAATACTCTAGCACTGATGAAACCTTTTGATGATCACAAATTCACATCAGCGTATAGACAACCGAAATCTTTGTTACGATGTCTAGCCTACAACAACAGACAAACAATAAAGGGGATTACTCGATGTTATGAGAGCAGATGCAAGACCTGTGATATTACAACAACAGGAAAAAATCTCTGTTTTCATACTGACACGGGAATTAAGAAATTTGTCATTAAGCAAAATTTGAACTGCTGCTCATCAAACATCATCTACAAACTCACTTGCTCATGTAATAAATTCTATATAGGTCAAACCGGTGATTCTCTGAGGAAACGGACAGCTGTTCATAGGCAACAAATCAATGACCCCCATTACGCGATTTTGAATGTTAGTCGCCATATACATTCTTGTGGCGGCACATTTGCCATAGCACCTTTCTATCAGTTACCTCCATCTGCAAGTAAAATTGCAAGGGAATCAAAAGAATCTATGTTCATCCATTTATTTAGTCCACCTCTTAATTCTATGCAAATAACTGTGATTATGTTTGAAATTTCATTCCTTTGTACATTGCTTTATAAATTACATCATTTTGCCTTGAAAAGTCGAGGAACTCGACGAAATGCATCGGCAGCTTTAATTTATGTATTGGTTTTCACTTTCAAATTTTCTGGTACTTTTTTGGATATATATATATATATATATATATATATACAGTGTATATGCATAACATTACCCCGCACCCTTGCGTCAATCGTACGTATTGGATCCTCCATAAGCGCACATTAAAATCAAAAGTGTGGTCATGTTTTTTGGAGAAGAATGGGTGATTTGCTTGCCTGGTAGAGACTGGAGAAAAACCATTTAGAGAAAATATTAGCAAGATGAGAGAAGCGTCAGTCAAATGCCAAACATGAATCCAA
Organism: Prostheceraeus crozeri; assembly: GCA_907163375.1. NCBI lineage: Eukaryota > Metazoa > Platyhelminthes > Polycladida > Euryleptidae > Prostheceraeus > Prostheceraeus crozeri. The sequence continues at coordinate 7,137 of CAJQUW010007557.1, forward strand.
AGTCGTGTGTAGTCACTTTCATAAAAAAATGATTGATAAATGTACAGCAATGATCGACAAAACATAGGTTCAGGTAGGCCGATAATGATCTATGGTGTAGGTTGCCATTTTTTTAAAAAAAAAACTGTGCTTATATACTTACTGCACAGAGTCGGAGTCGGAGACGGAGCTCTATCTAAATGTTCAGACAGTGTTGTTCATCTTGTAAACGACACTGAATTCAAAATCGTGTCATCGCAGCTACCTTGACAAATATCGAGGTTTGTTGTCTAGACGGATAGTGTCAAGTGGAAGTGAGCGTTAATTATGCATCTCCTGCTGATCGTGAATAGGCAAGTGACATTAACCAAACGACTAAAAAAATGTGCGGTTTGATCTGGGCCTAATGGAAATGCACTTTCGTCTTAATTGAAATGCACTTCGGTTTTCATTGAAATACACTTTACTGAAGTGTATATAACTCATCCATAATAATAACAAGCGCCGTTGACCTTTTCGACCACCTAATGACAATGACATGACAGGCGTCTGGAAACAATCAGTCACTTCTTTTCTCAATTGATGTCTAATTGTTGAGTAAAGCAATTGTTGAATAAACAAGCTCTGTAAATGTAATTGAGAAAATGTGAAGAAGTTTGATGCACATTGTGAAGTCATTAAGTCGTCAAATCAATCAAGTCAGTCGTTGTTTTTCTCAAGTTAAGTCAACGTACATGCATGTTGCCTCAGAATGTTTGAGAAGTTCCGATACCGGATTGACCCGGAATACATGCATTGACAAAACAGGACATGTGCTGCATCATAACGCAAGGCAAAGCATGCAGAGGTTCTATGCATGTTTGCAGATTTGATATAAGCCTACCCTACTCTCAGAAAGTAAATACATTTTTCGGATGGCATCAGTTATTAATAGGTCTGTTGCACGGATGTGAAGTCGGAGTCCCGGAGTCCTATCATTTTTGCTTGAGTCGGAGTCCTATCATTTTTGCTTGAGTCGGAGTCCTATCAAATGCTAGGACTCCGGACTCCGGCCTATAACTAGACCCGAAATATAATACAAGCAAATTAATTATTCCAGTGCATATAGCTGTCACTGTCTTGATGTCAACTTTCTCCGTCAAACAAAAATACAGAGACAGCAGTGCATGCAAAGCTTTCAATAGTTGAGGGAATGAACTGTGATTGTGAAATAGGATTGTCGTTTCACTCAGTAATTTAGTAGAGAAGTCAAGCCTTCCTAGCCTACGCACCAAAGGTCATATAAGAGACAAAAATGAAATACTAGTTTATTTGAGAACATTCCGCACGTCAATCGTGTTTGAGGCACCTCCAAAGCGCATATTAAAATCAAAAGAGTACTCATATTTTTTAGAGAAGGATGGGGATTATCCTGCCTGGTAGAGACTGCAGAGAAACCGTGTGAAGCACACATCAACAAGATTGGAGTAGCTGAGTTGTATGCATCCAACTTAAAACGACATTTGATAAACTTTCATCGAAAATGATTGATAAATCATGCAACAATGATCACTAGAAATAGAAATAGGTTCAGGTAAGCCTATAATGAACTATGATGGAGGTTGCCAGTTTTTCAAAAAGAAACTGGGCTTTATGTAGGCTACTTGCCACTCAGAGTCGGAGTCGGAGTCGGCGTCCTACAAAAATGATAGGACTCTGCATCCCTGGTCTGTTGTCTCCCTGATTCTGCATGTATGTTTCCACTGCTCATCAGTGTATTGAAGTTATTCCTCATGTAAAGATGACGCTCATTTCCTATAATCATTGAGTCTTGATGTAGAGAACACACCAGTCTCCTGTAATAATTCATTGGGGTTAGTCCTGATGCAAGGATGGCGCTCATCTCCTGTAATAGCGATGCATGACTGTGCATTGTAAACTGTGATACCTGTAATTTATACATTACTCAATTTGTGAAGAATGTTCTTTCAACTAAAGTTATCTTAATTGACGAGTCTTGTACCAGTGGTACACACACCTATACAATGTTATTCGAGTGCAACTAATCATCAAGTAACTTCATGAATACGCAGAGAATATGAGTTCTTGGAATTCGTTTTCCATTCCTCACTCTTCTAGAATGTTTTCGTGGCTGCATCTTCAACATCAAAGTCTCATTCTTAATCTATTTCAAGGTATAACGTTGGCTGATAATAAGACAACAATATAGGCTACCGTATTTACTTTCTTGTCCTTGACCTTTGATCTCAGCCAATTCCGGACATCAATATCTTCATGTTTTGATCACTTGGATGACATAAGGTCTGCTATGTCGGTCATTGGCGAAGAGGAATATTCGAAAAGATAAATTAGTAACCTCGATGCAAGAAATGATAATTTGTGTTTATGACGGCAATTTCGCAACATACCTCCTACTGAGATAATCTTGCGCAAACCGCAACTTTTCCTAAAAGCGCTCCTGATGCAGAGAGATGTCAAAATGTAAGATGCGCGATAAATGTCAAGAAAATTATTGGATAGAAACATCCCGCTTCTCTACGAATGTTTTCAAAATAACATTCTATCAAAGGTGTTCCGGAACCCCATAAGAATGCAGACGTTGGAGATACAAATCAAAGTTGGTCATTTCCAAATCCAGGGATACTTCTTTGACAGAAAAAATGATAATTCAATTCTCTTGTATGAACTTGAATAAATAAGCCATGCCCTTTTATCATTCGAAGTGAAAGAAATTCAAGAGAATATTTAACCTAGACGAATTTTAGATGTAGACATTCAAATCTTTCTTCCAAATCTATTCTTGCCGATAGATATAAGTGGAGCTTAGGCGATTCAACCACCTAAAGAATTATGTAGAGGATTTTGATGAGATAGTAATAATGAAATATTTCATATCTCAATTGAAAAGGTAAGACCGGTGAAATGCACTTTGGAATATGCTGTTCATGTTTGAGCGTGAAAAAACTGCTTTAGCCAATTTTAGCTATTTTTAAATTAAGACAAAAATGATGTCTTTTTCAATTTAGTTGAATTGAAATCACTTATCATTGTTTATATCAAGCTCGTGGGAGTCAAACAAAAATATTTTTGAACGAATAGCATCAAATGCATTACCAAATGATGTTTATTTGGTGCTAAATGACTACTTACAAATTTACAGACTAAAATATCTAAGTAATGTTGGAAATTGCGAAATTTGGCATTCGTAATTATTAAGTGCAATTGGAATGAAATGCACCTTGCTCTTATGGAAGCTCGTATCATGACAAGGACACGAGCATTCACCATGCTAGACATGATTGCAGGCGTGACAATTAGCGCCCCAGCGCAGTATGAAGGAAATGCGAAGTCGCCAAGACGGCGGACCTGACCCGGTGATGCTTCTGAGGATACAAATCAAGACCGGCCCTCTTCAAACCCCGGCCGGCTGGCTCTAATGCTTTGATTATACCGGATTGATGTGAAGTTTCTGTCATCAACGCTTGTCAAGGAGGCTGTTAGCCCTTCATGATGTGATGAAGTTCATTTGTCTCCTAAGATTGACGTCTCGACTATACACATACGACAAAGCCGAAAGCTTTGTAATATTGTGAGATGAGAGAATGAAAGTGATATCCTTTTTTTCTTCTGCTAAGGACATTAGGGCGTTGCAAATGTCATTTATAATCATGTATCATTGTTATCGGATACGTGCAAACATGACTCATTAATACTCGTGTTAAACCACAGAAAACGTGACATCTCCGCGAACAATCTAGGGAATCGAAATCCTTCAAAGTTTCCGTGTTTGCTCATTAAACATTTCTGTTGATGATGCTATTAGTATTACACTGTAAACTGTAAACAGCCACTTGTCAGACAATTTATCAGTCAAATCAGTATTTTGGCTGATGCTACGTATTATCATATAAATGTCTTGCTTATCAGATAATTTTTGTATTATTACGTTTACTGCATATGACCACTTATGACTAATATATACACTTTTATCAAAATTGGATGGTATCCTTGACAATTTTCGATTATAAGAATATCCAATGTCGAAATAAGTAGGGTTCTTTTGAAATACTTGAAGGCATTGGAATAACCGGTCTGAATATTTGACATATTGATACCATCTTTTAATTCTGTTTTTGCTATGTTCTTTGCAACTTTTAAGATATATACACTTCCCGAAAGTTGGACATTTTGGAATATATCAGAGTAGTTCATAATATGCATATAAGAATGCTTATGTGAGTGAATTGGACAGCGATAGAACAGATATGATTAGGAGTGTCCAGATATACTGTAAGTAGCTAGTGTCGAATCGTTCCAGTGTCAATATTTCTAGAAAAAATTGACAGGCTGATATTTTGTGTGGTGTTTGTCTCATCTTGTCTGTTTCGAACAGCTTTTGGCTGTTGATTGTCTGATGCTGTCTGTTGCAATTGTCTGATCATTTTGGCTGTTATTTTGTCTGATTTTTGGTTGTCTACAGTTTACAGTGTATGAATGGTATTTGGTATGACTTTTACTATTCTGTTTAACCGCACAAGAACAGCAACCATTAGATTGACTGTTAATTATATCTCCAGGGGATGAATCAAATCTAGGTGTAGTCAACCGTAGGGTGCAAACATAGGATTCAAAACGAAATAATTTTTGTTTCCTTAGACATTTTTAAATAATGATATGTGATACACGAATAACCTGGAAATAAACGAGAAAATATTGGCTTTAAAAACATAGCCGGGTAAATCCAATTTAATCCACAACATTTGACGAAAATGTGTCTTTGATTTGTAAAATCCATATTTCTGAACCGATTTCAATAGTTTTTTTTCAATCGAACCGTAAAGATCTCATCTATTATGGCATAGTTTTTAAAAAGTCACAAAGCCAAGACCTTCTTCACAAGTTGCCGTTTTTTGCCGAAAAAAGACCAAAAAAGCATGTCCAAAGTTGCAGTACTCTCAGTTCAACACGGATTTTCGATTAGATACATTCAAATACACCCACTAATATTTATATCATCTGAAAGAAGAAGATCAGCTCTTTAAGACAGTCTAATTTTAAATATTATAATCAATATTAATCATTGAATTTTCACTGGGTTTCCATTGTCCAATGAAAAAAATGTCCTCTGACCGAGACGTTTTCTGTCCTCTGACCGAGGTACCTTTTCTCGAAGAATATTGATTCTTCCATTAAACGTTTTGCACCAAACGAATCCTCTAGTGTGCTAGTTTATAAATCCGTAAAGAAAATTCAGTTTGATGCCGTTACAAGTGTGCAATATTGATTTAAAAATATTTTTATCCGTTTTTTCGACCAGAGAATTTGAATATTCCCAAAAATTTCATATGGATGCTGAAACCAGAAATTTTGTCAGGAATCGATGAAATTTCACAGCATAGGAGGGATGCATGCTCTTAACATCTATGCAAAAGAAATTTTTCATTTATATCAATTAACCCTCTCAAAATCTCCAAAAACCACGAAAATGTCCTCTGACCGAGACCCTAAAAAATCTCGGTCAGAGGACAACGTTGAAATTGAAGATCTCGGTCAGAGTACAAGGGTCCCGGTCTAAAGACGTGATAATGTATGCAATTACATTTAGATCACTTCGTTTTATGCGTTCAAGTATTCGTCCAAAGTTCCCGCAGTCTCATGAACCCAAATGCACACACCGAAGAGTTTCCTGTTCGACATCAATTTGTCCTCTGACCGAGACCTTAAAAATCTCGGTCAGAGGACAAGGTGGGTCACGGTCAACGGACATTATATGCAATACATTACATTTTGGTCACTTCGCTTTCCGCATGCAAGCATTCATCCTAAGTTCCAAGTTTCATCAGCAACCCAAATGCAGAAGCCGAAGAGTTTCCTATTCGACATCTATCTGACCGAGATCAATTTGTCCTCTGACCGAGATGTAGAAAAAATGGCTTTTTAAAAGTGCTAGATTTCTATGGAAAGTTTTTATTTGGTGTGGTCGCCGCTAAGATTTTCGGGTTCAGCGTAAAAAAATGAGTATATATGCAAATTTTCACGGAAATCTGAGACCCAAAGTTGAAAAGACAGAAATGTTGTGGAATAAATTGGATTTACCCAGCCCCAGTTTTCATACATGATCTTCGATGCTTAGGCGGATGAATTTGATGGCCACCTATTACAAATTTATGAATTAATTATCGTTGCTAGTTATACACATAATCGTGTAAGACACGATCATATCATGATACATTCAACTAAATAGTGTGAAATTTCCAACTTCCGTTGAATTGCTGCGCGTGAGAGAGGCAAAAATAATAGGTCTACTGTGTAGTCTCATTTACTTTGGAATGTCTTTAATGTCTTTCAATGCAAAGTCTCAATGTTGCAAAGCTACTTTTATGACCATGGCCTCGTGACATCATTGGATGATTTTAATGTTTTGTCATCTATCACGTGTCCTTTGTCACCTGTTGCTTAATGATGTGTGACACACGCATCTTTATTTATGAGGCCCTAGTTAAGGATGAACTGCGATCAAGAGCAGCTCTTTGGAAAAAAATTAGAGAGGCCTCTTTAAATTATCTAATGCAGCCGCTCAATGAGCGGATTTAGAGAGGGGTCTCTGGAACAGCACCCTGTCTTCTTGTTTGCGTATTGCCACTTGTTATTGCAAGTGGCAATGCGAATTACGCTCGACGGATGAAAAATATCGCTGACCGTGCAAATAAATAGAATCGAAGAATTTATCGAAGAATCTTACAAGGCTGTTAAAATTTCTTATCTCACTGTGGCTGTATGCAATGTATTCGTTGTATGCAGACGCATATTTCAAGACACAGAAATAGAACGATTGATGTTTACAATGGTTAAGTATGGAGTTATTCTGAAGCATTTGCCAAAACTTCTAATAAACGACGCTATGATTGCGCTACGGTAGCTTTTACTGTGAGCTTTATATAATGGAACGATTGGTAAGCCAGTGCATTGCTATTTTAAGCCATCATCATAGCAATATTTTAAGCCATAGAAATCGAATTTTTGTCAATGTATTTCGTTATTGTCCAAAGAAGTTCTTATGTAAAACTCAGTCTAATTTACGTAGCGTCATTTCATGAAGGATTGCGCTAACTTAGCGTTCTATCCATAGAATTGGATTGTTTAAGCGCATCACTTTGATAGAAGTGCAAACTGATTCAAAACGATGGCACCTGCAGGAACTTACTAACTGGGCGAAAAGAAATTTTCAATAATTTGCAGAGATAGGAAAAGTAGCCGTGCGGATTACTGTGAATTCCTTCAAAATGCTCCGATCGCCACAATTCCTTCAGACTCAGCAAACGTAGGGCCCTCAACGTCTCGTGTCCTCTAGACAAGGGAGGACAATAGCGTAGATATCTGATCTCTATGATCGGTACCGTCCTATATACGACAGCGTGCCGAAACCGTGCAATTCGTCTCCGCCACGCTGTCAAACAATAAGGCAGTTATCGCACTCTGGGCTTCGTCCCGACATTCGGTCTCGACGCACCCTAGAGTGCGATAACTATAATTTTTAACTAGAAATGGTTGCGTTATATCGAAAATTTTCTAATACCGAACTGAGTTGTTTGATGACTGTTTGTTAACTCCATCCAAGCGGGTGGAGGGTAGATTTATCCTCCGTCGCAATTTGCTTTGGCTCCTTTAAAACCTTTTGCGATTTTCATTTTTAACATATTTTCAAGCTATTCCCCAAAACTATAGTTGGAGTCTATGAGTCCATTATTAATCATGTCATAATCATCTATTATGCCATAGACATTGAATCGAACATTGTAAATTCAGATATTATGCAAATATAACATATTAAGATTTTTAATAGTTGTGGTGCACTAAAGTGATGTTTGTGTGTCTTAATCGCACATGTGCAATTGTTTGTGTGTCTTTGGGCACATGTGCAAGTCGTTTTTTCTTCATAATCACAACTGAAGTTGCATCAGTGAAATACCGTTTCATAGATACATTGGCACAGCTACTTTTAGAGGAAACTCTTCCACATTTCAAACGCATTTGAACGTTTACTTTTGCATGTTTCAGTTGCATTCCTTGGACAAACCAATCTTACCAATATCCAATTGTGCTTTATAGCCGCTTCTCAATGCAGTTACAATGCAATTCAGTTTGGCATCGCAAACAGAAGTCGTTATTGCCGAAGTTTGGCAAAATGTCAAATTTCAAAAATTGCTACAGAAGTTTGCATAGCACGGAATATTTTTTGCCGTAAATTTCGTTTGATTCAAAGCAAGCACTTTTGTTATAAGGTAAGGAAGGGAGCGCTATGATTTAGAACCCGGAGTAGACCTCAATAGGAGAAATAATTCTAATAGCCATTTCAAAGTTTGATGAAGCCAAACTCAGGACGAGTCAAATATATCAAAAGGAAATTAAAAATTGTGCGTGAATTTTCAAAACCATATAGTCCAGGTGTAATACCTATAGCACATGTCAATATAGTGTGAAGATGGATATACAGTCCGTTTCATAGAAAGTGGATCATCCTAAAATTTGACTAAACAAAACATAAGCATGATACAGAAAGCATTTTTCATGTTATTTCATGTCCCTAATATATTTAAATGTCCTTATATAATGATCTGTGACTTAGAAATAGACGAGTCTAGTGCAACCATCTCAGTTAACGAGAGACTTGGATCAACTTTAACAAATCTCAAAATTAGGCGGTCTCTACGTTTGGATGTTTTGCGTGGACGGCCAGAGCCCTCTTTACGACAGAGTCGAAAATCATCATTATGTCATCGATGCACATTTGTGTAAGGGACATTTAGTCGCTTGCTTGTAGCTCGCAAAGAAAACCCTAGTTCTAGCAAGGCTGACACTTTGCCTTTTGTGAATGCGATCTCGTTATTGCTCATTTGTGCTTTGTATTGTTTTCAACCGGTACGAGATAGATTTCTAGTTGAAAGCAATCAGGAGTGCTGCCAACACCACCGCAACGAAGTCAGGAAGCTATGGAACATAAAGTCCAGTTAATCACATGTGGGTCATTATCCAGAAAAGTGGCCACTTTGTGTAACGCATTCACGAATTTTCAAAATGATCCATTTTTTATGAAACAATCTAATTTGGTGGACCCAAAAATAAGCCACAAATTCAATACCCTTGATAATAATGCCAAATGCAGAGCATCAATGCGACAGTAATAGATTGAGAAAACATGCTGTCGCGCTATATTGCTCAAAATAGTTGTGCAGGCTGGATTCCACATGAATATAAATATGCAAATAAACATAATATTCCCCAATATATGTGATGATAATACATGCATGCATAGCTCCTGGTAACACTACATATGGAATCACATTGAATTTATCGTTTCCGCAAAGTCTGCTTTGAGAAAATGTCATAGAAGTTTGATAGAAATATTGAAAAGAGAGTTATAGATAAAAAGAGCCACGAAATTCATAAATATGTATTATCACGAGGCCCTTCGTCCAATCTCAACGGGTGCTAGCTTTGGACAGATGCAAATCCTAGATGCAAACCTAGATTTACATAAGCTTTGAATTATTGGGAAAATGTAGAGATATACCTATACAATGTACATTATGAACATGGAGAAATGTTTTTTTTTCTTTGTTCCTAATGTACATTGAAGGACATCTCTGTTTTCCCAATTATTCAAAGTTTATGTATATCTAGGCTTGTATCTAAGATTTGTTTCTGTCCAAAGTTAGCACCCGCTGAGGTTGAGATAGGATGAAAGGCCTAGTGCTAATAGATATTTATTAAATTAGTGGCTCTTTTTTATTCATAAGATGTCGACAAGGGATTCATTTTTGAAAAGAAAGCTTAAGTAATTCAGCGGTACTATTTTAGCAAAAAATATTCCTTCTCCAAAATTGCAGAAAAAGTTAAAGCAAACTCTGTACAAGATACGCATCTAGGTGGACCTTCAGGATATTTGAAATTGAAAGAGAGTCTCAAAGCACCCTGAATGTACATGATTTTCTTAAACTATGTTTTGATGTCTCATCACTGTCAGAAACCGGTATGCAGCATTCAGTACTTCAGCTGTAAAGCCTTGGGAAGAAAAGCGAGTATGATTATATCAAGTAAATTTACTACAGGTAGTTAAATACAATGAACTGTACCACAGACATATAAATCTCGTAATTCCGTTATGCATATCAAAATATTCGCTTCATATCTTGATTGCATTCTGATAATAACCTCATCCGTATAATGAATCTATAGTAATGTCACAGTATGGCATATTCCGGTCTTGCAGAAGAAGAATTATCACCAAACGTTGTCATCGGAGTAGCTTGTTCATTGTTCTCACCGCTCCACCTTAAATAAAAATACAGGAAATGCATAAAATGTTGTATGTTTGGAAAACAGTAGCAGCTTCACAATCCACATGAAAAAGCTTTGATATGTACATGGCATAAAGGACGATGCAAGAAATTTATGCCATTAAATTGACAGACATAATATCGTCGTTGTCGCTTATATATCTCCCCCGTGCTTCTCGACCATCTGGGAGGCCGAAACTGTACCGGGCCCGTCCAAGGTGAGCAAGTGATTCCAAGGTTGTGTTAGGTTAACATCTGCTATGCATGTGCCAAATTGCATGCTTTCAGGAGAAGCAAAAGCTGTCTGCGGAGAGATGGAAACCATTTTGGTATGTGCCTTTGAATGTCCTTCTACTACCGTCCAGGGGCGACCGACTGGAAACCACTAACCATTGGTTAAGGGCTTCAAATGGTTAGACTAACCCATACTGGGCGACTAGAAGGCTAAACCAACGGTTACCGTAGCCAACGGTTAGTGCGTCATGGGTTAACGAATTTCTGGCGTAATCGTTGGCTGATGAAATCGGCCAATTAGAGATGAGAATAGCGCAATTTCCCTAACCGTTGGTTAGGTTAACCTGTGCTACCGAATAGAAGACAGTTTAAGCATGGGTTAGCGTGTTCGAATGTTAAGGTAACTGCGGAAAGTTAGATGAGACCGACAGCATTTGTTGGTTAGTTCTAACCAATGGTTACTGTAACCCAAAATTCCTAACTTTGCTCAAGAGCAAGGTTAGTGTCAACGGTTAGTGAAACATACACCTTCTACACATTATTTTCACACACATTATTAGACATAGGCCTAGTTATGTGGCGAAGTGAAGCGATAGTTCGTTTTTCCACTGAGACGAATAATAGAGTTTATAGAAATAGAATCGATCCTTTGGAAACGATGAGCGAAGATGCGTTCTTTGCTCGTTACCGATTTTCTAAAGAAATCTTCACTGATCTTCTGCAATTGTTGGAATCATCATTAGACAGAGCTACTAGAAGGTAAGTTGTCTAATTTCTTAATCATACTATATATGCTTGCAATATGCAGATATACAGTTGTACATTAAAGTGTTGATATATGTTCTTGGTGAAAGTCAGTGAACATAGGCCCTAACAGAAAACAAAGGCAAACGTGCATTATTAGGATCACCACCTCACTTCTGATAGAACTTTTACCCCACAGCCAGGGATAAGGAATATATTCAATTGCTTGGAAAGTAAAAAATTGTAACATCTCCAGCCAATTATTTTTTACTGAAAAACGTATCACTCGATTAATTGAAGATGTTATTAATAACAAGCAATTAGCCATTATTACAAACGTAGCTCGAAATACTAAAACATAAACTTTATTAATGAAATGATAACAAACAATCACGTTTGCCATATATCTTATATCATCTTATGAGAAACTTTATTGAACTAAGTACATTGAATGCAAAATCAGGGTTCGTACGGTTTCTGGGAAACCTGGAAAAGTCAGGGAAATTCAAAATATAACTGGAAAACCTGGAAAAGTCAGGGAATTTAAGAAATTCTCTGGTAAATCTTAGAAATTGAAGAATTTTCATTGCTGAAAAACAAAAATGCTAAACAAAGATACACCAATTTATGAAACAAAAATGTTCGGAATTTTTATGAAAGATATTTACATTTTTTTAATTCTTGCAATGCCTTGTGTATTATTGCGTGACTACTTATTGTAGTTGAGCTGATGCAATGTACTGATTGGTTCTGAATTTTTTGTTTGAATTGTTCTGAAAATTGTTGCTCAGATTTTCGAATACATACTGTCAGAAAAAATCAAATAAATGTTTTCTATTATTCATGTATCTGTGTAATCATTTAAGGGTATAATAAGAAACATCTCCAACACTACAATGATCGTTGGCCAGTCTTATGGGATACGATGGAGTGGACGGTCATTTATTTGACAAAAAATATACAAAGACTTCTGGTGTAATCTTTGGCACTCATCATATCAGTTATCATTCTTCTTTGAGATATTTATTTTAATCTAATCATACCTTTGCTATATATTTTTCATCTGTACCTGAATTCCTAATAACGGAGTGCAGACAAGTAGATGTACGTAATAATGCAATATTAGCTAAAATATTTCTGTCTAGTATGAATATTTGCAGTAAGAAGTCTGATTTTTGTCTCTTATCGATGACCCCATGATTTGTAATACATGTAGCCTATGTTCATTCAAATTACGTATATGGACTAAAAATGAAGCTACATGAGACGTGGGTCTCAGAATAGCAATATTATGTATCTTATTAGTGGGTAGGATGCATTTGCTGACTGGGGTATTCAACGAATGAGACGAAAATAAACTGTAAATGCTTAATGATGAGAATTATTATCTGTTTTGGTCTCATGGAGCATTTTTGAAAATTTTCTGGAAAACCTGGAAAAGTCAGGTAATTTTTGATAAGAGAAGCCGTACGAACCCTGAAAATACCAAACGGTACAAAATCGGATGTTGATATGTTTTTATTAGCAATTACCAGATATTTCTAAAGTAGACTACCGCTGTTAATGTGCATGGTGTACCTATGTTTTATAGTAACTATAGCCTGTCCACCTATTATTTAAGTATTCATCCCATCGTTAAAAAGATACTATAAATACCAATACACGTACAAATATTGCATTGTGTGTTTTTTTTATTTCTCGATTAGGTAATAGCTACTTGTGCAATACTGCATCACTCTAAGCCAGTGGTTCTCAACTTTTGGTGTTCTATGGCCCCTTCGACGTTAATCGCTTCAATGTGGCCCCGTGTTCTATAGGCTACATACTTTAATTATTTCTTTCAATTTCTTCTGATACTATACAATACTATTAAATTGTATGCACTCATTATTTCCTTGATAGAACTCATGTCAATGGTCGATTTTTTTACAATGGATAATCTCTTTTCAATTCTCAGTTGATTTACGTTAATGTCTATGTAAGCACTATATCTTCAAGAGACTTCAATTCTGAAACAATACCATACTGTAAACCGAATAGTGGGCCACGGGACCCCAGTTGAGAACCATTGCTCTATCTAAGCGAATGTAAACAGAAATACGTCAATCAATTGAATGGACGGATATATGATTTTCAACAGCGTTCAATAATTAGGATACTCGAATATAACATATTCATTTCTAATAATGTTTAACGGACCGATATTCCGAAATTGTACGATGTGCTTAACTCTTGAGATATTATGCTTATGAGATATCTGTAGACCTGTAGCAATCTCTAATGTTTTCTTTTGCAGGTCATATGCATTGGAACCTAGTTTACAGCTATGTACAGCATTGCGTTACTATGCTCAAGGAGGATTTTTGCCGGTTATCGGGGATCTTCATGGGATTTCAGATCGAGCTGCTAGTAGAGCGATACATTCTGTGTCAGAGATTATATGTGAAAAAATTGACACCTTTATTTCATGGCCTGATGATGATGAGATCAGATTATCGAAGCGTAAATTCTATGAAACTACGCATGGGATGTCCCAAATTTTGGGTGCAATTGACGGCACACATGTCCCTCTTATTGCCCCCTGTGCTCCATCAAATGAAATGGCTTTCGTTAACCGAAAAGGTTATCATTCAATAAATACTCAGATTTTGTGCTCACATGATTTGAAGATATTTGATATTGATGCACGCTGGCCCGGATCATCTCATGACTCGTTTATTCTGCGAAATTCAACAGTTGCGCAGAAATTTGAAAATGAGATGAGCGATACATGGATTCTTGGTGATTCTGGTTACCCTCTCACAAGATGGCTGCTTATTCCAGTGAGGAATCCAACAACTCTAGCTGAGGAACGTTTTAATTCTGTACATATGCATGCACGTTCATGTGTTGAGAGGTGTAATGGTGTACTGAAGATGCGTTGGAGATGCCTAACAAAACCTATTATGTTTCGTCCAGAAAGAGCCTCACGCATTATTGTGGCTTGTGGTGCACTACATAATTTTGCATTAAAGCACAGAATGCCATTCCCGGAAGAATCAAATGATCCATATCAGTTTAATGACAATTTCAATACGTATGAATTTGAAAATCCCAATAACTCTGCTCTGAGCGTACGCCAAACATTGATTCAAAATTTGTATGGTGTATCTTCACGAAATGATTAGCTTTTTTGTAACATTTTCAGTGTTGTTATATAGCGGGACAAAACATACAGATATTAATTGTATTCTTTATCTGTTCTCGAATTATAGGACAATGAGTCATCTTCAACATCTAAAAAAATACCTCTAAATTCAATCAATTGAATTTGTGTTAATGCAACGCAACTTTATTCTCTATTATTTCATAATTACATGCAATAGTTTAAACGCTATTAGTATGTATCAAAACCGTATTTGATAAGTGTACTTACGCTAAAGGAAAAGCAGGATACATACTTTAATACATGAAACAACTATTTGAAGGATAGCATGTATAGTATTATTTATTTATCTATTATTCGTGAGTCCAGATGTACAACCTTATTAGATATATTTCTGTTAATATGGTGAAATGTAGATGTCTTTTAATCCCAGTTTGCAATTTATGACTTTCAAGTTGTGCATCTAGTTATTCTTCGAATTGGTGCCATAGAAGTATATTATAATTAAATCTGACAATAATTTTATTGTTCGATATCATACAAAATGCGCGGAAGGTAAATTAGCAAAACGCTGGGAGAATTTTTGTATAATTTTCAAAATCACCAATCAAAAATGCTTCATCAACAGTTTGACGTTAGAACGTTTGTCATGTAAAAACTTAGCTACACACATTATTTACATGTCATTTGCCGCAGACAACATTGCATCAGGTATATCACCCAAGACACGACTTCTAAGAATCCTTATCTTTTCTTCGTAATACTTCTTCTCGTTCTCCATCCGTTCTCTTTGAATGACATTTCTTTCTCTTTCTATCTCTAGCAGTTCTTTATAGAATTGAGAAGATGTCACTTCTTCTTCAGGCTTCCTCTTCAGTCCTCGTCGAAGAACCACAGGCGGTGTAATACCTGATGTCGTTGGCGTTTGCTCCTCGATCAAAGAAACGTTCGGCCCCGTTTCTGAGGTATGCCCAGTCGATGATCGATGTGACTGTGAGATGCCACTGGCGGCGCCATCAACAATGCCTGAAAATTTTGAAAATCTTAGCAAATCATTGTTTCTCATCTCTTTCATTCATTCTGCATAAGTTAATATGTATATCATAAACTATACTGCATTAGATGATGACGTCATTGAAAAAGGGCATCTATCGGTCACAAAAGTGCTTGGGATTGACAGCGGATATCGCAAATCAACAACTCGCTTCATCAGTAATCCTTCGCCAAAACAAAATAAGTGGCTTCTCGCAACAGAGAAGATACATGCCACATGTCACAAACAGATCAATCATAAGTCCCACAATTCACGACTTTCCAACAATAATTACTTCTGCAGCCACATCACTCCCACATCACTATATTAATGTATATACTGAACTAAAAAGCCAATCTAATTTTTGATACACATAGAACTCATACTAAAATGCTTCGGACAGTTTTCAGAAGTAATCAATATTAGAAAAACAATTTTATTTGATCATAGATCATTTACCTATGATTATTTCCAATTCTTTTCGGATTGTGCATTGTTCATGGAAATAAATATTTTTTGAATCTACAAACAACGTTAGGGATATCGTCGTAGCGATAATGTTTTAGAGCAGAACTAGTCATTTCATTCCCACATAGAATTCATATACGGTAGTAATCGAAATAAGAAAAAAACACAAATTTGATCACGTATGTATCAATACACGTAGATAAAATATGCACAGGAGTAATAGTAGAAAACATAAAAATGGTAAAAAAATTTCTATGAGAAAACTTATTAATTATAGAACATATTCTAACTCATGATAAGTATGGAATGCTGGTGTACGAATATATTTAGGGCATACATAATTCTCAAAGTAAAAATGATACCAGATGCATTACTTACCAACCATTGTCTCCGGAGGAATGACAGATAGAATCTTCTTCTCATGTTCTAACAGATCAGGAGGAAGAACTTCCTTTGGTAGGCCGCCTCCTGTCTTGCCTGCCTCCTTCTTCGCCTCGGATAAGTATCGCGACCATTTAGCCTTCACGCTCTTCTTCAGGGTCTGCCACTTTTCCTTCAAACTGTCGAGACTTCTCCTCGTAGAAGCCATGGCGTTCACTGCCGAAAGGATGGCGTCGTATGCCTGTTTTTTTCTCGACGTTGGTTGAGGTGCTGGTGAATTTAGCACTTAAAACAGAATTATAACGTACAAATTCATCCACCAGCACCTCAATTTCTTCTCTGGAAAAATCTGGGGATCTTCTTCTTGGCGGCATCATGAAGTCGAGTATGTTTTTTTAACAGTGAAATTGTATAGCCCGATTTGTGAATTATGTGACCTCCATTTCTCTCATTGGCCACCGTAGAGGGATTTCCGTGGTTACCTCCCTTGGCGTTTTGTCTGACGCTTTGATGCCGTCATCCCACACGCGCATTTTCAATTTCACACACAAACCGCTGCACATACACTGACACACTAACCATTCGCTTTGAGTCGGGGAACGAAGCATTTCTCTAACCAATGGTTAGCTAACCTGCCTCTAACCTATGCTGTCGAGTCGTAGGTTAGGGAGACATTGGTTACGAGCCTCACTGACCAACGTTGGTTAAGACTAACCGTAGGTTACGTTAACCCATGATTCCTGTCGGTCGCCCCAGGTAGTAGATAATATAAATTGAATCTATAAACGGGCTGCAATCAAGCATAACTCAAGCTATGAATGCACATGTGAGAAATAACTTGCTAAACACATGTGAGATACTTGTTGGCCAAGAATGCATATGTGAGATGTTGCTTGCTAGCAATCTAGAGGACAACATTTTAAATGACATTTTCCCTTGAATTTAGATTTAAGTTATGCAGCCGAATCGTAGCAAGTGTGGTGCAAATTAGACAAACCATTGACAAGTTGCTTCTTAAAGATCCTAGTCATCACAAAGCACCGGAATGTGATGAAATTCCTGCAGAATATATTCAAGAAGGGGTTCCCGAAATGTTTAAAATCTTAGCGAGACTGTGTAGAAAAAATCGCACATGAATCGTGACATGTGTCGTGGTACATGGTCATTGGTAAACAGATTGGAAACGCTCCTAGTTTATTCCAATACTCAAGAGAGGTGATTCCACAGTGCGTTAAACCACTGCACCAAATCTCTCACAAATCATTCGGGTAAGATTATGTTGAAATTCTTTTTGCACGTTTCATGGTCAGCTGAATCAAAAGGCTGCGGAAACACAAGCAGGATTTCGCCCGATCTCATTGCGGCAGTCCATGTATTTAATTTGATGAGTACTCGTCGAAAATGCCAAGGAATGCAGCAACCACTGCACCTTTGCTTTGCCGATTACTCAAAAGCTTTTAAATATATACAGCTGCCGCCAAAAGTCTCTTGACCGAAGTAAAAATACATAAATTTTAATGTAACATATCATAATTTCATTATTTGAATTAACCATAAAAAATCTTTCATGTTATATCAATTAATCTCTCTAGAAGTCGGCTTTCTATGGTCTGATCATCTCATGCATTCTAGCGCAGCCTTGTTGAATATGAACACGTCTCACGGGCGTCCGTTATGTTTCAATGGCTGTCAATACGTTCTTCACTTCTTGCACTGCCAGCGATTACGCAACAACCCAACTGAGGAATGGAGCTTGCCGAGACAAAGCGGGCACAAATAGTCGCTCTCTTTCAATCTGGCATGAGTCATGTTGATGTGGCCAGACAAATGGGTATTTCCAAACAAAGTGTGAATTACACAATAAAAAGATTTCAAGAGACTGGTGAGTTTCAATCTCGCACTCGAAGTGGCCGCCCGCGAGTGACAACACCTGCAACTGACAGAAGCATACGACGTGCATGTGTGGCGAATCCAACTATTTCTGCTGCTGAAATTCGTGCCGGTTTGCCTGCAAACACATCCGCACCGTCAACACGAACAATTCAAAGGAGACTAAGCACAGAATTCAATTTAAAGGCCTATCGACCAGCAAAAAAAACGGCATTATCTCCAAAGAATATCCGCGATCGACTTGCTTTATGCAATCGAGTGAAAGACTGGACTCCTGAAATGTGGGCGAAAGTGCTTTTCAGTGACGAAACGATTGTCCAACAGTTCTCAAAACGTGGATCAAAAAAAATTCGTAGACCACCTAATAGCCGTTATAACAAACGCTACATTGTCCCAACAGTCAAGCACTCTCCGCAAGTTATGATTTGGGGGAGTTTTTCCAGCAGTGGGCGAGGGAATCTGTATTTCTTGCCTCCTAGGACCACAATGATAGCCAGCAACTACCTCGAATTGTAGAAAGATCGTCTCCCAACAATGATGCAAGTTCGACAGACAAACATCTTTATGCCTGATGGTGCTCCATGCCATAAAGTGAGATGTGTCAGTGAATGGTTATCCAGCGAAGGCATTGAAGTCCTTGGGCCATGGCCTGGCAACAGCCCAGATTTAAACCAATTGAAAACTTATGGAACTTCATGAAGTACAAGATTTCCGAACACAAGCCAACCAGCTTGAAGGATTTGAAGGAAACTATCAGGAGAGTTTGGTGCACGGAAATCACGCCTACACGATGCCAAGATTTGGGTAGACAGCATGCCACGTCGGGTTGCCACTGTGCTTGAAAACGGTGGTGAACACTCAAAAATACTGATTTTTCTTAACTTTTAACACGTCTTTGTTTAGTGGGTGTCCATTAGTTTGACTTTTTAAGATTGCAAGATAAATTATCGACATATATTTTGTTATGACTTAATTTCTTGCCGGTCATGAGACTTTTGGCGGCAGCTG
>CAJQUW010007559.1:0-72500 GCA_907163375.1 Prostheceraeus crozeri
CACAAAAATTACACAGATAATTCTCTTACAGTACTTGACTTCAAAACAATGCTATCTAGAAATTGTTGAACACTAGCATTGCATATGCAGACACGCCGTCAATTTCTTGCCTACAGGTTCTATCTGCATATCGCTTACAGAAACTATTTTAGCAAATCAAGAATCTGCAAATCGCTTGCAAATGCTGGCCATTCACATGTCAGATCGACTGTGGTGATCAACTCATTGAATAGAAATCTTGGTGAAACTAAATAAAAGGCAATCTTTTCAAACGCTTCGTTACATGTTTGTTGTACACATGGTCACTGACGTCATGAGTTCGCGGTTTGTTATTTTGTCAACGCAAGAAATCGACGATGTCGTTAGTTCCACGGTCTCCAGAAATACCGTTTATAACAACAATTGGTGTGTCAAGTTGTACCAGAATTGGGCCGAATGGCGAAATGTCCAGTCAAATAAGAGGGTAGCTACATGTGAAGATCTCATGTCAACTACAGATCATGTCGTTGCCAACGCCCTGAAACATTTCATTTTTGAAATAAGAAGAAAGGATTGCTCCGAATATCCCTCAAATACACTATATAACATAATCTGTGGATTGGCAAGTTGTCTGAAGCAACAGAACCAGGAAATGCGAATCATGGACAAGGACAACGTCAACTATGCTGACTTCCTGGCGTGCTTGGATGGAAGGATGAAGGACCTAACGGCTAGAGGGCTCGGTGCCAGCCGTAAGACTGCTGAACCAGTGTCCGTGGATGCAGAGTCGAAGCTGTGGCAGCATGGAACGTTCTCACTACATGATGGCAAGGGATTGCTTACAGCAGTATACTTCTACAACTCGAAGGTTTTTGGCTTGCGAGGTTGCGACGAACACAGAAATATGTTGATGGATCAATTTGTTTTTGGCGAGGATGCACAAGGAAAATTCGTACAATTTCAAGGACGAAATGACAAGGTGTTTGGCGGTGGAATTCGCGATCGAAAGGTACAACCCAAGACTGTCAAACAATATGACTCAAGTGACAATCCTCGTTCCGTCTACAAGATAATTGAGACCTACATCACCAGCTTGAGGAAATGCAACGTTCACAACGGAGATTTTTATAGAAGACCTTTGCAGAACATAATGGAGACTCAAGCCAGGTTTTCCAGAGCCCCAGTTGGTGTCAACAGCATCCGCAAGCTTTTGCCAGAAGCAGCTCAAATGGTTGGCCTAACTGGTTACATAACGGCGCATTCAGGGAAAGTTACGTGTGCGACTCAGTTATTTGGCAACAACGTGGACGAGCAACTGATTGTCTCGCACTGGACATAGAAGCACGGCGGTTCGCTCATACAAGCGCAAGAGCAATGAGCATGAGAGGCATCTAAGTGGTTTGCTAGAATCTCCTGCTCCCGACCTCAAGAAGTGTTTTCGACTTAGCAGCGATGAAATGACTGGCTTTAATTTTGATTATGAAATTATTGATTTGTAAAATATATCAATTCTTGCTGAATATATTGTTTTTCTCATTGAACAGATGTAAAATACCGGTACGCAATTATAGCAACTTCATACTACAAATATTCTAAAACTTCATACTATAAATATAAGTATTCCTCCAAAGCCATGGAATCGAGACATGGCGGAGGATGGCGCATTGTATTTAATGTAAGTCTACTTATTTTCCAGAATAGTTTTGAATGTACACATGTACTGTACATGTACATTTAATTTAAAAATTATTCAGAAAAAACTTGCAATGAATTACACACTTGCGGCCTCGATCAATCACTCGTTCTGTAACCTACAATTGCCAAATTTCTTCATCGATGTTTGAAGAGAATATATTGATTCTACACCATTCATGAAAGGCGTTGTGTTTGGTCAGAGTCATAGAGATAGATTCACTGGCGTTTGGGTTAAGGCCGTTTCACATCACCTACGTGTTGCGTTTTCAAATAGATATGCGCTAATAAACTATTCACATCAATGGTGAAATTTCTAGCGCAAAAGGTAACAGCTAGCACGTACATGAACATGAAACACGATGAGAGGAATGAAATGGCATTTACTACAGTCCGTTTCATAAAAAGTGGATCATCGTAAAATTTGACTAAATAAAACAAGTATGATACAGAAAGCATTTTTCATGTTATTTCATGTCCCTAATATCTTTAAATGTCTTTATATAATCTGATAAGCTATGATACAGTAACGGTTCTTAAGAAGCTAATATTTTCTGGCCCTACCCTTATTGTCAATGACATTACCAATTCGTCTAGGCATTGATTCGATGATATCGTTGATTTTTGACTGATCTAACTTTCTCCACTCTCTTTTTAACAGTGACGTAAGTTGTGATACGCCATCTGTAGGTAGCAGTGAACGACGAACGTTACGTTTCAGAATACTCCATACTTTTTCTATGGGATTCAGATCAGGAGAACGAGCTGGCCAAGATAATGTCCTAAGCCCTAATTGAGACTTGCATAAGTTGACTCTACTACTCCTGTGACACGTAGCATTATCTTCCATAAATAACCAAGTCGATGGATCACCAAGTTGATCTGTCATTTGGCCAATGTTCATTCATAAAACATTCACATAGCGCTCAGAATTCATGGTTCCTTGCTGTATGTGAAGTTCAGAGCGGCCACTGGTCCAAATGCCAGCCCAAATCAATAGAGTCGCACCACCTTGTACCCGGGGACGATGTAAATGTCTCGGAATTTCCTGATCAGATTTTATCCATAATCTCAATCGACCATCACTATCCTTCAGACGGACTGATGCCTCATCAGACCAGACAACCCGATCCCATTGATTTCGCCAGTGACAATGACTCATTGCCCATCTGAGAGTCTTTTTGTATGCTGATCTGATAATTCGATCTGAGAGGGCCTCTTACAGCTCTTGAAATTCGACTCAATAAGTCTTCTACGAATAGTGGACTTAGAAATAGACGAGTCTAGTGCAGCCATCTCAGTTTACGAGAGACTTAGATCAACTTTAACAAATCTCAAAATTAGGCGGTCTCTACGTTTGGACGTTTTGCGTGGACGGCCAGAGCCCTCTTTACGACAGAGTCGAAAATCATCATTATGCCATCGATGCACATTTGTGTAAGGGACATTTAGTCGCTTGCTTGTAGCTCGCAAAGAAAACCCTAGTTCCAGCAAGGCTGACACTTTGCCTTTTCTGAATGCGATCTTGTTATTGTTCATTTGTCCTTTGTATTGTTTTCAACTGGTAAGAGATAGATTTCTAGCTGAAAGCAATCAGGAGTGCTGCCAACACCACCGCAACGAAGTCAGGAAGCTATGGAACATGAAGTCCAGTTAATCACATGTAGCGGTTACATTATTGTTGATGAATAATGGTACTATATTGGCTCTGATTGACCGATTTTCTTTATTTTTGTTTTGCTTGATAGCTTTTGGCTTGTAGAACAACTTATTACATAACAAAGGAAACAAATGTAATTTTATAAGAGTGAGGTATGATTTTGTGCAACATTGCCAAATGAAGATCAAATTATCTACTATTTTTTTATCTATAACAGGAAAACAACTCAATATTCATGCTTGAAATTTCCAACAATGATATTAGTAAGCACAACTGACATATCTTCCAAATTTCAGAGAAATTCGTTCAAGTTTGGCGGAGTTAGACAAAGTTGAAGTTAAGGCGATGTTTAAGGGTGATCCATTTTTTATGAAACAATCTGTATTATGGAATGTGAATGTAGTTGTCAAAATGCAGAAGTTGAAAATGTTCAACCAGAGAAAATCTGATTAGATGTGACAGCTATGACCAGGAAGATCAATGAATACTATGATAAAGAAATCTTTATCACACTATAGACATCTTTTTTATGACGTTCCAGTGCAATAACTTCTTGCATGGTCAGTCTACATTACAATGTACGTGTTTGCGTTTCACATGACGTTCAAAACGCAACAAGCAACACGCAACACGTAGGTGATGTCATACGGCCTTTACTCTAGAGCCGACACAATCATATCCACGCCATTGTATGCAATGGTAGCAAGCGATCATAGAAATTGCTAACAATAAAACCTCTAGAATGGAAGTAAAGCTTCATGTAATACACAATAGTGGCACAAAAATCGCACGCATTTTGACTTAGATTCGCTTGTCAACGGCTGTATGATTGGGTTAGAATCAGTCACATGTGCAAATCTAAGCTTTTCATTGGTGGTTCATGCCCCAACTTAGTTCCCCCGGATGTGCCGCGACCTTGAGTTAATTTCCATTCTAGTCAACTTCAGATAAACAATCTATTTCTATGCAAGCGATGGAAAGACATTCGTCTGTCTTTGGTTTGTGTGATTGGCCAAACGAGCGCATTGCATAGATGGCTCGTATCAGCAAGCACACGAACCTCAACGGACAGATTGCAGGCAGTCTATCAAGTGAAAAGTACATATCTTTGACTAAATTCATGACTTTGACTATTATTCACACCGTTGGACTCTTCACAATCTAAATTTACTGACTGTGCACGTTGTATGTGGTGTCATTGTTCTAGCTTGTCAGAATTCAGGCTTGAATTTGCTCTATGTTCAATGGAAAATTGATCTTCTTGCTCCTCGGGACTAGTTCTGGCCGTGGCCATCATTGCTGATTCATGTCATCGCTAAGCCGAAACACGGAGACAAGACAATCTATCTCTGTGGGTCGCCAGAGTAGTAGCTTGCTAATGTTTGGCAATGTGAGAAGTGACAGTTATAAGAATTCCAGGTAGTTGGCGTTCGTGCAGAAACAGCGATGCGAGAAAGAAATTGATGAGTTTCATCGTCTAAATAAAAGCATTTTATGGAAATGAAATGGGAAGATATGTGACCAGCAAAGTATAAATAGCTTGAAGCAATACTTTTCTCTGTGCTAGCCCGCCATTCATTTTGCCTGTATAAAAAAGGCATCACAAATGAAGCTGCATCTAACCTGTATCTTCAGGAATCAATGTCGATATTACTCTTAATTTATCCTTTATTTTGGTGTGACGAATTTTGATGAATGGGTTATGTGAGTTATGTGGAGCTATTAGGTAATTCCACGCATGTTTGATTCATAGAAAACATCAATTTAAGATATCGACAGAAGCGAACTAAACATGATCAAGTCACTTCACTGGTTGCACTTCGGGTTTTTTACCCCGTGACGTGCTTTAAAGCATGTGTTCTTAGTTATTTGTTTTTTGGAAAATTCCAAATAATGACATTCGATATCAGAAATGCCTGTGCAAGCTAATAAATATTGCTTAGATGACACATCACTGGCTTCCATAGGCTTTAGATAGATTTGAAAGCCACTAGTTGTGTAGTTGCGCAATTATGCAATAATGATCAGTACATATATCATGTACATTAGCGCAAGGTGCGAATATAGCATGTTGAATTTTACGAAAATCAGGTTTAAAGTAAAGTGAGCGCATGCTTAGAATGACTGGAAATCAATACAAGATCATGATAACAATACAGGACAAGTAATAATACATCAAAGTAAAGATGTCCATGCAAAAATAAGCAACTGTATAGACGTTACACGAAGTCGAGTCCATGATTATGCAAAGTCATAAACATGATGAGTGATGACTTTCGACGCGAAGTACAGCAGTAAGGAAGGATGAAATGACCGGAACGCATGCTTCTTGGTGTCAGAAATGGATGCAGTGTGTGATCGTCCAGTAAAGTGCTTTTTTCAAATAGTAAAAGGGCACTTTTCATATTTCTATTACTCAATGATTCAAGACAGCTTGATAAGCAGTCACTTGTGCCTGTCGCTGTTGTTTTTCAAGTTGTTCGGTAATCACTGATGATACACAAATAAACAGTGGAGAACAGGACTCTAAAATTGGTTGGTCGCAAAATTCCTTTATAGACAGTTATTAGCTCACTTTTACTTAGGAAAGATCTTAAAATTCTTATAGAATTGAGTCTTTGAGAAAACAAGCGTGTAGCATAGTCAAAATGGCTCTTCCATGATAAATCATTTGACCAAATTACACCAAGAATTTTATGCTTTCTGACAAGGTGAATATCGGGAATACAAAAAGGTTCACAATCTTTTGACTTTTTAATGAACAAACACTTTGACTTCGACCTGTTAACAAGGAGCTTAGAATTTTCTGCCCAAGATAAATGTGGCCAAGATATTATGCTCACCCAAAATATGACAATTCTCTTCAATCTTAAACAGAGGAATACGCACAGTGACATCGTCCACAAACTTGATCATCTTGCACATTTCATTAGCTGACTTTCAGCCTGCAAGTACAATATTAAAGAGGTATGGTCTCAGAGCAGATCTCTGCGAGATACCAGAGGATGTGTAGATAACTTCACTTACAACGTTTTTGATATCATCTGAATTACAGTATTGCCAAAGGGGCAAAAATAGCCGTCTGTACAAAATGTTATTTAAATCAATAAAACAGCTTTTAAAACCATGTTTTTGACATGGTCTTGAAACAGTGTTTTCTAACTTTGTTTCAAGAAACTGTTTTCATTAGGTTGTTCAAATGAAAATAATCGATAGAAAATTCAGGAATTATACAAGGTAGTAAAACCAATATAGCTGAAAAAAATGAAACATGATGCTGTATTGCTTTAAGACAATTTCAAAAACATGCTTAGACCTTAACCAAATCTGTATTAGCATAGGTATTAACTTTAACTCTCCCCCACTAGGGTGTTTTTCCGAACGCGCCCCACTGGGGGGGGCGAATTTTGCCCATCCGCAATTATCCAGGGGCTGAATATGCACACAACTGCTTCGGTGAACTGTGTGTTAAGTACTGCAAGTACTCTTCTTGAGGCCCATAGCCAGTGGTCTCGTGACTCTCTAAGGCCCCCGGTTGAGAATCAATGTTTTATATTCCAGTGACACATTAACTTTTTCTACCTTTCTCCCATTTTCCTTGCTTCCAATGTTAACATTTAATTTGCAAGCAATTTGGAGACGATGTTGCAATTTTTGATAATACAGTTAGTTAAATTGTCGTTATCAAATCCATGTAATTGACGTTAACCATGAGCAATTGACTTTCGAACTCCTCGCTTATCATATTACATGAAAAATATTTGATCGTGCAGTTAGCAAATTAATAATCACATCGATCAAATTATCAGCTTGTGATATTTTAATTACGCATTCTTACACATTGATTGTAGTTTATCGGTGATAAGTGCTGAAATTAATAATATGGAGCAATAATAGACTACCTACTGTAAACTTATTTATAGTTTACTATGAAACGCCGTCTCACTCTGCAACTTCACCACGATGGAGGTAGCATATCATTCTCTTATGCAAAACCAACAGAGAAAATGTGCCTTGTCTGTGTGTTGGTGTCTAGAGATGATTATGATTTTGAACTATATTATCTCGTCGGTGTGTTGTAAGAGCGCATTTCTTGTTGACCTTTCATCAACTTCATGCCTCTTTTGTTTTTTTCTTATAACAGAGATAAAGTGCCCTGTCTGCGTATTTCGGTCTATAGAATACATTATGTATTTCTTAGCTGTGATGCTCACAGCTAGAACTAGACACGAGGGACTTTGACACCACTGCACATTAGACGTACAATCAACAAAGCATTTAGTTCGTGAGGAGTCGAATGGTGTGAATAATATTTCCATTTGACGAATTTATCAATGAGGAAAGCTGAGTCAAATATGTATGCCCTACTTTTCATCTGACAGATGATAAGTCTTCAGTGTGAGAATTGTAGCGTGTGTGTTCCCTAATGCAACTGTCTTCATGCATTGCGCGTGCTTGGCCAATCAAGTAAGCCAAAAGGAGGCGAATTATCTTCATATCAATCTCTATCAGTTGCTGCCAATGCATACAATGGTTGAAATAGAATCATGTCACATCTAGACTAACCCAGACAGACGCAAAGGAATCCATCTCTGTGGCGTCACAGCAGATTATTATGATATCCTTGTTCTTATGCGATCGCTATATTGTCTCGACACAATAGTTTATCATTGATCGCTCATCATTCTATGCTTCAAGTGTCTGACGAATGTGTGTCGTATATTTCAAGGTGTGCGCTTTCCAAAGTAATCTATAAACGACCTATTATTGTTAAATGATATTTTGTAGTTTGAAAATTCAGGAGATGAAAATTTTAAGATTATTTAGCACAAGCACTGCTCATATTCTGGCAACAACATGCGTGCTCTGCATGTAACTATGCAGGAAAGCTCATGAAAATCAAAAATTGCGCTCTGAACTGCGCACCAACTGATGGATGTTGTTCCACCCTGCATCAATTGTAAAATAGTTCACAGCACTGTGCTAAACACATTTGCTTACTTCACTTCATTTTCAGAATTTTCACTTCATTCGAGTACTTTTTCGTTTTATACATGTATTGTAGACGAAACAGGATGATTCTACTTTGCTTGCATTTTGTATATACTTCCATGTCAAACTCATTTGCAGGCATCTTTTTTAAGTGTACAACACCCGAATGATGAAAATCATTGCATTCTAAACCGTTTTTGCTCTTCGAGCCGTGCATTGGCTAACACAAAAAATCGTTGGTTTCGTTGTTTTTAGAAAGGAATAATAAATTGCGAAATCACGGATGTACATGTACATGAAATCAACGAAAGATTAAGTTTAAGCATATTAACGGCACTGCGCGTCAGCTTTCGAAGTTTTCAACATTCTCTGTGATGTACATGTACAAAGAGCGGAGTGGCAGTAATTGCCGAATATTTTACAAAACTGTTGCGCTGTCGTCAGAACTAAACATGTTTTTCTGAACAATTGTGTAAATCATCTGAGAGCAGACTTAATTTTTAAACTGAAGGGCAAACACAACAATATCCATTGCTTGAGATCTTTGGCAAAATTCATCGTGTTTATGTGCACATCCTTTTGTCTTCCGTACCATAAAAACATCAGAAATATTGTCAATGAATCATGAGTATCATTTTACAGGTGTTGGGATGCATCCCTGCTTGCAGACGCCTTATCTTTGATTGAGCATGATTTGTCAGATCCTCATCCTCTTCAAGAGACGACTAAACGCTATCAACAGACACTGTGTACGTCATTCTTCACTCGATTCTTCTGGGAAGTATCAACAGAGAAGAAAGTGAGTTGAACATTGAAGATTCGACAAAAAGTCGATGATTGTTTGATTCTGTGATAGTTGTAAAATATTCCTGTCTAGGATTGTCAGCTCTTGATAATCCGATAAATAATGCATATGGGAGCTGTATTATGACATCTGTGCCTCTATGAAAGATGCTACATTTGTAGAGAAAGACAGCATAAAAAATTTACAGCATGTATTTATAGCGGTAATATGACTGATTCACGGCAAAAGTAGATGAATGAATTTTGTTTATACTCGGAGCCTTCCATCCATTTTGCAGAGGTCTTTATTTGTCCAACTCTCATTTTTTAAGAGTCTTAGCTTTGACCCACCAGGATTTGACCACATGCATCTAGAAAGCAAGGTGAACACTCAACTGCAAGACCCTTACGCCGGTCATCTGTGAATGTGCCATTTGTACAGGCCAAATTTGCTGATATGTTTGTGGAAGGAAAACTCTCACCATTTTTAACTGTACTCGCACCTACAGTGGACGAAATAACAAAAGTCCGACTGCATAAGCACCTGATTTTGGTCATTAAACGGTAAAGGTCGTTTTAAAGAAATAATCCATTTTGTTATCATACTGTTCCAAAGATAATCTCACACACTTAAAGCATCGATCCACGATGGCCTCAATATAATTTCATGATTTCTTCAATTTATGATAGCACTAAATGTAGCCGGTTGCACATGTTAAAAAAACACGCTTTTCAGTTATCTGTGTGAAACGACAATTTTCTCGAGGAGCTTTGTGCATTAGACTGTGTTATTTCTACAGTAGTTTTTTCATGCACTCTTCTAGGAGTATTACGAGTAATAAAGCCATTTAATTTTTTCAAATTTTGTGCAGATCTTTCTGTTAGGTAACGGTCGTTTCTCCAGAATTGCTTTTGAATGCATGGGAATTATTGTAATTGAAGAAATTAATTACAAAGAAGAGCTGCTTTAAGAATTGCTGTGAAAGCCATGCTATTTCTGTTTACATTTAACGCTTATTGAAACGTAATGCAAGCAACATATACATGATTTTGTTTTTTCTGGGGCACATAATTCGCACAACGTCAATGAATGCAACCAATTCAATTGAAGAGGTATTTTTGCTTTCTCATTTTCAGGCATTTTCAATCCCACAGAAAGAATTAGTATCCTTGATGGTTGAAGTGTTTCATGTTTAACACCAGATCTCCCAGAAAAATGTTTACTTAGTAACTACTAAAGTAATATGGTATTCTATGTATTGATATATTACATTATTGATGAGAAATGTTGTTTGTGATTTTTTTCAATATTAACTTATTCAATTGAACATGATTTTCATATGCCCACAATGGGTATGTGGACTTTCATAGTCCTATACATTTGCTCATAACTTACTCATATTACTTTAGTAGGTCGGCCAAAATCGGCCTATAACGTGTCCTCATTGTAAAATTAAGAAATAACATATTTTTCTAAACAATAGTATAATCTATAGGATTATAATCATTGCAGTATAAATACCTAACTACAGTGTAAAATATCAGATGACCCTTATAAAATTTCATATTTTTCATGATGCATGTAAATTATCTTTTTGCATACTGTTTATAAATTACTAACTTTGCATCTTTGCATTTTATTGACCCGTTAGGCTATGTGGTATATAACTGTTGCATGTTTTCTCTTAAATTTATACAAATTTTATTAATCCATTTTCACATCCATGTTCAAACTTTTACATACACAACGCTATAAAAAAATGCACACATCATTTCGGGAGACATGTAACACTGTGTTCTGCATGTTCCACAGCAATAGACAACTGCAGACAGGGCATCCTTGATTTGTTTTGTTACTATGGCAACGTCGACAATTTGTCCTACGTGGCAGTTCTTCATCAACAACGACTTCATATCTCTGAAGCGGTAGAAAGACGCGTCTCGTGTTGCGATCCCGGCACAGTTGCTTGGGTAATAGAAAAAAATAGACAAAAGAAATGCATGGCGCGAAGAAGTGACCAACTGTGTATCACTGACAGTTTTCTCAGAGGAGTGAAACTTGTTTTCATGTAGAGAAGCTGTTTTGACGAATTCGGTGATCTCCTTTGGAATTTCTTTTCTATTTGCTCGCAATGTTCCCACAAGCGTTTTGTTTTGCTGTTGGAGCTATCCAACAATTGATTGGCATGTGAATAAATTGTCGATGGCAGCATTAATGCCCGGCTTCAAGTTGATTACTAGTTTCAGAACAGTAGGCCTATGCTCTCCGATACCAACCTGCATACGATCTGACTCCATCCATCCAACACGTAATTCTGTGGCAGTTCACGCTGTTGCGTTACGCAGATGTTCTTGATGCCAATTAGTTCCATCCCTTGACATCAGGGGATTTGCTGATCATTCAATGTCCACAGGTTCGGTCAGGCCATCAGCGTCCGAAATTCCGGCTGCTTCATTGACAGTCGTAGCTATTTCCTCATCGTCGGTCGATTCATCATAGTACGTTTCCATATCAGGATGTCCGATTGTAGGCCTATTTCATAATCATTATGGTCAGAATTGTTGGGTTCTTCGTTACGTAGTTTTCATAGTCGTTCAACAGCTTGCTCAGCAGTTAATCGACGATTAGGCATGGCTAAATAATGAAAAAATAGATTACACATCCACAGACAGTTGACATTTGAGTATGAATCACTTTGCATTGTATGACTGGCATTGACAGCGCACGTGTCGAATCAGACAGTCGCTACTGTACCAACCGTGTGTAGTTTTCTTCCCTATTCACGTGTGTGCTTGAATGGCATATCTACGCCCGGGAAAGTGGTCACCAGTGGGGTTCCTCAAGGTTCCAACCTCGGGCCTCTTCTTTTCGCTATTTTTACTTGGTAATCTTCCGCACCTCCATTACACTAAGATTATCGCCTATGCCGATGATGTCACCCCAATCCATCTCGGTAATGTGAATGTAGATGACAATTTTCAACTCTCCGTCCATAGAATTTGTTATTTGGTCGAAAAGAAAAAAAAATTGGGAATGTTGATAAGACGAAATGTCTTACTACATCACGCAAAAATTCTTGTCCGCCATGTTTGCCCATTTTTATTGATACATTTGAAAAAAAATTAGGTGTTCTTTTTCTCCCGTGATTTGAGTTGGAGTATGCAGTTTGATAGCATGCATAATCGTTGTTGCCGTGCTATGTCGTTTGTAAAACAGTCGATGTTGAACGGCAATCGTGGTCCCGTTATTTGGCAGGCTTACATAGCTTTTATCTTTTGTCATATGGTTTTTTGTTGGCCAATCATGTGCGACATTAGTAAAGGGAAATTCAGAAAGCTTGAACGCTTGCATGTCCTTGCTAGACGTTGAGCTGACGTGACTGACAAGACCCCTCTCAGTCAAGGTCACTCAATAAGATCTGTGATAAATTCATACAAAAGATCGCCATGAATGCGAATGTGTATCTTTTGACTGTGTTTTTTGAAATTCGCCAGAATGACTGTAAAGTTAGATGCATAATAACTCTACGTCCCTTCCACAGAAGAATGGCTCTTAGAACAATTCATTTATCAAATTTTCCATCAAATCGTGGTTTTTATTTCTATGTAAATTTCTTTGGAATACCGTTTGTTGTACAGGGTGACTCAAAAGTCTTAATCGGGTTTCAAATCAAGATTTCTCAGCAAGTACATGTATTTACACTAAAAACTTAATTTTTCGTTTATGGTGTAGAGGAAGAACCAGAACAGTTCGGAATTGTGAAAAAATCAAGTCAAAGTTCCAGCGAAGCTCACTCTTGTTATGGAGATCTTCAAATTTTTTAGATGTCATGAAAAGCGTTTTTCACTTAAAAATGTTTTCTCATTAACTACAGCCACAAATCCTTTATTATGAAATCTGATTGATTTAGCGACCTACAAGACTACGTCCATTAAGTCACTAGTGGAAGGTAAATAGAAGAAATAATGAAGAAAGATAATAAAGAAGAAAGGTAAGCTAACCATTTCCATCAATGTGTGATTGGTACTTGCTATGATGGCGATCAAGCTTCTGCATTCCGCATTGCTTATGCATGATGTCACAATGTCTTTGAAATGAAGCATAGGCCTAGATATATGTGAAAAGAAGGATCTCAAAAATCGTTTAGTACTAGTAGTTGATATTCACTTGCTGTTCATAGAAGCCATAGTGACGCTATCGATAGAGGATCGAATCGACGTTGTGTTGCTTATGGCAAAATACGAATCCACAACTGCCACCCAACGGCAATGGCAAAAATTTTTGCATCACAGCCACCTTCTGAGAGCACATTACGACTAGTGTTTAAGAAATTGACCGAAACGGTTACCGTCCAAGATGCAGAGTTAAGTGGTCGCCTATCCCTTGCTGAGGGTGATGTTTTGCGTGTCAAGGAAGAGTTTGAGAATAGTACAAGATCATCGGTACGGGATGCAGCCAATAAGCTTGATATGCCACGTGAGACTGTTCGACGTACTTTGAAGAGAACAATTGGCATGAAGTAATTTCATATCTCACATGTGCATAAACTGCTACCGGACGTCTGTGAACCAAGGTTTCAGTTTTGCGAAGAAATTACCGGATATGTGATGATCCCAGTTTCATCCATAAACTCTTTTTCTACGAGGCAATCTTTCATTTGAGTGGCAAAATTAAAATTCACAACTGCATGATTTGGGACTATGAAAATTCACATTTACATTTATGTAACGAGATTCCCCTGAAATCGAATGGACTGGTGGTCTGGGCGGTCATGTTTTGCGACCGGATTATCGGACCTAGCGTCTTTCAATCAACATTGGCCAGAGACTCTTATCGTGAGATGTTGAAGGATTATTTTATTCTGGAACTAAAGAGACTACGAAGATTTTCGACTAAGCTTTTTCAACAAGATGGCGCACGGCCTCATTGAGGTCTGAATGTCAGAGAATTTCTCGACATCCAATTCCCTAATCGATAGATTGGCCGAAACGGTCCCATCCACTGGCTGGCTAGGAGCCCAGATCTGACGCCTCTTGATTATTTTTTGTGGGGTCATACAAAGGATAATTTATTTTATTTTGGTGTATAAGAATAGGCCAACGAACAACAAAGAACTGCGAGTGAAGACTACTGAAGCAGTACAGTCCGTGATGAAAGTCACGATCAATGAGACTTTTGAAAACTTCAAAAAAATGCGTCATTCTTAGTACCGAAGTTAAGGGAATTCACTTCCAGATTCCAGCATATATAGTAAAAATGCAAGTCCTTTTGGAAATTCTGGTTCTTCCTCTACAGCATAAACGAAAAATTAAGTTCATCGTGTAAATGCTTGCTGAGAAATCTCAATTTGAAACCCGATTAAGACTTTTGAGTCACCCTGTATATTTGACAAATACAGAATTATTATCATTATATTATCAGATATCTGTGTTTTGAAAGCATCGAACCCGCTAGTTATGATGTGGAATGCGCTTACAAATCCGATTACAAGCATCACCAAACAAAGCTGTCAAGCTGATAGCTATTTCACATTCATTTGATACCGGTCAATTGACAGGCTTGGTAGTTTTAGGTAAATGTCGTCCTGATGACTATGCTATGAGCAATACAGATAAAGCATTTATATGTTGTTATACATATCAACAACTTAGGATGGTACTATGAAATAAAATTCTATATTACTTTATTTCACAATACAGCAGTAAATGTAAACCAATCTATCGGTCAATTGACCGGCTTGGGAGTTCTGGTGTTAATCAGAAATTCCGGATGAAATTGCTGATCATGGACATCTAGAATACCATCAGCTAGATTTCTAGCTGTCCATGGCCTATCTATTTTATAAAAAACACTTTGTCTCATTGAATCTCTGCTATTAGCTGCATGATGCTAATCGAGACAATCATAACTACTTGTTTTGAACATTATCTTAAAGAAAATTAAGGCAAGCGGCATCATTAGCTAGTTTCCACTTTTCTGATTCATGTCTCACT
This sequence comes from Prostheceraeus crozeri, assembly GCA_907163375.1. Classification (NCBI taxonomy): domain Eukaryota; kingdom Metazoa; phylum Platyhelminthes; order Polycladida; family Euryleptidae; genus Prostheceraeus; species Prostheceraeus crozeri. Next base: position 15,101 of record CAJQUW010007559.1, read on the forward strand.
TTTCGTGGAATAGTTCATATACTCGTGCATGTTCCTTCTTCGTTGAATCAATGAATTGTGATTGAAAGGATGTCCCGTGACGTCCTTATGTGGCCAATTGGTCCTGAAAAGTTTAGTGAATAGATCACAAATTTAATGAGCATTTCACAGTTGTCAATGGTTACAAGCTCTTTGGCACGGATATACAAGAATTCTTTAGCTTTATAACGACTTTCTTTACAGTTCTGAGTCATAAGAAGAAAAGTTAATGTTTAAATAAGTTTGAAAACAGCTGAACTAAATTTGATATAACTTAAGGCTTCTTGCTCCTTTCCTTCTACATAAAAATTCTGTAGAGATTAAACAACACCATGTTTTGTGAAACGGAGGGTTAAACAATTTTAAATGTCTAAACTACTTTTAAATTTTTTAATAGGCTTCAAATGTAATTTGAGGGCGTTCTAGGCTTTTACGAGTTTAGGAATGGCACCACAAAAATCGCATTGTTTACCTCTATCTATTGGCTATTAATTTTTCCCATTCTGGGCTCAACGTTGCGTGAAATATAGGCCTACAAAACAGTGGACAAGGACATTGAGGGGTGAATGAGTATTCAACAGAAATTTCCTGTCATTATTAAATGTATCACCGTTAACAGAGCTTTGAAGGCCACGGATTTGGGATGCATTATCGATGAAACGATTATACGCCCCCCCCTGTACCAGTATCCTTGAATAATGCATCCGACAAAGGCTCAAAATTGCTCAGCTCTCTTCTGTCTAATAGAATCATGATTAAATTTTTCCCTATTAAAAATTATGATTTCTAGAGTGAATATTCGGAAAACAAGTACAAATGTAATTTCTTTCTTGAAATCTGAATACTTTCTTGAAAATTCTCGAAGACGAATGGTGTATATCTCACAATGTGAAATATATTTGTAGTTGGCGGGATCGCCAATTGAATTTTGACATAATTAAGGAAATTTTTACAGATTTTTATGATCAACTGCATGGATTAAACGATTCTCTTCATTCTCATCATTTGTTTTACAGTTATCCATGTCTCCCACCAATTTGACGGATGCAGGTGCATGCAATAGCATCACCCGCGAACCAATAACGTCGAGTCAAATGTTCGAAGTTACACCAAAAGAGCAATCTGGAATGGATCCTATCGGTCGTCCAATAGTTCATGTATCTGCAATGAAACAAGCAAGTGGTGAAGCTTTATATCTGGATGATATTCCTCATGCTGAGGATGAGTTGTATCTTGCATTGGTGTTGAGTGAGCGGGCGCATGCAAAAATACTCAATATCGACACTTCAGCCGCTCTTGCCATGGATGGTATCGTCGGAATAGTTGACAATAATGATGCGATGGGAAGCAGGCAATTCACAATCATCGAGGATGAGACTATATTTGCAGATGGTGAGGTGAGCAGTAAAGGTTGCATAAAAATATTTAATTTTGTGAAGTCGTGACTATCACGCTATGCTCTAATGGACAGACTATTTGGCTGCTTTACTAGGCGCTCTGTATCTAGTTTACTTCTCCATATAACTGACACGGTGTTGACTTCCTGCATTCTAGGTAGCATCTGTTATCTGATTCACTGGCAGTATCAGTCGCTAAAAATTCTCCCAATTAGAATGAATAAAATATTTCACTGTAATGGTCATCATTTATAACTAGCAAAGTTCATGCTATACTTGTATGCCTTTATTGGAAGTGTTGAATATATAGCTTTAAATGCGATGGGAAGCAGGCAATTCACAATCATCGAGGATGAGACTATATTTGCAGATGGTGAGGTGAGCAGTAAAGGTTGCATAAAAATATTTAATTTTGTGAAGTCGTGACTATCACGCTATGCTCTAATGGACAGACTATTTGGCTGCTTTACTAGGCGCTCTGTATCTAGTTTACTTCTCCATATAACTGACACGGTGTTGACTTGCTGCATTCTAGGTAGCATCTGTTATCTGATTCACTGGCAGTATCAGTCGCTAAAAATTCTCCCAATTAGAATGAATAAAATATTTCACTGTAATGGTCATCATTTATAACTAGCAAAGTTCATGCTATACTCGTATGCCTTTATTGGAAGTGTTGAATATATAGCTTTAAAATAGGATAATGAATGAAATTACAAATTGTGAATATCAATTTACAAAAACACAAATTGCTAGTGATAGAGGCAAATGAGTTTCTGCAGAGAAGGAGACCGAAAATTAGACTTTAACATAATGATGTTCACCCTAATTAAAAGCTTTGAATAAAAGCGTTGAGTCACAGACTGCTTCGAAAACTAGTTGGGGTCCAATGTGGACCCAAGCATTATCGGAAGGTTGATAAAATATAGAAAATATCCTGTTTTGTAAGAAAATGAGAAAAGCAGACAGTTTTGTCTGTAAATCGTCTGTTCTGAACAACCAAAAGTGATTGTCTATTGTCTGATATTGTCTGTGGCAATTGTTTGTTCAATTTGCTTGTTATTTTGTCTGTCATTTTTCCTTGTACAGTTTACAGTGAATGGTTTCACCCGAGCCCGCTTGCTGTCAGACCGGAGTCTTAGAACACACTTCCTCTGATAAGTTGACAAGTGAAAAATAATGAAGCGAATTAGAACCATCTATATGCTGTCAAGTTAGAAAGCAAAACATCTAATTAATTCGGAACTTGACTAAAAATTCGCTACTTGTAGACTTCAATAATTGATTTGAAAAATGAATAAGAGTCTTTTAATTCCATGATTGACAAGTTAGTTAGCAGAATTACTGACAGAGGCTGCAAATTCTAGAAATGACTAACTTTGGATGGAGTTCTACCGTTGCTGCAGAAATGATGGTGGCTGGAAATAACTTCATCTTTTATTGCATAATTATACGGCTTCTTTTTTGTAATACAAAAATAAGCAGGTCTTTGCAAAATTAACGGCATTCAGCAATTATTTTTGAGATTTGTTGGTTATTTATTAATTGAATTCTTACTTTACAGATCTACGGATTTCGCGTATTAACTGCAACATGTACATAATCAAGATTGTGTTCAAGGCAAACATTACTTTGTATGCATGCAGTTTACATCTGTTCTAAGTGATACACGATATTTTCGTCTCTGCTAAGCAGATAAATGAAAATTGTTGTATCAAAAGATTCAGTTTTTTGCAGAGATTTTGTTTCTGCGGTCTAAACAAATATTTGATCATTTTTTAAGAAGCTAAATTTTTGCAAATTATTCAGGTGTTCATATATTGGCGACGTGGATTCGCTATATAAGTAGTATGAAAATTACTAGACATCAAAAGGAATGAGCATCAACTAACAGGAACCATAATTAAGCGGAAATTAAGCTGATTATCAAGGAAATTTCATGAGCCACATTAAAATGCAAGTCTTCATGGAAAAGTTGAGATTTTATTGTGTTTATTGACTGAAATTTCAAGTTTTTAATTGACATTTTATCGATGATTTTATGATTTAAAGTAAAAGTAAAGTAAAGTTAGCGTATCTTTCTTCAAAATTGGAAATCGAAACAACTAACAAGTCATAGTCATTGGCAAATATTATAGAAAATTTACTTGCATTCAAAAGTTCAGCGTGAGCATTGTTGAACACCATGTGACTGCTTAGAAAAGATAAATTAGGTAAATGATACGTAGAAGACATGCAGAAAATGCAAAAAGCATAATAGTATGCATGAAGAATGAGCAACACATCCATCTGAAAAGAAGATTCACTTGTGCTCGTATGTACGCAGTTTGCAACTTTCGTTGACAAGAAGACATGACTAGGGAATAGTTGAATCCAGTCTTCGAGTGGTACGACAGGTTGGCAAACGTAAGTGACCAGAAAACTCCATCCTGTCCGGAATCAGATCATGAAGAGGATGAAGATCACTGCCTTCACATCGCAAGATGAATTTCTCAGCCGCCTCCCGAAAAAGCAAATCAATGGGTGGGAAATTTTCACATTTGCACTTCCGACCGCAAACAATACTGTGTGCCCGGTTTTTAAACTTTCCAGCTTTGACAATAATTTTCCCGGCAACCGACAGTGAATAGGAGAAACATACATAATTGCAGAGAGAATCAAAGAATGCTATCAGAATTTAATGCAATCAGAATATACAGGCGCTTCGACACATTTTTCATAATATTTGATATTTGCAAATCCAAAGTCACACTGTCGCTAATAATAACACCAAGAACTTTTACAGATTGAACAGCAACCACTGCATTATGATAGCACCGCTCATTCTCCAAAGAACGCCGGATGCAAAGCTGTTTGGATTTTTAATCATTGATTTGAAAAACCAAGTTCATTTATGGACGTGCATATGGACGGTAGACAAGAAAGTTGGTTTCAAAGATGGAATGATTTACTAAACTATTCATTCTTTTTCAAGTTATTCTTTTCAAAACGTTTCATTTCTTGAATCTGAACAGTAGTATGGACCGATTTACATCTTTCAAAGCTAATTATGATCATTGTCTTTAATTATGATATTTTGTTCTTTCAGAGACAGATAGTTCGTGATATGATCACGCTCTAGAAAATGCTCTTATTTATAAGGCTGAGCATTAAACCCATCGAATCGCTAATTTAACAAACACTATTTCTCCATGGTTGTCATGAAACGGAGGATTTGGAAAAAATACTATTATTCCTTCTGTATTGCTATCATGATCAGTCAACCCCGTAGTAATTTCTTCAAAAACTACATAAATTTTCATATCTCATATTTTGCTTTGGGTCTCAACTCGAGTTCACTTAATAAAATCGAAACTGCATACACATCGGGGATTTAACTAATACTGAGTTGCTACTCTACCTATTATACTTACTCTATGATTTATGTCGAGCAACTTTCCGTGTACTCATAATCATGCACGCATACAGTTGCACATTGCTATATATTCTGATATAAAAGTGATAAAAAGTATTTTCAGTTGCATAAATAGAAAAACAATAAATTTAGAAGGAAATTGATTGAAATGAATACATTGATAAGACATGTTCGTTATTTCTTCTAGGTCCTGTTCCACGGGCATCCAATTATCGGTGTCATAGGGCAATCCAAGTCAAAAGCTCAAGCAGCCGCACGACTTGTTAAAGTGACCTATCAAGATCTACCAATAATTCTGACGATTGATCAAGCTATCTCAGCTGGCAAATATGTTCCTGGCCACAGCAACGTAGAAGTGGGAGACCTAGAAGCTGCATTTGCAACCTCTCATTTGATAATAGAAGGAGAAACGCGTACTGGAGCTCAAGAGCACTTTTACATGGAGACTCAAGGGTGTCTTGCTATTCCTGGTGAAGATAATGAAATGAAGATTTTCTTAACAACTCAGAATCCGACAAGTGCTCAGACAGCTGTGGCGCAAGTATTGGGAGTTCCATACAACTGCATCACTGTGTCAGTAAAACGCTTGGGTGGAGGCTTTGGTGGCAAAGAAATGCGCAGCATGGCTCTTGCAGTCCAAGTGGCGGTTGCTGCAAAGAAATATGGAAAACCTATCCGGATTTCGTTGGACAGAGATGAAGACATGACTTTTACTGGAATGCGACATCCTAGTCTTGTAAAGTATAAAGTAAGTAATTACTTTCTTAAATAGAGAACATCACATCGAAGCAGAGAAATAAATTGTTTATCTGGAAATTGACTAAAAGTCGCGGCACAGAACTCAATGTTGCTAGATCTTAAGAAGAATCAAATTACTGAAGCCTACAACCGTTGTAGATTATTGCCGATAGGCGAGATGCTTTTAAAAAATTTATCAATATCAAAAAAATTATCAAAGGAGTAGAGTAGATTATGAAGAAGTATCGAAATTCGGAAGTCGGGACATTTTCCTGCCTTATAAAAAAATTTAGCTATTTTTGGATAACTGGGTTTGGGCTTCAACAGAAAATGATTTTCATTCAACCAAAACAGCATTTGGAGCATGCTAAGTAATGACAAATCCGGCCTTCAGGGTCCGGATAGCGCAAGAATGCTCCACTAACAGCTGCAATATCATCCTTAGTTTATATACATAGGCCTATATGAAAAATTGCACTTGGTGCAAGAAATAAACGAACAATTCCTCTCTAACCGTTTTTGCTTGCAAAATTCTCAAGGACTAAAATTGCCATGATCATTTATGCATTAAAAAAAGTGTGAGACAGCGTCTTTTAAATTGATACATCTTATCCTTTTCACAGGTGTTCAACACATCATCGTGATATACATGTTTAATATATTTGATTAAACTTTTTTATTCATCTCTTTTAAGGTTGGAGTTGACAAAGACGGGCGCTTTCTTGCTGCAGATGTAACTATTTACTTCAACGCAGGCTTTTCACCTGATATCACCGCACTAGTAAGTTCAGCAATGAAATAGTTTGACTCAGATTATAATGAATTGATCTCATATACTCGCACTTATCGGATCAGGAGTATTTGATTTAATTTTCGTGTTTATGATGTGAACTTCGTATCAGACTTTAACGTTTCCACATAGCTTTGTGCCACCAAAAATCATGAAAATGAGCCAAAATCGGACAAGAGTACACAATGTGTGCAGTATTTCTTTTGTTCGTGAGATTCAGTCAAAACCCGGATAAAAACATTTTAAATCAGAGGGAATTTAAGATTTCTAAGTTCAATTTCGAAATTGCCATTTAATAATGAATGAAATGAGGTAGACGTTAAATACAATTGCCGCAAAGAATGTGCGATGCGGCTAATGTAACTCGAACTTAAACTGTAAATCGCTGGATGCAAAAATTACATACAAACATATACCAAATTCATATACGAACCTACTACCACATACTCTGTGTATTTTCCCAATTCAAGTTATTTAGACATCGTTTTGGCCTTTTGACCTACAACCGTTTACGTGCAACTGAAGTCAAATGGCAGGATCAAGTCCATTACACATCGATTGTCATGGCAATTATGATCTAAATGCAATCTAAAAGCAAAGCTTATATACAACATCAAGATCACCATCACGAAAATGACCCTCAAAACTTTTGTAGAGCGACACACTTCTTGTGTATAAAATAACAGAAAACATTCAAAGGCAGGTCTAAATTTCAAAGCGCAATGTGAACTTTGGTATGAATTTCGTCATTTATTTGCCATTTCACATGCTTGCTTCATTTGAAAGTGAGAAAAGAGAAGAGTAGCTTTTGTTTGCAGCAATGACTATGTCGAGGAAGTTCATATGATCACATCGATGAAGGGTAGATCACAAAATCTTTAGTAATGCCATAAATCCATGGTAAATCAATGTAATGAAAGGGAAAGAGACGATGCAAACATGATTTTTATATCTGTCAAAGGCATGCATTTTCAGTTTATGAACTTGTCCCAGCATATAATCTCAATTAATTAGGCCTAGCTTTTATTTTGTTAGAAGGCCTGTCGGATATATACACGTGTACCTAGATAAAGAAATGCATTCAAAAAGAAGATTAGATGTGGACAAAAAAGAATTCAAATTTTCTCACCTGTGATAATAGAATAGTCAAAATTCAAATTTTCAGAGGGTTTGGTAGTGACCGGTCTTTTTGATTTAATTGGAGTTATTTGGTTGAGTGGTAGCCGATGACTGAATGTACATGTTTGATTAAATTTATGATCAACGTGAGTGATATTCAACGTCGGTATACGTGCTACCTATTGTTCTTTCTTGCCAGTGCTGATTTATGGTCTAATTTCTATTGATTCATCCCGATTATCACTGCAATGTGTCTCAATCTTAGGTTGATATGGAACATCGCTGGTTTATACCTATATTCATTACCGTTTGACATCGGGCATTCCATTATCAATAGACATGTGGTTAGCAAGATAATAACAAGTAAATAAATATCATTTGCGCACAGCAGTGCAAGCAGATTGTTATGCATTGAACCATCGAATGTGCTTATTTTTTGCATCATCAATATCCAATGCTTTCATCACAGTGATATACGATATCATATCTTGCCAATTACGTGATATTTATCTCTTTGTAGCTTATTGAGAGATGTGCAATGACAAGTTTCGGAGCTTATCATATTCCAAACTTTCGAGCTCGTGGATACGCTTGCTTTACAAATACAGCATCAAATACCGCAATGAGAGCAGCTGGTATTCCACAAAGTTATTTTGCAGTTGAGACATGGACAGTGCAAGTTGCTGAAGCATTGGGATTATCAAATGAAGACGTGAGTATACTTAGAGTATCATGAAGAAAGATCATGCTCTTTAAATATGTTTTCTTCTACAGGTTAGACAAAAGAATTTGTTGAGGACAGGAGATACTCTTCCATACGAATTTACTCCAAATGTGCAATTAGAAAACTGTTGGAAGAAATGTCTAGAAATAAGTCAGTTTGATGGTATGAAAAAGAACTGCGAAGAATTTAACAGGTATTCATTTTAGACTCCTTTCACTGTTGGATGATATGTTCATATAATCTATGGTACGATCATACGGTGCTGCCACTTGACCATAAGAAAGCGATTAACAGACATAGGGTTGCATTTAACCTTGTCAATAACGGCCGGTGAAGCACATCGATCTCACGGAGGCCGATTCGGTGCTTCATAACTTATTAACTTCTAAAATTTTGTTCTAAATCAGTTGAAATTCACGGTCCAACATGTTCAGTGTGTGAAACTTCTAGTGATGATACTGATTTGCTTTAAATCATTCATCTTCGCACTATACAAATTGCAATTTATTTACAATTGCAAAGTTGCCTCATTTGCACATGTGATGATAGCGATTAGTGCATGGAATAGAACTCAAAAATATTATGTGAAATGTTGAAGATTTCCCTCCGAGTTTCCATTCCAATGCGTCTGTTAAAGGGCATTCTGTAGTTAAAGATAACTTCAAATGTGACTAAAAAGAAGATGAGCGACTTGCACAACTTGATTGCGAATTTCGCAATCGCCAAGCATATTTGTAGTTGTTCTGACAAGTGAGGAATTCTTGAGGTTGACTAACAATCAACATTGAGAGACTGGAATCCTCTTGATGATTATTTTGATGTGTCAGCAACGACTGACTTCAAAGACTAGGATGGATCCATTTAGAGTCAGTCAACAGTTTGTTGTTGCAGTTTGAATGAACTTCTTCATAGAATTCAGGAAAAACGGAATCTCTAAGCCCATAATTTAGTCGTTTAAGTTGGTGTCGACGGCGGAGGCGGCTTTTTCTTAGTGTCAGCTTTGATCATCAAAACATGCATCAAATACGTTGATGAATACCTTATTAGTCCGACAGCCAGAACTTTGCAAGGAGCGAAGCTGAAAATGAGACTTTCACAGAATCATCTGTCTACTACGAATCTGCGCGTTGGCCGAGTTGCACCTGGTTCCTCTTCTTGTCAGACAGGATCAAAGAAAAACAATTGTTAATTTAATGGGATGCAGATTGAAATTTTTGAAGAAAGAAATCTCTTTGAATTACTTAGTCAGTGAGACTGTGGGAACACCCTTCTATGCACAAATGAATCAGTTATCATTATGCGAACCAAACATGTTGATATAGACCTATTGAATAAATCTTGTCATTTTTCAATATATGTATATAAATATCTCATATGTAGTATGAAATGCATTTTCTCACTTAATTCGAAAAATCATGATTGAAGGATTTTCGTTCTTTATCTTAAAATGATGTACTATTGATACGCAATCCTAGCGTATAGCAAAAGATTGGCAGTGTATATTTCTTTTCATTCCAAGAACGATATGTCGTACTCGTTTACTTCCACGCTCCTAGTAAGCAACAAATGTCTTTCACGTTGAGAAGGGTTGTGAGCAAATTTTGCTGCCATTGTAGCTACTCATTAAGTACATGCTCCAAAATTGTAACGTTTGGCATAAAGCCTTTCAGAAAGATAATATCATAATCATTTGGCTTAACAAAAACATTTTTTATATCTTACATTATTATATCAAATTCCATGGCTTTCTTGGATTCAATGATCGAAATACTCGTAGTTCGATTTCGTTCTAATAACCAAGAGCATTGAGAGAATATAGGTCGGTCGTAGGTAGGTATATCGTGAAAATTTACATAACTAAAACAAATATAGACTTCGTTATTCCCGGCATTCAGCACTGATGTTGTAGCAAAGGCATGCAAGATATTCGTTGTGCGATTTGATCACACGTCACAACTTATCAACCATTTGAAGAGCTCGTACAAGTATGGAAAGGAAATGAGGAAGATGCAGAACGTTGTACATGTATATACTACATAAAATTGAATTGTAAAAATGCAAATAATTGACTTGCTTTTTTATTGATGTGATTTGTTTGTCTGCCCTACTTCGTTAGTGATGTAAATGTTTTTGAGTGAGAATATGATTCTTAGGTTACTAGCAAAGAGCTGGTTTTATTAAACAAAACGCACTAATATGTCCCAACCGCACACATATATGCAACATAGTTAAAAGGCAAGGCTGATATGAAATATCATGTGACAGTTAACACTCAAGCTTGCATCTGCACGAATGAATTACCACTAAGTCATTTACGTGATTTCGATTTAGCCGGTCTGGCTCCGCTATCTGGTACAGGTTGGAAGTCGGGGTCGAAATTTTTGCTTTTGTGCTTTTTACATGGCCCCTCTCTGATGAGTCTTTGAATAGCCTTGAATGCACTCTATAGGTATTTTTGCTTGCTTCAGGCTCATTTCTATCTTCATTCAGAATTTTGGCTGGCCTTGCATCGCTGCTTTTAGGTTTGCACTTCGTCTTTCTCCCATGAAAACAGTTTTATCCTTTTGCTCTACTGAAATTTTGATTCCGCTTGCTTGACCAATCGCACTATGTATCTTAATTTTGGTAGGGCTATGGAATTCAAGGTTTTTTTCTATTAAATTTATTTATGCGTCCTGGACTTTTTTATGCTACTTTCTTCTAAGAATTTTCATTTATCCATATTCTCAACTTTTTTTCCTTCGTTGCCGGATCTTCCCAGTTTTTATCTCAGTCGTGTTTTGAAATGATTCATAATGCTAAATGAAATAACATAAAGACAAGTACAGAAGTAGAATATGAGCAGACAAGTAGAGCAATGAAGTAGAGTAATGATGACATGTCTGAATGATTGAATATAAGACGTTTGTGAACTTTTCTCCACAGGACATCCAACCTTTTTGAATTTTGAAAAAGACGAAAGTGACGAGAAAAAGACGAGAGTATTAACCCTATCTGGCCTGGGGAGGGGCCGATTCGGCCGCGCCCTAGATACTTTTGAATCCCTGAACGTCTTTGTGTGAGAAGTCTACCTTCCGTGACTTTTCCTAACTTTTAATTGCGAATCTTTTGGGAGTAATAGATTTAATTTTGGCCAAATATTTTGGCCGTACGAGCTAAATGAAAACTAGTTACGACGTCTAAAAATCGTTAGAATTTACCTTCTGCTCTCATTTCAAAATTTTTCTCGAATAAATTAATGTAGTGTTGCATAATAGACACAAATTAATGATTTTGATAACATCAATGCTTTTTATAGTATGATATTGGGATAGTATTTGAATGCGTTTTAGTCTTATATCCTCCATATACTACTCATGAATAAATAGTAGAATAATGAGCATTTTCTCATTTTTTACACGAATAATGAAATTTTTGTAAAAACGCATCATTGTAATAATTGCATATTTGTCTTCATTTTGGTTTCTTTGTGATAATATATTCTATCTAATGATAGATAGCGAATTTGGAATGAAATTCTCGCACATGAAAAAAAGACTTTTTACTGTTTCAATGTTTGAAATTTGAAATACTATTCATACAGCATTATTATACATGTATGAACAAAAGCAATAAATTAGCATTGATATACACATGTAGCAAGAAACATGCCTGATAGAACACTTTCGCGTTATGTTTTTAGTATTTTTAACATTCCGAAGCGATTGGTTTTGCAACAATGGAAAGTATCATAAATTTGTAAAAAATGCACTTTCAAATTTCGAATTGCTATTTATAGCATGGAGAAATTAAAGTTTTGAAAAACCGACTCCACCACTGAAATTATCATGCCCGAAATATAGTATGCATGTAATTTCATTAAATTTGAGCATTTAGTTTAGAAAATCTGAGGGGGGCCGAATCGGCCCCTCCCCAGGCTGAGACAGTTTAAAAAAGCCCAGGTCAGATAGGGTTAATGTTTATCCCAAGTGACAATACATGTATATCGGAGTCGTGTGTTGAAGATATTTTTGTAATAATTATTTTGAAATAATGGCCTCATGCGAGTGTTTATTTTCTTAATTAATAGGCATAATCGCTGGAAAAAGCGTGGGATAGCCATAACTAACGTAGCCTTTCCATGCGGTTATGTAGCGCGCATGATGAATCGAGGGGCAGTCTTGGTGAACATCTACACTGATGGATCTGTTTTGATATCACATGGTGGGATCGAAATGGGACAAGGTCTACACACCAAGATAATTCAGGTCAGTCAGAATTGAGGGCACAATCGTGCAATATTTGATTTTAAACAGATATTCACTGAATGTGAGATCGATGAAATGTTTGTGTTCAAATCACCAGTTTGTGCATATTCATGAGAATATAGCATCATATCGTCGGTAAATCGGCAAAGGCCTTATGTGCAAAATTTTCAAAAATGGCTTTTTAACACAGAAATATTCTAAAATGTATTTTACATCAAGTCCGAGGAGGATATCCTCATTTTTGTGAATTTGTTAAAATTTAGAAATGCAAAAGGCCTTATGTACACATAGCACGGATGCAAAAGGCTTTATGTGCAGATTGGTCCTCCGGGAATGTATAGGAAAATCTGCAATAAACAATTGTGGCAATTTTTAATGACAATGTTAAATGATAAAACTTGGCTATTTCAGTTGTTTTAATTTTGTGTATCACTTTAAAAAATAAAAAAATAGCGCTCTACTGAAAAATTGACTTTTTGCGCACGTAGAGCCTTTTACCGATTCACGGACGATATGCCTTGGCCCTATGTCGACGAATAGTATTTCACCCTATATTTGTTTTTCAATGTTATGCTTTCATTATAACAACACTTCGACTTTTTATCATGATTTCATTTTCATGCTTTTCAATTTGCTTTATTTCACCTGCTGATGCACATAGGAGGGCGCTGTTACCGTGCTTGCTAGATTGAATTTGCAAATCCACTATTATCTTTTCATTTTCCTAGTTTGATTGTGCAATTAGTCTACTATTGATATCTAAATGATCTTTACTGTGCTGCATCCCTCCCCCACATGTATAATGGAAAACGAGACAGGAAGGCTCTTGTTCTTTTTTGCGATCAACAAGCGGTCCAAAATTACAAGGTCCTACTTGTTTATTATGTATGCGTATCTGCTATGATTCCATTATTATAAGGATTTTGATGCCTTCCTTATACTTGATAAATATTTTCATCTTTGTTTTCCAAATTTTAAATGACGATGTTCTCTTAATATTAATAGGGATGCTTTGGATCGAAATGACGTTGCGGCAGCAATTATGATGACTCATCACTTACAGAAATGAAAATTTGTATGCACATAATCGACTGTCAGCGTCGGCCACTACATACAATTGAAAACTGAGAAATTAAGATTTAATGTCGAAAATTTTCCCCATCACCATGCCATGTGAAAATGAATCGGAGCAAGCTGTTCCATTCTATCCAACTTCCTATTCTCTACAACAAGACTCCCTAATATGCACTATATTGATAAATTAAAAAATAATTCAGATCAAATTATTTAAGCAGAACTTCTCTTTGAGACACGCCATTTGTCTAACTTTGCATCTTGTCATACCTCAAGTCGTGGTATTCTTTAATGAATTATATCAATTACTGTTTCGTTTACCTGCACGAGCAATTGAGGCTGTCTTGCATCGACTTGATGAAAAAATTAACACAATAGCAGTGGTAATAAAAAAAACAAAACAACAATAGTATCTTCCAATCTTTAATTTCGAAGAAGGCAAGGTGCATGAGTGCTCCTCGTCAATCTTTTCAGTCAGTAGACAACTTTGCGGTAATGAAGCATAATATCCATTCCTCAATTGTAGGTGGCAAGTCGGGAACTAAATATTTCCTCTGATAGGTTCTACATTGCTGAAACATCGACTGACAAAGTGCCGAATACAATGGGTACTTCAGGAAGCACGGGAACGGATCTGAATGCCTCTGCCCTCATTGATGCTTGCAAGAAACTTCGGGAAAGACTAGCATCATTCAGAAAATCTAATCCTGACGGATCTTGGGAAGATATAGTAAAGGAAGCGTTCCAACAGGGTGTTAGCTTGTCCGCCACTGGCTACTTTTTGTAAGTGACATGACATGATTGCATATAATGGTCACTAACCGTCATTCAGGGTTTATGCTTGAGTGTTGCCATGCATATGTATGTTTCTAACCCACTGTCGTCTTCTTTCATGATATCCTTTTTCAACGCGCTCTCTCTAAATTCGCACATAATCCACTTGGAATGGTGAGACAAAGATGTCAAATATCATTCTTAGTAGGCCAATTTTGCATTTTATGATGATTTGTGTATTGATGCAAATTTCACCTAAAATCCAAATTTAATTCATGCAATGATTTAGCTTCCGAAATAGCACTTGTTTACAAAACTGCATCAATCTGCATAATTTACCGTTTATTCTTCACCTCAATGGTTGTTCTGCTTTATAAAAGCGATTAAGTGAAGGCCTAATAGAACGACGTGAATCCTAAAATGCGAATTATAAGTTCTTCCGAATTAACGTGTGATTCGACGTGAAATTGTGTGGTGTGATAATTAGTGAAAATACCTCCAACTTCCAAAATACGAATTAAAGGATGCTGTTGATCTCAGGGTTTTCCAGACTATAATTTATAATTTTAACAATGCTTCATGTACACCCAATTTGCATGTTCAAATTGTCAATTACTGAAGCTTAAAATGGTATAGTTATGCACCTGTTTTAGCATGAACATGAATATGACTAGTAGAAGCAAGCATGATGCTAATTACCACGGAAATTGTGAATGCGTTTTGCCGATATATGTACATGTGTTTATGAAGAAAATATATATTTATTAGTGTTACAGCATCATCTAAGTTGCATCTTTTGATGATCAGGTTTTTAGCCTCCATTCGATTAGTACCTTTTCGATATGATTTTGAAAATGATGTTTTAATGGATATGCAAGTAAATCATTAAAATCCGATTGCCTCTTTATCATTACGTTCTACAAATATGGATTGTTGATCAGGATACAAGATACATGCATGTAATAAACTTGTAGAGTGCAATATCACTGTAACGCGATGTAACCCGATCATGATGTTCTATTACATCAATCATTTTCAGAATTGCATCTAAAGCCTTTCAGATAAAACTGTAAAGTTAATGAGTGCAAACAATACTGCAGAATTTATTTCTGTTATAAGAGGCTCCTTCCAATTTTCATTGAAGTGAAAATCAAAACAGACGAAGCGCACTTTCGTATGCTTTATCATTTTTCTTTATTTTCTATTTTAGTGATTCAACTTTCACAACTCAATATACAGATACTCGTCGGTTGACTGGACGTGTGAGCAATTACTTCAGTTATGGTTCGGCATTTTCTGAGGTAGAAATAGATTGTTTGACTGGCGATCACGTTGTCCGCCAAGTTCATATTGTTATGGATATTGGTTACAGTCTTAATCCTGCCATAGACATTGGTCAGATAGAGGGAGCATATATGCAGGTCTGTATCTCTTTGAATTACTCTGCAAAGGCACACTACTGTATATGTAGTCGTGACCTATTCTCTCCGGTCAACCACAGGAACGAAGAAGTTGATCACAGTTATAATGACTGACATATATGTACATTGCATAACTACGAGCGACATATTCCTCCAGCGATGCGTCACTAGAAAACGTAGCTTCTTTTGGGGAATCAACGTTCATAATGATTGATTCATGATTACTTGTGGATGAAACTTTTCTTTTACTCTCATTAAAATGCTTCTTTGAAGTAGTCTAGGACTTTTGACTGGAATCGCAGCTTAGGGATGCTAAAAATATATTTCCTTTTCCTATTATACAATTCTGCAGATGAGTTTTCAAAAAAAGTCTTAGAATATTGTCTCTTCAATGTTATAAAAATTTCTTGACTACTCATCTGGCATAAACACATAAATGAAGCTTCCCTCAAGCGAAGTGGTTCAATCTTCCTCCTTTTCGGTCCTCAAGCAAAGTAGAGGGAAGCTTCATTTATGTGTTCTCGAGACCTTATGAAGCCAGACCAATGTATACAGAGGGAGACAGTATTAAATCTTCTTTAACTTGGTAATTTCATTCCGTCCATTGACTTCTACCGTTTTTATTCTTCTGCCCAGCCCGCAATGACTTCAGAATAAGCGCCTCTTTGTCTGACAACAGTTAACGTTATTCTGTCTGTATCTTGTGTCAAAGGGCTTCAACCGAGAATGATCATTTTTCTAGATGAATAATAGTCCAATAGAACCCTTCAGACCTTCCGTTTCTTGTGATCGCTCGTGATTGTGCAATGAATATGCCAGTCACATGGGCTGTGATCAATTTTTTCGTTCCTCTTTGTGGCCGAAGACTATTGACCACGACTGTACTACATTTATATTCTTCAGGGCTATGGGTTGCTAACTATGGAGGAGATTCGATATTCAACTGATGGCAAACTTCTCACAAATGGTCCAGGAGCATACAAGATTCCCGGGTTTGGAGACGTTCCTAGAAACTTCACTGTCCATCTTCTTCATGGTGCTCGCTGCGAGCATCCACATGCTGTGTACTCTTCCAAGGCTGTTGGAGAACCGCCACTTCTACTTTCTGTTTCCACGTTTGCAGCCATTCGAGAGGCAATAAAAGCAGCTCGAGCGGACAACGGCCTTCATGGATTCTTCCGTCTTGATGCACCAGCGACATGTGAGCGAATTCGAATGTCTTGCGGTGACAACCTGGTTGAAGGTGAATTCGCCAATGGTTGGGAAAAAAATCAAATTTCATGAATAGTTATTGATTCTAAGTAACAGCAGCAACAGTTTACATTTGTCATGTAGCAATAACTGGCTATTCATGCCAATATAGGCCTAAGAGAATTTCGGAATAAATGAAATGCAATGCAATTGGATTTTTGCACCTATGCCAAGGTAAAGGGAAGCTACTGATCAAGTCTTAGAATTCATTATTATTTGCGATGGAAAACGTGTTAATAAGCTTGTGACAAAGCCTATTTTAATTTGAAAACAGAAATTATCATCCAACGTCAATATTACGTCAATATACACCACAGTATAATTGAGGAACCCCGGATCAGTGTCAGTAAAGGTCTTTTAAAATATATGTTGAAGAAGCCTTATTTTCTGTTTTTTATTCCAGTATGTGTTTTGCTAGTTTAGGCCATTCTGAGCTGTACAAACGAGCCCTTGCAGGGTGAAACCCTGCGTCTGCGGCCGCCAAGGAATTTTCGTGCTTAATTTGTTCAAGTCTGAGGACGAAAATGCATCAACCAACTGCTCTAAAATTTCTATTTTGCCGCTTAGACCAACTAATGATCATCGTAGAGCAGACCTACTTAATATTCAACAACCTTATACTTAAATATTATACTGCCTTTAAATTTCAAGTCTTTTGACTTGCCAAATGCTTGAGTACAGTAGAACGTCTAGTACAACAAACTGTTGTACCACAAATAAAGCAAAACAATTCATTCTTAAGGTCCATTCCCACCGGATGCGGCGTGGCACGGCGCGTCTCAGGCGTCCAGAATTTTCGTTCAGAACCTTAACAAACCTATGGACTGTTCACACAAGCCGCGCGGGACCACGCGTCCAAGAAAATTTCAGGAGAAAGTTCTGCAATGACGCGCGGTTTGCTTTACGAGATAGGAAAATCCATCCCGCGCCAAGACGCCTAGCGGCAGAGAAATGACTGACTTTCGACATAGCCATCCGACAATTTTGACCTTCTGTGAGGACAATTTGATCATCAATGAACATCAAAAATCCTTATCAGTGCACTTTCACACTTTGTCAACCATGAAATCGAATTCATGAATGCATTTAGAGATGAATGATATTTTATTTACTGCAAAACGAGTATCAGAGACGAAGATGAGAAAGTTGTTATTGTTCTCAACCTATCTGATAATCTTCAATAGAGTGATGATACTCCCGATTATTATAGAATAGACGATGTAAGTTAGTAAAGGTCGTTTTGTGAACCAACTTATTAAATTATGTAGTTTATAGCTATGCAGTAGCGTAGCCAGGATTTCGTTTCGGGGGGGGGGGGCGGCGAGGTTTTTCAGTTTTTAGGCTTTATACGCATATAAATGGTTTTAGGCACAATAAGGCATATTTTTCAAAAAATGTACCGTTGAAACATCGGAGGACACACAAACATTCACAAACTAATTGTAGGCCTACTGCACACATATGTGAAGTAGACCTAATAAACTTATCCCTAGATGCCCGTTTTTGGATAAAACATGCATGATTCCCATGCATGATTTTCATGCATGTTTTGTCCATGAGATATGTGTTGTATCCATGAGACATGCATGTTATATTCATGAGGCATGCATGTTTTGTCAAAGAAATATCGATGATTTAATCATGTGACATCTACAATTTTACCATCGAATAGATTAAGATTCAGAGTAATTTTTATATACATTTCCCACTCTTCACAATGCTAGATATTATTAATATAGTTATATCTACATCAAAGACCATTTTGCTTAATAAGGAATGAAATTTCTTGATAGAATTTATCCGTGATACATGCATCATGCATGTTTTATCCAAAAACGGGCATCTAGGGATACGACAAATAGGCCTAGACTGACCAGCCAACAGCATGGAATGCTGTATGGTTTTGGAAATCAGAATGACAAGATATTTCAAAACATACAGTGTATTATGGGCCTATGTCACCTACAGTTCTTTGAAATGATGTAGGTTCTATGCGTGTACATGCATGCTCGTTGCATAAAAAACTCGCTTTATGACTGATTTTAAAATTCATGTATATTTGTAGAAATTAACTGAGTAAAAAAGCTCCCGATTAAAAGGTGTGGATCAAAACGATGAAATTAGGGGAAATCACTTCAATACAATTTTTCTACATTTCAAGGAAAACTTATCGATGACAGATGAAATATCGATGGGAATGTTTCGATGAATGTACATCCGTGCAAGGCCTGTTAATCTTTCATCTGTCATTGTGCTGCGCAAGTAAGACTTGAGATATCTGAGAGAGGAGAATGTCCTCTCTGCAGACGCCGTAGTCACAGGCAAGGTGCAGAAAATATGCAAATAGTCATTCAAACAGGGGTAAAAATCGGGGTTACAGTGAGACAAAGCATCTGCTGGAAAGGAAGGAGCGTCTTTATCATTCAGCCATTTCAATCACCACCGCTCGTACTCAGCTTTCACGTCACTGTTACTAAATGGGCAGCATGGCTGATACAGCTCAATTATATCAGAAAGATCATCGAAGCTACCAGAACCTAAGAATTTCGGTATCAATATAGACATTTTCATTGCAATCAATGTGTGATGCGAAAAACGATTGTTCAAGGAGCAAGTCGACTATTGGAGCAAGTCGGGCTCTGTTTTCCGAGATCTGCTGCCTTTTGCTGGAGTCAAGAAGATTGTCTATCTTGAGGCTAGGATTCTTTACTCTTTTGAGGAAGTCTTCCGCCTTAAGGACCGAATTCTGATGATAGACATTCTTCGCATGTGTATCAAGATAGCCATCCCGACCAAAGAGACGGGAGTAGTTGGTCAAGGGCTCAACCGCTAGCTTTCCTAAGTTCTGGCCTTTATTGTGACCAACAGCTTCAGGACCAAAAATCACACAGTAGAGACAGAACAACCCCTCCTTTGTCACCGAATACGTCAAATACGGGCATCTCTTGAAATGATCTTCTTTCAAGTATCGTTTTTCTTCAACTCCTTTTCTCAACCGAGTGGAATACGGAAACTTGAAATTTGAGTCGGGTACGAAGGCATTCTCCAATAAGTTTAGCTTGTCCCCGTCGGATAACTGCATCTTTCTGTCAATGTAACTGCCTGCATCTGTCCAAGCGGAATTTCCTTCAGAACTAGCATCAACCTCCTTGCCATTGGAAATAGGTTGGTCATCTTCAACTGGCGATGAATCCAATCGACATCTTTTCTTTTGACGTTCGGGTGTGAAGAAATCCAGCAGGGAGCGATTTCGCTTCATTCTGAAAATAAAATAGAGATTATAAGTACGCTAAGCATACAATAAGTTTACATGAAATTCTGTAATATTGCCTTTGTGTAATTGCCCTTTTCAAGTTAGCCAAAATGTAACAGATCAAGCAAGAATATCTTATATATCTTATCACAATTTTCATATGTAAGATGCATCTCAGAAAGTACATGTTTACATAAAATTCTACATGTAAATTAAAGAAATATTCGATAGAAATTTGGGCAGCGTTTCCCCTTGGGACGGGCCCTTTTCAAGTTAACCAGAAGGTAGACTTAATGCTTTTACATGTAGGTATATCTATCAATTGTTTTAAGCATGCAATTTTTGACAAGTAGAGATTAAAGATATGTGCTTAAGATAATGTTCGTTCAGTTCAACTTACCTTTGATAGAATGGCGTTCCGGTGATATTACCCAATAATCCAACGTAGATCGTATCGCAGGCACCAGGCAGCAGCACAACTTCGAAGAATCGAAATTTTAAAAAGAATATCACAGTTCAACTGATGATTTCGGTCAACGTACGCACGTTAGTAGGGCGATCGAAAGACTGAATGAGCAGTCGAGATGCATTAAGCAAAATATCATGTGATTTGACTGCTTCTAAATTCTTGGAAATTACATTAGATCAGCATGAAAAGATTTTCATCACATAAGGATGAGCCAAAGGCGATTATTCGCACCCATTCATGGATCTCAAGATGACGTTGAGAAGAAAGTAAACAAACAGGCCTGTATTTGTTGAAGGGATTCATTCACCGGCTTTCAGATACGCGCTTCATGCTGTCATTTTCAATCAAGAAGTTAGGCTAATTTAGCAGCGATTCTTCTGTGCTGCTGCGAATGGCTCCTAACCTCTCTGCTTCTAACACGATGAACATGTACATAATGCAATAACCAGATGTTGTTGTGTCTGATCCCTCTGCCCGGTGGCGATGTAGTGAGTCAGGAACTACAGAATGCCATTGTACACTGTACGACCAAAAATTAAAAGATTGCAAAACACTTGATTCATTGTCGATCGATTTCATATCGTTTATTGATACATCATCAGGGCATCAAGTCAAATCAGCAAAATGAGGTTTATATACAAATTAAAATGATCAAGTAAACACAGTTAAGAACAGCTAAAATGAAATTTACAATAGAATGGAATGGAGAGGTATTTGCGCATTTACAATTACCTCTCTGTAGTACAATTAAAAGATATGCAACGGAACAGAAGAATCGCATTCGTTCAATAAATTATCAGTTTCATGCATTTTAATCAATAAAGATTCAGCTATGCGAGTGTGTTTAGTACGGCAGACAATAGAAAATTCATTGGCTGTCGCTTTATGAATGTGCTTTGTAATTTCAGAATCTTGCGGTCTGCCTTTGATATGCTCATCAATACGAGTAATCAGGTGCCTACGAGTCTCACCAATAAACTCAATCAAGTCTCACCAATCAATAAACGATACGAAATCGATCGACAATGAATCAAGTGTTTTGCAATCTTTTAATTTTTGGTCGAAAAGTGTACAATGCTATCTTTGGGCTCATTATCTTATAATACAGAATGCCAATTCCTCTATGATGGAGCTCCGCTCGGTGTTCGGGGGGGGGGCGGCCGCCCGTCCGCCCCCCTGGCTACGCCCCTGTAGCTATGTTCATATCCTAACGATTAATTTGCAATGTCAATCATTAAAAAATATACATTATTTCATTTGCAATAGTAAAAAAAAACTTTAGAAATGTCGGTCTCTTTCATCTGTCTTTAATTGTTCACCACTCCTTCAAGCATTGCGATGAAGTCATCAAAACACTTCATATCGTTTATTTGACGCAGATCGCAGAATCTTTCAACCAATTTAGTTGAAACACACTTCATTTAAAAAGAAATTTCACGAAGAAGATGATGGTGGCATTTATTTTGCAAACAGAAGGCATTTTTTCTTCTTGAAAATGCTCGCTTCTATCGCTCAGGCTCATCGCAGTGCGAGACAACAGTCGATATAGCTTATAATTGTGTTGACAGTTTGACAAAAGGGTTGATCTCACTTGGTTTTTATGAATAGTATTGGCAGCGAAATATCTGATATGATATTCCCTCAAATCATACGACATCCACAACTTATATATTTTGATACTCAAGAGAATAATTTCTGCAGATTCGGATTTACTTAACGAACAGGACAGAATGTCTTTTTGTCGCTATATCATACTGAACTCAGTGCTCTTCTCAGATTGAGACTATTTTCTAGACTGTTAGTCGACCAAATCTCATCATAGAATTACTCGGATATTGCTCTAAAATGGACTGCCCTTAGCAAGCAACACTTCAATTCATAACGAATTGTTCTCGTCTGATGAAACTTGCAGATCTAAGAACCTGATTACATCACACTTTGTTCACGCTCGTAGATCTAATGCAAAATGTCTTTGTATTTCCTCGAGAATGTGTCGTTTAGATATCATTTTCGAGTCATTATGCTTGAAATGTTGCATCTGATTTCATGTAAATTCTGAAAACTGAGTACGTCATTTAACTATCTCGGGAAAGTGTCATATTATGATGTCTTGTTTGGGATCGTTCGAATGCATGGAACACAAGAAACATGAATATATTAATTATTTAGTAATAAGAAGTGTCCATAATGATATGGTATTTGTAGTTGCCCCTCTCTCTATTCCCCTCTCCCGCCCCTCGATACGCGGCTCGGTGAGAACAGGCATTTTTATTGGACGCGCCGCGTCCGGTAAGAATGGACCTGTAGGATTTAATTTTGAATTCTCTGGATACTCTCAAATGTATTGCTTAGCTTTCTGCATTCTTATCCGTTATTCAACCAAAACATTTTTCGAGCAGTGTTGACCAGAAGGGGTAATTTGTTACCCCAAGTAATTCATTGTATGAGAAAATTGATCATGCAAATGTTTCCCATCACAAAGTATGTTCTTCCTGACAAAAACAGTAAAACATGAAAGGTTAATGAATATATTTTCAATATTTCAGTTTATAGGTTAATTAATAGCATTTAAAAGAAATGTTTAATACCTGTTGAATTAACGAAAAAATAAAAGTTAGTAGTAATTATTCAAGTTTGAAAGCAGTGACCAGATTTTATTATAAGCTACAAAATGCACAGAATTTTTTTCAAAAGCATTCATTCGAAGTACGTTTTACGGATTTCGCATACCATGGAATAATGCTGATTGCAACAAAAGCGGCGACAAGCAACTTTGTTTTGTCATTTTTGTTTTGCGATCAAGGCGCCGTGGGCATAAATGAGACCTCCCAGACGATCTTCGTGGGGCATCGTGTCCACGTGTAAATGCGCATGGTGGGAAGGCAAGAGATACTGCAATATCCTTCAGATCGCTTCGCATGCTCTGCCGACTCACAAGTCACCTGTCACTGCCTCATTCGAACGTCAATGCAGTGTTTGAGGTGGCACTTTGCCAGGTGCCACGTCTTTCTTTGAGGAAGGTTTCGATGTTCATTGTTCAGCGCATGAACCATTTTGCTCAACACGACTGGATTTGCCGCAGCATCCTCGAGCAAGTAGAAAAACACATAAGTGTCCATCCAGCAATTTTGCGTCGGCAGGTGTACATGTATTTTTCGATTCGAAAGTCTGAGGTATCAACTCAACCTTTGTATAGTTGCAGCCTGCAATTACATGTATTTGAGAAGTCTTCTTTTCATCGCCACTAATGGTTATAGTCCGGCAGCCAGAACGAGTTTCTGCAGGGAACGAGGCCGAAAGTGAGACTTTCACAGAATGATGTACATCCTATGCCTACTACGAATCAGCACGTCTGCCGAGTTCTAGTGAGTTCCTCTTCTTGTCAGACACGATCAAAGAAAAACACATGTAAATCCAATGGGACGCAGATTGCAGTTTTTAGCAAAAATGAAATTTTCTATGTTTTCTCTGATTAAACGAAAAGTACTAAGTCCAGAGTCACAATTTTTGACATGGAATGTCTTCAGGTCATTTCCTATGATCGGCATGTGCTTTTATCATGCATCTAATCGGGAATGCATGCGATAATGTGGTTAAATGTGGATGAAGTTGCTCAAAATGTTTGTGTTTGCCGACATTAAGAAGCTTGCCAAATCTAAATTTGTTTAGCTTTATAGACAGGAGTGCATGAACATGATAGGAAATGACCTGAAGACATTCCATGTCAAAAATTATGACTCTGGGCTTAATAATTTTCGTTTAATCAGAGAAAACATTGAAAATTTCATTTTAGCTAAAAACTGCAATCTGCGTCCCATTGGATTTACATGTGTTTTTCTTTGATCGTGTCTGACAAGAAGAGGAACTCACTAGAACTCGGCAGACGTGCCGATTCGTAGTAGGCATAGGATGTACAGCATTCTGTGAGAGTCTCACTTTCGGCCTCGTTCCCTGCAGAAACTCGTTCTGGCTGCCGGACTATTAGGGCATGGTACTCGGTCGAAGGTGAAACAAACAGCTTCATTTTGTAAGAATAAGAACACAATGTCAAAGGGCCAGCAAAAAGAATTGTGAACTGTACAAGCCGCGATGCTTTGGCAGACGAAAGGCAGGAATTTCACCATTATTTTGACGATGAGTTCCTGTGAGAATTATATCTTCCTGCCAACGACGATTGGTTGAAGGCATTGACGTAAAAAATTATCCGGTACTCTTCCAGGTCTACGTATGGTACAAGTATGGTCAATCACGTAAACGACCAAAAGGGGCCATAGCTGAAATTGCTCCAAGTTCAGAGTGAATTCGAGTGATACGATGTTAGCTAAATTCGGTATTTATTGATAATGAACAAAAACTTAAACATGGGGAAGTAGACTGTGCTGCATTCAAACTGGAGAAAATTTCTGATAAAGTTGAGTTGCTCTGGGATAGCTGGCTGCCCCTTCTGGCTGAATGAGGATTAAATGGTCGGAATGAATGCCATTAATTCGCAATGTGATGTATTTATTTTGCCAATTGTAACACGACCTGCTGAGCAAAAATTTGATGCGTAGTTAACGCAATCGAAGACATGACGAAATGCATAGATTGGATTTAACCGACAGTTGAGTTAATCCAAGGTTCTCTAATGTGATAATGTAATGGCTGTTTTCTATTACAAATGACAGCGAGAGCTGAAAAATGTTGCATAAGATTACAAAAAAAGTTGCAAAAAGTTGCACTGCAGTGCAGCTCTGGGTTGCCCTAAATATTGCTATTTGAAATCTAAGCGTGCGCGTATAATTCTTGTGTTGCAGCAAGCTCAAACTCGCCTTAAAACAAAGCAACTTTCCTCTTGAGGAATTTAATGTAAGTACAATAACGCATGACGTCGAAGTGAGTAGCATTATTTGATTCTATTTGTTGCCACATACACGACAAATCTGCCTCGAGAGGATGGATACCCAGTCAGGGCTGATAGGTTAAATATCATTTGAGAAGTCCAACTCATTAAATGAGCTTTAGTGAGATTGTGGGGTTTGAAGTATGATGATTCATTTTCGATTTTAAGCATAAAATTTTGCTGAATTTAAAAAGAAATTATCGTGAGACAGCACATAGATTAAATTATACAAGGTGCTTCAAAAAGAATCATCCGATTTCATTGGTATATAACATCCCATTGAATTAGCGCGGGTCATCGAAATACGTTTCAAAATTATTGTAGAGATAGCGTCAAAGAATAAAGAGCCACGGAACCCTTCATGCCAACACCCAGAAAGTCACTGTTTTGGCTTTTGTAAGAGAAAACAACAACTTGGTATCATGCTAAGAGAAAACATGCTATGTATTATGCCTCCTTCACATCCATAAAAATCATTTATACTAATTTCCTGAGCTCCCGACGAAGCAATTTCCCACTTGCAGATTTGGGTATTTCGGGTACATAGCGAATTCCACCACGCAAATGCTTATGATCAGACAAAGATAATGCCACAAAGTTGTGAACTTCAGAATCCTGTAGTTTATCACTTCGTCGAACAATGAAAGCCATAGGAAGTTCTCCCGATCTTTCATCAGGTATTCCAATAACTGCACAGTCGAGAATTTCGGGATGATTCAGCAACACAGACTCCACTTCAGCAGGTGCCACCTGAAAATATGAGCATATAATCAATTATATCCAAACAGCAATATCCTATGATAGAGGAAGTGTCTGTTGAATGCAGTGATGTCTATCAATGCAGATCTTGTCCGGAGACTTTCAGTTTGAAAGATTACATACATAATTCTTCACTTTGGTAGGGTTTCCTATAATCCAATTCGCA
Organism: Prostheceraeus crozeri; assembly: GCA_907163375.1. NCBI lineage: Eukaryota > Metazoa > Platyhelminthes > Polycladida > Euryleptidae > Prostheceraeus > Prostheceraeus crozeri. The sequence goes on from CAJQUW010007559.1 coordinate 41,598, forward strand.
TGATGCATGCTGTCGGTTTCCCACTAAACAGATTTGCACTAAACTTAGAAAATGCTGAGGGAAAATCTGACTATAAAATACTTGATTTATTACTACAATTGACAAGGCATTTATTAGTTCATTGAAGATCAAAGTATCAAATACGTCAAATTGCTTTTTTGATATTGAATTTGAAAAGTGCACATAATAGAAATATAGGATAAACATCATGTTGATAATATATTCTTAATCATAATATTAATAATAAAAGATAAAATTTGTTCTAAGATGTTGCAGTATAATATATGAACTATTAGGCCTAATCACTCTGTTAAAGAAAAATGAGTTTCTAAAATTCATCTGGTTCATTCATATCGATGTGGACTATTAATATTTTTTATTAGATTTTCTTCTTTTTTCAATAAGATTTAATCAAAGCTGCGACTTTATCGTAGTTTTTGATCCCATAGACCTAGAACTTCTGATGAGCTCCATCCATCGAAGATCGACTTTACACTCTTCCAACTCGTTTTAGAGAATACCGATCCAGCATTTTGAGGAATTAGCAACACTTAAACAATCCTATTTACTTCCATTGTTAAACGATCTCACAGAATCATTTTTGAGAAGATAATCGAACAAGCAAACTGCTGGCAAAATGAATTAACCGCATATGCGGGATGTAGCATCAGCCTAACATAATTTGACATATTGGAAAGTGACAGTGATCACATCGTTGTGGACAGCATCCCAACGCGACTTCCACGTTTCAATTTGTATTCAATTCCCTATTGCCGAAATGATACTGTCCGGGCACAATTTCTTTAACCGAACGATTATTGATAAGAATGAGTTTTGAAATTTCCTTTGTTGCTTACAATTGATTTTAACGTATGCAATGTTTGAAATTCATGTATCAAATAATGTAGGCCGGTGATATTGTTACCATAATAGCATTTTATAGAACCAATGCTTCTCACCCTCAGCAGGAAGTCTGCATGTAGGTAGTTAACAATTATATACACGTACATCTGAACAACAACGCTTAGCTGTCAAGCAATATACTATAGCTTACCCTCGCACGTACACATAATCCTTTCACGTCGCATTATAGGCAATGATATTTATGCTCAGATCAGTTCACTCCCAAATAAGCCCATTCCGCTCGTTGCACAATCGTGAATTAGGTTTCTATAAACCCATTTGTAAATCAAGCAAGAATATTTGGAAAGCAATTTTACCCGGTTTCAGAATATAATAATAATTAGAAATTTGAAAATCACTTTCTTTATACTTTCCTATCACCACATCGGAAAACACATCAAATGTAAATTAATTCAGATGACATTTTAGGGATCATCTATTACCTGAAAGCCTTTGTATTTGATTAATTCCTTTATACGATCAGTTATAAAGAAGAAGCCATCTTCATCATAGTAGCCAATGTCTCCAGTACTCAACCAACCATCAGAATCGATCATCTCTGCTGTTGCTTCAGGTCTCTTGTGATAACCAATCATCATTTGTGGACCTCTTACGACTAATTCTCCAATTTGACCGACTGATAGCTCTTCCTTGGTAGCAGGATCGACAATTTTGCTTTCCTGATTGGACAGCGTACGTCCGATGCTCCCCAATTTCTGATGTCTAAATGGGTCACCTTCACTACAGTTTCCAACATGCGTATGCGCCGAGGTCTCCGTTAGACCATAACTCTGAAAGACATAAATTTGATTTAAATTTCTGATTCTCAACATCAATTTTCAAATTATATCGATGTGAAAGCATTACATTCAACAGCTAGGTACGACTTTGTAAATAATAAGTCAAGTTATCGACTTGGAATAAGATTCTTGAATTTTCATTTCTAAGAGTCTTACGGACAAGGTTGAAAGTATTTTTGACTGTCTCTAGAAACTAATTCATAAATTATACAAAATGACACACGGATTGGAATTGTTTAGCTGAATGAGATAAACCATTAACACCCATGACAGCAGTCATTCCATGCCAAAAATTATGACTCTGGGCTGAGTACTTATCGTTTAATCATAGAAAACATACAAAATTTCATTTTAGCTAAAAACTGCAATCTGCGTCCCATTGGATTTACATGTGTTTTTCTTTGATCGTGTCTGACAAGAAGAGGAACTCACTAGAACTCGGCAGACGTGCCGATTCGTAGTAGGCATAGGGTGTACATCATTCTGTGAGTCTCACTTTCGGCCTCGTTCCCTGCAGAAACTCGTTCTGGCTGCCGGACTAAAAGTCCAGATTCGACACATTTCACAATGGTGCACTGCATTCGCAGTCAAGCACATCCATACACACTTTGCACAAATAATGAGGTATATTTCTACTACTAATAAAATATTTAAGTAAACGTCAGGAGTATAATTATTTGCTGGAGAATGCATATTCTTTTCTAGATATCTGATAGTAGAATACGGCATATTCAATTCCTTGGTCCCAATCCAACAGTCTTTCCTCTGGTAATCAAATTTCGATCAGGAATATTGCGTGTGGTATTCCGTATTGGGTATAATAACATCATATATCGACTTTTTCTATCATGACATAAATTGCGAACATGAATGATGGCACATTCTGCAATATGGGCATTGGACGAGAAAGGCTGTTAATAAGCAAAATCTAATTCTATGAATGTTGTTGAATACTCAAGCGATTAATGATACCACTATAAAATGAAGAATTTGGTTTCACCTGTAGATATTCATTTGTGTGTCAGCGTCGGAAAGAACTTTCCATGCGTCTGTTTAACCAGGCATTGAACGATTCTAATCACATTCTGCATCGACTCCTTCCTCCTTTATCACAGCGCAGTAAAAGACTGATTCTTCCTCATGTAAAAACAATGCGAAGACTTAATGGATTTGTGTTATCCTGTTCTATGTGCTACAACAGTTCGACTTGACTTTTTACTTCATTAACTTATCTCTGTATGATGTACTGATGTTTCAATCAATCTCCCCGATTTCCATTGGAGATTTCTTGTATTATCTTATTGTTTTCGAAATATACGCTTATTATTATTATTCTGATAATATTTTCATGGTAACAGGGGAACATTTTAAACAGGGGAATTAGGAACTCTTGCCAAGTCCTGGGAGACACCCATGAAGGGCAGAGGTGTTTATGATCGACTTAATCATTTGTCTTTTCATCTCATAGTGGTCATATTGAACTCTCACTCCGTCTGATGGACTATGCAATTTCGTCTTGAGTGCAAAAATAATCTTGCCACTCATTGGCTGACCTTAGCGACTAAAAAGAACCACTTGATGTTTCCACATTTATCCACATGTTTGCCGGTACGGTATATCAAACATCATTGATGTTAAGACGGATTTGATTGCATCATTGATTATATTGCATATTGCATTTAAATGATGACCAATTAAAAAGATGTGAAAGTTTGATTCGAATAAATATCGAAACTGATTACAGATTGAAATGTGACATCCTACACTTGAGACAACTTTGTGAAGTCGTCACTTCAACGTCGAAATGGCCGATTGCCGCACCTCATTCGGCATGACCACGATTTCTTCTCGAAAGCACTACTCCAGAATACCATGCTGCAAAATGCTGTCTAATACACCCGTTGTTTCAGTGCCGCTCACAGCTAAAAATTAAGATGTGGCATCATACCTGGGGTACGGGCCGTGATATTTACCGCCGTGAAAGTTTAATTTAAAAAAAGTGAAAGTGATGATGGATTAAATATCATTTCTCTTCGTGTATAAAAGCATTTGAATAAAAAAATTGTATTGTATCGCCAAACGGCAAGAATCTACAGCTATTGCATGTTTCAGTTATTTGTTTCTTTGTAAGATCAACTGACCCATACACCGCCTACTCGAACCCAATTCTGCCTGAATGGCATATACTGACGCATATCGTACCCCTTCGAGCTAGCTCTCACCTGGTAGACTTGAATGTCTGGACTGGATGCAGATAGCATTTCCTTTGATCGACGCTGAAGATCTTCTCCCACAGGAGCAGCAGCACTTACTATCTGTTTTAAAGACGATAGCTTGAATTGTGAGAACAGGGGGGTTTGTGTCAGGAATAGCAGTAGAGGTGGCACGACATGCAAGAAGGAAATCTGATAATCATCAATTGCTTTTAAATAAGTTTCTGGATCGAATCGAGGGAGGGTAACGATGCTGCCACCGGTATTCAATATATTTCCCAAAATAACATTGAGACCATAGATATGATAAAATGGAAGTAGACCCATTGCTACCTCCGATGCTATTGGATTCTGATATGCACCGCCCATTTGTCGTACATTTACCGCCACATTATTATGACTCAGCATCACGCCTTTCGGCAAACCCGTGGTACCGCTAGAGAAGGGAAGAAAAGCAACATCACAATCAGCATCCACTTCTGCGAATTCACCGGCAAGTGCTGCTCCATTGTCATGAACAAGCGCGTCGAATGGAAGACAGCCGAGAGATCGAGCAACTTCTTCTGATTCTCCCATTAAAAAAATTTCTTTTATATGAGGCGAATTTACTTCACGTATTGTCGGCAAATGATTTCGGTTCGTGATGACGACTTCTGATTCAGCGAGCAGAAGGGGATGCTTGAGTTCTGTTGCAGAACCAGTGTGATTGAGAGGAGAAACAATGCTACCAGATCCTACTACTCCATGGAGAGCCAGGACATAGTCGATGCTATTTGGTCCAATCAATGCGACATTGTGTCTGGAAAGAAAAATTAGCAACGTTTTCATTATCATAATTGCTCTTTGTTTTCGAAGACTAAATTGATTGAAATATTTGCTGTTCGACACCATAGAAACACAAAATTCCCTTTTTGATATGGCTGGTCGAAAAATTGAGGTCAATTCATCAAATTTGCAATGAGCATATTTCCCTTATTTTGCCCAGTTTTCTTTGAGCTAGTAAAATGGAGAGGACTATGACTCAATTGCATTCAAAATTTTTAGTCGATGCAATTAATGTCAGCTCGTTCTAGTAGCGGCATCACCAACTTGGTCATCTTGTCGCTACAAAAGCAGCTTAAAATTTGGATTCCATCTTTTCCTTCCAGAAATAGATGCTTCGCTTTTCAGATGGATGACCTTGATAAGCGATGCGTTTTGATCAGCTATCGCATGAAAGCGTCTTAAGACAATGTTGGGAGCATGTTTGATTACATTGTGATAGTTAAGCGGTGCTGAAGACAGTTCAAATTGAGATTGTTGAAAATGAATGTAAATAAACGTTAGTATCATAGAGTTGGGATATATGCGTAGTGTCGACTCAAAAAAGTATCTGTATACAATGAAAATGTTTATATCAAAAGATTCGTTTTTTGCTGAGATTACGTTCCCGTGGTCCAAAAAATTATTTGAGCACTTTTGAAAAAAGTCAAAATTTGCCAATTTATATACTACCGAGATGATTCTCCCAAATAAGTAGTATGAAACAAGTTGGATATCAAAAGCAATGAATATTTGATAATAAGCATTCTAACTAAGCGGAAATCGAGCTGATTATCAAGGGAATATCATGAATTGTATTACAATGAAAGTCTTCATGAAAAAGTCTCGATATTATTCGTGCTTTCTTGACTGAAATTTCAAGTTTTTAATTCAATTTTCACCGGCATGATTTTATGATTCACTAAATTCATGTTTCATTTCTAGAATCTGAATAGTGATGTGGAGCCATTTACATCTTTCAAAGTTAAATGAAGTCATTGTCTTTGATTATGTGATTTTGCTCTGCCAGTGGCAGGTTGCCTGTGATATGATCGCGCTTAAGAAAAACTCTTGAGGTTGAGAATGAAAGTAATAGTAACCCATCGAATTGCTAATTTAGCAAACATTAAATCTCCAAGGCTGTCATGACACTGAGAATCTGTAAAATACCATCATTCATTCTGCATTACAATCATGATCACTCAATCCCGTGGTAATTTCTGCGAAACTGCAAAAATTTGCATATCTCACATATGGTGACAATAACACTTGTATCTCCCTTGAGTTCATTCAATAAAATTGAAAGTGTATACACATTGGGGATTTGATATATGTGGAGTTACCACTCTACCTAATGTACCTACTCTATGGTTAGTATAGTTAACTACCACGCTCCTAGCTATAAAACGTGCAGAAAAATGCAGTATTTGCTCATCCAAACGAATGAATGCACGAAATATACTGTGAGGCATGATAATCTGTCCATCTTTTTACTCGGGATCCAGTGCTTTCATCGTAAAACTGACAGCACTACTTACAAGGTCATCATGAGTAGTGTTTAAAGCACATCTCTATTATTCATGCAACAACCATATGAATGCATTTATGGATGAATGAGCTTGCTAATCATAACTTTATATTCACTTTGTCAACGGTCCATGAGTGACTGAATTGATTGAAATGGATACATTTTTTCAAAAATAGGCAAAACTCTCAATTTTTAAAAAATAAATAGTTTTAAAGGACAAACTTTTGGTACTTCCATCGGCCAAAAGTGATAATTTTGGGTTGGTTATCGGAAATGCGTTGAATAGCTGCCGATGTCTAAGCAGTGTAGTCTTTGGCTTGCGATTGTCATGAGGTAAACAATTGAAGACGCACTCTAATCATGACATTTGTTATCATTGTCATAGAAATCGTCATGAAATTTCATTCCATGCACCACAACACTATCAACTGAAAGTTGATCTTGAAGCTAGCTACAAAGGGAAAAAGAGATAGACAACACTTCTGTAGGTTGACAAACAATTTTTCTTGAGTGATGGACACAGAGATGGTGATGTACTTCTGTATAAATGCAGCAATTTTGGGTAGCAATTGAACGTTAGTTATGATTATACGGTAAAAATTTATTGAATACAAAAAATCGGCATGCCGACAGTTTAGAAACACTTTCAGAAATCATTGGTTACATGGTCGACGTCTATGATTCATTCAGCTCATAAATCGAGGAAATGCTGCCAGTTTGTCAGAAAACTGTGGTGGCCATTCATCACACTCAATTAAACCCTCGCTTCGCGTTCGTGCAATATTTTAGTTTCTGATTATTCACCTATTCCTGATCACGATATTTTTGTTGTTGAAATTGGCCGCACGCCTGGAATGCACTATTTAATGTCTGATGAAGTTTCTGTAGTTATGTCTTGAAATACGTATGTTTCTTGTTCACATGTTTCTTCCATGTTTTCCAATGTTTGAAAATAGACATTCATCGACTCGTGCAATCGCTCATAGCCTATAATTACAATGGTTAACTATGGAGTTATTTCTAAAATATTTGTGAGATATTTTGATAAACAACGCTATGATAACGCAAAGATAACGTCCACTTTGAGATTTCTATAATGTGCAGCGATTGGTGAGCCAGTGCATTGTTATTTTAAGCCATAGAAGTCAAATGGCAATCAATGATAGTTTTCCAATGACTCTAAATAACCGGACTAATATTTAGATGCATTGCAGTTATCTGACATTATTGTCCACATTGTTAAAACTCAGTATGAATTGCGTATCGCGTCATTTCAGGAGAGAGTACGCTCACTTGACGTTCTGTTAATATCCCAAAATATATGACAGCGTGCTGAAACCGTGCAATTTGTCTCCGACGCGCTGTCAAGCAATGACCACCGGTCTCGACGAAGCCTAAGGTGCGAAAGTGATCCCTTGATAGAACTATTTTAGATAGAGATGAAAGTAATACAAAGTGAAGTGGAAGACATTCATCAATATCATAAAAATGCTGAATATGTACCTGCACATAAGGTTTATCCCCTACGTGTATATTCATAGCAGAAATAAATTACCCCTTGCCGAGTCCACGTTTGATAAGTCCACTAGAAACATTCAGCGTAGCTTGACGAAGTTGTGAAAATGTTAAAGAGTTTCCTGTAATGCCATCAATAAGAGCAGCTCGATTTGAGTAGGAATCAGTTCCCCGATGGATTTCCGAAACATAATTGCAATTCGGCAAAGACACATCTGGGAAAATGCTGGTCACGATGCAACGGTGCGAGCAGGCAACCAGATGTCGCAATAGATGTGAATGATGAAGCAGTTGACGAGCGGTAGGTAATGTCATACTTTCGCGAGGTGTACACACAATGACGCACATATTAGAGTCAAAGCTTCAAATGATGACGGTTGACATGTTATCTCGATCTGTTTGCCAATTCTGTTGCGTAAATATGGAACCTGACTCCAAGGTTCGTGTTGCACAGTATGTGGATGTATATGTATAGATGCACTTTGAATGACTTTCAAGGCAATTGAGTTGTCCTTTACGGGTTTTTGATCAGTCCTGCAGTCCTAGTCACTTCATTATTTCTTTCTGTGCAAGTAGCGAGGTAACGATGTAGAAAATTAAAATCAGTGGCATAACGGCGCTACCCTGCGTTTCCCTACGAGTACAGCACACTACATGACTACTGGCTGCCGAACTAATACAAGCAGGACGGAAAAAAGTTCTACGACAAAAGAGCTCCTTTCAAGCTGAAATCTGAGATCCACTGTTGTATTCGTACCAGCTTGCTAGAAGGCAAGGCTTGTTGCACGCAGTTCATTGCAGCTCTGACATGCTCTGACAGTACAGTCATGGACGCGGCTGTAGCAACGAGTGACACACACGGTCTACATGTATTACCATACATTCAAACTAAGACATTTTGAGCATAAGCAGAATGAATGCTAGGTCGTGTAATACTAGCCCTAACATAGATTACTTAAATGACGTTAGACAGATGAATGTCAATGAGATACTGATGTACATGTAGATATCAAGCACCACAACTCCTTCGAGAAAGAGATGTAGTACGAATACAACAGTGGATCTCAGATTTCAGCTTGAGAGGAACTTTTTTGAGGAAAAGAGAACTAACGCGTACTTAAAGAGGTCACCACTTTGATTGATAGACGGATGGTTGTTGAATAGCAGAACGTGGTCGGAAATTGTACCTGGGTTCTTTGGACACCTTCAACTACAGGGTAGATGGGTATCGTTGATGTATTCCACATTAATTAAATTCTCTTTTGTCACTCTGTTATGCACTTCATTCTGATAATCTTCCTCTTCATCACGACTTATTGAGGACGTGATTTCTTTGTAGTTTCTTGGAGCAGATGTAGGAGAAATATTCTTTGATAAAACAGGTATCGCTGTTCGCATAGGTCTGTTGAACATTCTGAAGAACGGAGTTTCACCAAAAGAGGCAGTTGGAGTATTGCGAATAACGAGCAGGATTCATAAGGGTTTATATGAGCAGCCCTGTGGGAAAGAATCTGGTGAAAAGCTGGCAGATAATCAGCTACATATTATCATGCAATAGTTCAGTAAAAATTTTTAGCATATTCGCTGGCGAAGTTCGCCGGCGACAATTCGCGAATTTGCGCTCTGTATGCCACCTTTTACTTTTGACTTTCTCTCTTATTTTCTTTAGTAATCCGCCTCTACAGCCGAGGCTCTATTTTCTCCCTCATCTCCTCACCATCACCCACATATAGATAATCTATCTAAGAAATAAGTGCAGACTATCATTCTTTGATAATAATAAGAATATAGAGAATCCGCTTATATCAATTTTCATAACATCTCTTGACATTCAATAATTTACAACAATGACAAATATTTGAATAATACAATAGTATTTACTGCGACATTTATGGAAGATAAAGACTTTTTTAGTTTAAGCCTTCGTGAAAAAAGATCCCTTTTTATCAGACTGAGTATACAATATATTTTCATGTAAAGGTAATATACGAACATTACTACTAAGGACTAATTAGTTGCTACAATATCCACGATTCGCCGGCTGGCGAAAAACCAGCTCGCATTAGTAGACAAATATCTACCAACTAATTATAGCAACTTTTTTCGCCAACTGTCGTTTTTTAATTTTACACATATTTTTAGATGGATGATGACCATTTTCACATGCGGAGATAGTTCTTACACGAAAATGATCCTTTAAAAAAAAATTATCAACAAAATCGCTACCTCGCCAGATAATCTGTTGATATTAGCAGGATGCGTTCCCACAGGGAGGATTCACAAGTGACTTGAAGTGGGACGATCATTTGGACACTGTCATACAAAAGTATAGTAGTCGACTTTATGCTCTTCGCATCCTTCGGGGGGATGGTGCCCACAGATGTTTTACAATAGGCATACAATGGTTTGATCCTGCCTTTGTTGGATTTTTCTTCGCCAGTGTTTGTTGCATCATCTGTTCATCTACAACATGCAGAACATTCAGAAAAGAGGTGTCATCGTTTAGTGCGTGATTTTGAATGTCAATGCAGTGATTTTGAAAATGTAAACGAGCAACGACTTAGACTTGCATGTAAATTGTTTATATCAGCTGAACGAAACAGTTTTCACCCACTGCATGAGCTTATTCCATGTCGTTTTTAAAATTCTAACCGATAAGTAATTGAATTTGCAAAAACTCAGCGCAGACAAAACCAGGTACAGATATTCATGTCGATTTACTTAAATGATTTGCATGTGCCCATATAAAATGTTATTGATACTCTTTGTATTATTGTCAACACAGTATTACCTTGATGTGTCAATTTTGATTGCTATTACTTCCAAATACACATTTCTCTACTCTACTCTACTCTGCACTACTCTATAGCCAAATCAAAGCATCCTACCATACTATAACAAATGTTTCTATTACGTTACTGAAGAATAATGATTAAACTAATGATAAACAGTGATGTATTCAATAAGAATATAAATTTCTTGATGAACTGGTCACACTTCTGTTTGTTCGAAGCATGAATGTTCATTATTATCAAGTTATCAATTACGATCTGAGAAACGGTTGTCCACTCTTGGACCGAGATGGATTGTAAGTTTTTCAAATAGTTAATGACACTTCAGTTGGATGCTTTCCTATTCACCGGATTCCTCACATGTTCGATAAGTTTAAGATCTGGTGATCTTGATGACTATTCTATCTTTCGAGCGTTTCAATCATAATCTGAGAAACCAGTGATAAGCTAGCTATTTTTCGTGAACGATGGAATCCGACAGCTAGTTATCTGTGCTTTAAAAACAAGTCTAAGTATTTACGTCAGTTTTACGTGTTGCCGTTTTTCGAATCTCAAGAAGGATTTCAGAATTTCTGAATTACTCAGATCATAAAGTCAATTCGGTCCCAGAACATTAATTGGACTAGCTCCTTATACTTTGTATGCCTTATCTGGAGTTCTCAGCTTTCATTCGCTCATCCGCTCTTATGGACTTGTATCCGTCTGTCATTCCTTCGGAACTTAGTCTAGCTCAACATCTTCCTCCAAATGTTTCTCCAAATGCATTTCCTTCTTAGCCCGGCAATTTCATATGTTACGGGCGCAACAAGATATTGAGACATATGCATTTTTCTTCTTAACCATCAGAGTCCAATCAATTAATCTTAGCTTTAAAAATTTGTATCACTTGCATGTATCTACTGATATCACAAAATCTTAGTAGAGTTGTTTATGCAATTGTGAGACATCTTGCAAACTCCGTTATGGGCGCAACAGAAAAGCAACATGATTCTTCATACCCGAAATGATCTAAAATAGCTTCCTCAATTTAGATTATTTAGCTATCTCATTTCCTAAGTAATTGCTTTACAAAATATCACTTCTGATATAAATATTTCACAGGTATTGCCAAATATTAACACTACGATTACTGTAAGTCTGTTACGGGCGTAACAGCACAAACGTTATGGGCGCAGCAATACTCATTCAACATGACATAAATGCGTCTAAACTATAAAATAGGAAAACGCTTTATACGAGGGGCGTTCCTAAAGTATCCGGACTGAGTCCATAACTTTGAGAGTAATGATCTGATCCCTCTGAAGTTTAGGTATGTTGAACCCATTATCATCATTAATAAGCACAAAAAAATTCATCCCGATATCTTATTTGGTTACAAAGCTGCAAATATTTTAGTAATGTCACTACTTGAAATTTAGTGACGACCAAATTGATTATTAAGAATCGTAAGATCATATCATTTATTGTTTCTTTTCTTTCTTATGAATTCTTCTCACGACTTTGATGTCTTCTATTGCTTTAGAATGTTGACTGATTTAGTCAGATGCAAAGTTTGTTATTGAATTGCACTCGTCTCATGGATTTCACTGAGCTGCGTTCGATGTTCATGATTCACGAATTGTCACATTAAAGTTAATGACTTAATGATTTTTCAATCAATCGTCGATACAGTCACGCGATGGAAGATACGAGTATTCAGAAACCGGAGAGCCAGCGCGCAATCATCGCCTTTTTGACATTCGAGGGGTCTACACCAACAGAAATTCATTTGAGGCTAGTCAATCAACTTGGCTCATTGCTTTGTCACGAACTCAGGTTTTTGCATGGGCAAAACAATTTCGTGAAGGTCGCCAGAACATCAGCGATGAAAGTCGATCGGGTCGCCCAGCGGATGCCACTAGCCAACATGCAATCGCGAATGTCGAGAAAGTGATAATGGAAGACCGACGGTCTACAGTTTCTCAAATCACCATCAAGCTCGGCTTATCTCGTGGAACTGTACACCGCATCTTGAAAGACCATCTTCAATTGAGTAAACTGTGTGCTCGTTGGGTGCCAAAACTGCTGAATTCAGACCAAAGAACTCGAAGGGTGGAATGCTCACAAGAAAATGTGCTGGCGCTTCAGACCGAGGGAGCTGATGGATACTGGGCGTCACGCTTCATGACAACTGATGAAACTTGGCTGCCATACTTCTCTCCCGAAACCAAAGAAGCATCGAAGCAGTGTTTGACGAAGGGTTCCACGCCCCCCGTGAAAGCAAAGTCTTCTCCAATGGCAAAGAAGATCATGTTGACTGCTTTCTGGGATGAACAAGGCATCATCCACTTGGACTTTCTTCCCGACTCCACTACAATCAATGCGGATTACTACTGTGGAGTATTGCAAGAAGTCCATCATCATCTTCGACATCGCCGTCCAGGGAAGAAATCGAAAGTGATCCTGCTCCATCAAGACAACGCCAGACCCCACACCGCTCGGAAAACGATGGAGAGGATAGATGATCTGTGTTGGGACATCGCACCGCATCCGCCATACAGCCCAGACCTGGCACCATCGGATTATGCCTTATTTCCTCACATGAAAAGCATTCTTCTTGGAATGCATTTCGACACAAGGGAGGAGCTGGAACAGAAGACGAGATCAGTGTTCGCGTCCATCTCACCTGAATGGTTCAAGTCTGCCATTCGCAAACTTGAAGATCGTTGGAAGAAGTGCATCATGTTGCAAGGTGACTACATTGAGAAGGTTGCTCTGCCACAAGAAGACTGTAACGTGTATCCCTTTTTCTTTTTTGATAAAAAATGTTTAAATATCCATTTTTCTTTTTTGACAAAATATTGTTTTTGGTCGTCACTAAATTTTAAGTAGTGACATTATGCAGCCTTGTAACTAATAAAGATATCGGGATGAAATTTTTTGTGCTTATTTATGATGATAATGGGTTGAACATATCAAAACTTCAAAGGCACAAGATAATTACTCTTAAAGTTATGGGCTCAATCCGGATACTTTTGGAACGCCCCTCGTATATCAAACACATATGCAAGTCGGGTTTTTGAGCCACACATGGTTGGTTCTTTTGATTTCATCAATTTATGCATGTATGTCGTAATGAGATCAGTCAATTTTGGCCATTGCCATCGGTTGCAGCCAATGGATTCCATGAACTCGGGTTTGCATTTCCATTGTAATAATTTTTACCCAGTCTCCGATTTCAAATTCATCCGTCTAAAGCTTTCTTCAATATTGATTTGAGGAATGTGGTCATTTTGAACATCTACGAGGGCCGCATTCGTCGTCGTATTTTTTTAACTAGAGAGCTAGCAAGCTGTAACCAGCAGTGATCATTTTTTTACTCCATGAATTTTTTCGTTGCCATTGCAACAAACCCTTCAGATAGTGCAAGTTGAAAGATTGAATATCGACGTTTCTTAGTATCTCTCAGTAAACTTCAATTAATTCTTTGAAGAGCTTTCATTTCAGCAGAAGAAGTTGTAAACATGGTATTATATTGAATGTTATCCATTTTATCCTCTTTCTTTTTTGTCATGAAATGGCGCATTCGTTCCTTGGCTTGAGAACTTTTCTTCTCTTTTTGATCCAAAGTCAAATTTAATCTATTTTTCTTATCTTGAATTCGTTCCTTGGCTTTGTGTGCTTCTCCATGTCTCATTCTGAATTCTTTTTGACATTGGGCATTCGACTTCGCTATTATGTTAAACCCTGCAGTAATGTTGAAGGCGCTTAGTACAATAATACATGCCTAGGTTGGTGTGGCAGCGCAGCGCAGTTTCGATCCGTGCTCACACGTTTAGCTAATGTGATTCTGTGTCTATATCTATTGGATGTGTCGTGTATCGAACGCAGATTCGAGCTGGCATTTGATTGGCTGTCTTTGATTGATAACCGTTATTGTGTTTTCATTTGTCAGTGCGTACATGTACAGTGTAGCTGTTGAGTGTAGAAATTATCGAGAAGTCGTTTTGTGAACGACTGGCTTCTTGTTCTGTTAAATAAACCAGAATTGATTGCATCGGTTCAAAAGTTACAATTTCTGTTACATCCATAACGTTACGGGCGCAACATTTCAAGCTGCTCACTTTCATGCAAACTAATTCGTTATTATATAAATGTATGCAGTACTTCGATTTGCCATATCACTGCCTACTTCCCCAAATAAAATACTGTTTTTGAAAGTCATATTATGTCACAATATAAACATTTCATATTAAATTGTTACGAGGGTAACCCAATATTATATTCGTTATTGTTCATGCAGTTCTACAGAGCGTCTCAGTCAATCGAAAATTCAGATAAAAGTGTGTTGATTAATAGCAATCTAGGTAACATTTTAAGTAGAATTTCATATCACTGGGTCCTGTCTTCATGCAAGAACTACAACCAAAAATTTGCATTACATTTCAAGTATATCAAGAGATCAAGGAAGTGGTAATTTAAAACTGAAAAATTTAGGCTAGGAATATTGAATTTTAATCTTTACATTCAGGAAGTCGAAAGTGTCTACTTTCCACTACAGCAATATTCAGAATGGTACTGTATTCTAAGAAAAGAATTTTGCCTTCAGTGTACACTTCACCGTGGAATTGCCCAGCCAATCTTTCTCTCAATCTCCTTTGTACTCGTAACAAACGGTCTTTGTTAGCTTATACCGGCCTTTCGCAGACCGCTGTAGACCATTTATGAGACAATAGCTGATTCCCCATCTTAATTAACTTTACTGCGGATGAAAATCTGTTATTTAGAACATAGAACCTATAACGTGAGCACTGTGCGCTTGCAGCGTTCGGTTGATTTCCTCGTCTAACAGCAGTACATCTTTTGTATTCACTAAATCTCGTCTCAATTATACATATCTACCACTGATATCTTTGTTCAACAATTTTCTACTGTGCATTTCGTAGGAATATTTGTATTTTGCATATAATTCAAATTTATTATCCTTCAATATACACCTCACTTATTGTTGGCTTGATAATCGGACACAATTGAGTCCGAAAAGTCGCGAAAAGGAACAAACTATTTTGCAATCAAATGGTACTCATTTATATACCAATATTTGAAATTATTATCTAAAAACGAAGAACAGCAGTATGGAAAAACAGAAAGAATATTTCATGAATGAATTAAACTGAACAACGACATTCAATCAAACGAGTAAAGAAAAGGAACTGAAACCAAAATTTACAAAGATCAAATTATCATAAAAATAAATCAAAAAACACCAAAAAAATCTGATCAGTTCCAATCTGGTATTTTAGATTTAGTAATTAAGCAAAACGATACAATTGGTAAAAGGAGTTGGCCAATGCATCTAAAAATGCAATAAAAATGATACTAAAAATGAATGATTGCGGATGACAAAGTCCATGCTCCATCTCATGCCATGGACGAAAAGCACAGGTTGCTCGTATCTCCCTCTAAAGCTTTTCTCAACCGACGAGCGGCAGCTGATCTCAACGGACAAGCTGCCAGTTGCCGGCGTAGTGACATGTCTCGAGTCTCATTTGTTTTGTAGCATCATCTGTATAGTGTACTATACATGTCATGACACAGACACTAGGTGACATGCCACGCTCAATCACGCGTAATTCACGCGTGAACCACGCGTAATTACACATGACCCCAAACATCCGTGGCTATGCGGGATATTGCTGCAATATAAGTTATATAAGTTAGTATAGTTGGCAGTCCTGTTATATAGACTTTGCGTCCCATGTCTGCATGTATCAGAGGCTAAACAATGTGATAGGACCTCAATTTCATGCTCAGGGAAGACAGAACATGCTTAGCGGTTCATAAAAAAACTACATGTATAAACGCTCGCCCGCGCGTATTCATAAACATTCCCCATGTTTTAAGAGCATCAGATCAAGTGATTTCTGACTCTTAGTGCAGCGCGTATGTACGCGGGTAGAAGAATAGAATGTCCTTAACCACGGATGTTTGGGGTGTTCCGTAAATACGCGTGAATCACGCGTGGCATATCACTTGGTGGAGTAGGGCCCAAATGCAAATAAGAAATGAAATTGAAATTTTGTTCGTCGAATCGGTAGCAGCTTATTAAGTTGCATAATAATATGATAATGCATGTAGGCCTATAGTTCAAAAATCCTGATGTTGGAATTTTCTCTTAATACCAAAAAAATTATGAGCATGACATGATAGAAAGGCATGGAATATATATACAAATATAATCTTTGCAAACATATATTACTTATGGCTTTGTTCAAATTAATGTGAACACAATCATATTTTGGTGAAAATCACAGATTTGAGGAGTTCTCAATGAATTCTATAACCAAACTGTTCTTATAAGTATGCCTGCATTAAAGTCGACTTTTGTCTCGAATGTCAGCTGATTGCGAAGTTACTTCCAATGTAGTATATACATCAACACTTGAAGTATAATGCAACATGAAGGTGCGTCATCAAAACAAATTGCTGCTCATCGATTCTTGAAACTTAAATTTGATTTGAATTTTCAAACCGAAATTCATTTTAACCCTGCAAGCATAGATATTTCGCCGGAAAGACGAGCTTAAATTGTGACACTCTGTACATGTACAAACAAACTCAACTCAACACCTCGGAATGTTCTGTTGGTGCTGTGAGCAATATTTGGAATATGCTTCAAACCAGTGGTATCATTCGGCCTCGACGGAGAGGGAATGTGGTCGAAAGAAGATGACAACGCCAAGAGATAATGCGATGATCATCAGGTTAAGCAAATAAAGCCCGACAAAAACAAGCCATAAACTAAATAAAAATCGAAATTTCTTGTGTATATGTCAGCAGTGCAGCTAAGAAATTTTCCTTCTTTTGATTTATAGCTCACATAATAGGCTGTATATGAAAGAGTGAAACAATTTTACAGTTGTATAGTGTTAGCTTTGATGCACATGTATATACATTATACATGTACATATCCACAAACGATTTTACTTTAACTTCCTATGATTACATTATATCCTGTGACTTTCTGCTATTTGTGATTCTCAGTATCTTGAAATACATGGATTTCTATTCTATATTCTATTCCATAGTAAAAATCAAGGGTGACAAATTTATCACACCTTAGTAGTTCTTGAAATAATCAAAAATTTCTTTCCATCAAGCAATCATTTTTAATAAATAACTTGTAAGGTAGATCAATATTTGTGCATTTACGTCGTATTTCAGGGTTAAGAGTTGCAGTTCTCAACTACATGTATAGGCTACATTCACACAAAGTTTAATTCACAGAAAGTCAACTAATCTGAATGATATCACTATGTTAATATCAAAATATCAAGAAAGTGTGATAAATTTATCTACCCTTATTGTGATCACGGTTGTTCGAGGATGAAGCACAGTAATGCGCATCCGTAATGTATCTAAAAGTCAGCTACTGGAGCATTCTTGAAGTCAAAGGTTTAATAATGCAGAAAATAATAGAGGATGTAATATGTATGGTATGTGTTTCTCACATACTTACAGGATGCTCTAAGTTGGCACCAAGCGAATATCTGAACCGTCACAATGAGGTTGCCAAACAAATTCATATGGATATCTGCCTACAGTATAACATCAACGTACCGACAGAACCATGGAAACACGTCCCACAACCAGTTATTGAAACGGATTCAGTGAAGATATTATGGGACTTCGAAATAAGAACAAACAAGAGAATCACAGCAAGGAGGCCAGATGTCGTAGCTGTCAATAAGGAGAAAAAGATGGGATTTATAATTGACATAGCGGTACCAGAGGACAGGAACATAAGAAGCAAAGAACAAGAGAAGATCACTAAGTATCAAGACTTGAAAATTGAACTACAAAAACTGTGGAAGATTCATGTCAAAGTGGTGCCAGTAGTTGTTGAAGCCTTAGGAGCCCACACAGACAAGTTAGCCACATACCTGAAAGGAATCCCGGTCGACACCGGGTACCTCAGTTACTGAAGGCTGCTCTACTTGGCAGTGTCTGCATTCTTAGGCTCACTCTTGATCTCCCTGAGTCCTGGTAGGACTCCGAGATCCTGAGATGTATACACCGACCATCATTGTGTGAGGTCGTGACTAAAAAAAGATGTAAAAGAAATTAAGCGAATATTTTTTAGTATTTGATATCAGCAGCCACTTAAGATTCTGCTTGTTGATTCAAAAGCCAAAACGTAGACTTTGGCTCGATTTATATTATCACAACAACCAGTCAATAAAACCTGTTGTAAACCTCCGGAAGTTCATATAGGTGTGATGAATCTGATTTATGAAGGCTAAATTTCAAAAATGCGAAAAAATGATTTTGTGATAGATGTCATAAAATTGAATCAATTTAAAAAATTTCTGCAATAAGAATATTATGAGCAATGATGTCTTCTCCATGCCTGCGGGGCCTTCAGTGCATGGGCATCAATAATCTAGTTATCAACAAGTTTATTACACAAAGAATCATCATAATTTTGCATTCATCTTGCCCTGATTATTTCACCAGTTTTCAAGTCTGAATATCAGATCGTGCGCTCAGATGGATTTTATAACGCGCGCAGAACATCTGTTTCACTCAAAGGTTTCACTCAACCACACGCACACGCGAAGTTTGCAACTTGTTCGTTGCTGCCATTGATACACGGCTGCAGCACGCGCTTAATATCGTCCATAGCGATCTCTTCTTGCTGAAATTTTGGCGCGGTCGGCAAGCTAATGCGACAGGGCATAGGAATTAAGCTAGTGTTTGACTCTTTCATCCATGGCAAGGCCATAGAGGGAGAGCAGAATTTCCTTGATTTGCCATCACCGCAGATCATACATAGCTAGCAGTCAGCGATTCAGCATAGACGCATTTCACATTGATGACGAAAACAATGACGCCCGCCAATTAAAGAATACTATCAAAAGTCATTGTTGAAAGCTGAACAATACAGGATTGTGAATTCTCATCGATGTAGATGCATTAATGAAGATCCCGCAATTTGATCCGTGTGAACAGTGATGTAATTTTAGTGTGGACAATCTTAGCCAGTGTTAGCTGCCAATTAATCACACTTGTCGCCCGTGTGTTAGTGTTCGCATAGACTACACTGAAAAGTAACATCATGCACGATAGATCAACACGAAATGGAAATTATATTCACAAAGATAAGAAAAAGGAGCAAGTGCAGAAAACATTTTATGCCATGTATTGTGCTATCTTCGAGAGAGATGCTCTATGTGAGATCTCAGCTCATTGACTTAGACAAAATTAAGGGTCATGAGCAATAAACATCGCATTTTCGTTGTCATTTGACTTTGAAATATTTGAAAAACAGAGCCTAATGGTCAAATAATTGGCTTAGAATTGCAAGCTCATAATGAGGCTTTTGAGAGAAAAGTCTCACATTGGGAAGACATTTAAGAGGGGAGGACATTTAAGAAAACTCGAAATTCTCTCTAATAACACACTGAGAAAACATTACTAGTCGAGTATTGATTAAACTCATGGCCTCCCATTGCCCCTGCGTTCAAAAATAAGTGAGATAATGATAAGGGACAGGTTTTCAAATTCGGACCTGAAGTAAAGTCGCTCTGATTCCATTCAGGACGGCAAAAGCAGCATCTATCAACTTTAGCACATGTTACACAATTACATAAGAGCCCGAAATCAGCACAATATTTTATGAAATGAAGATCAGTAGATCCTATCATTCCAATTATAACTTTAAAGGAAAAGTAAAGAATTTTATGTACAAGTGAATCATAGTTTTACCTGTTACCGCTATCCGTGATTGCGATCATCATATTTATTTTTTACACTAATAATAAGTTTATACAACTGAAAGCAAGCTAGAATATGTTGATTTCTTAGTTCGTCGCAAGGCTATGCATAAGTAAATTATAGAAAAATAATTGAAACACCAAAATATAATTCTTGAATGAGCATGGGCTAACCCGGGGTTGGAAATGGAAAGCATAGAGGCTAGGGTTCATGATCGCGTGCTTGAGTTAAGATATTTTTACAACTTTTGTAAGAACCAGTGAGCTGAGCAGCATGCAACACGCACCAACTGCTTCTACCAACTCTTGCTTAGGCATGCATATCTTCAGCTGCTTAAGAATCCATTACCAAATTATTATTACAACGTACGAATAGAGGTTAATAGTCAAGATCAAAATCTAACAGTTTTTGGCCAGCTGAACCCAATCGACTAGATATTTTTTCAAATCACAATTTCGGATGGAATCAAATCTCGAGTCAGCAGTCGATTCGCAAATTGTATCGCATAATAGCATCGCAGGTTCCTAAAGTACATGTAAATTGGATTTACAATTGTGTTCATTTACAGGCTATCTACACTGTCAATTTTTGAATCTTCGTAATTGTCGTTTTAAGTTGTGAAGGATCACCAACAAAATTGCATGAAAATTGCATAAGCCGCGATAATAAAATTGAAATATTTCGTATTGACAAAATTACATACACGGGTTGTGCTACTGATTATACAACTAAAGTGGATTACGCAGTTGCATCAGCACATTTTCAAAGAATCTATCAAGATTACACTGTATCATAAAGTTCTATGTAAGCAAGAATCTGAGTACAAGACGAAGAGTGCTAAAATTACCGAGCTTGAATTCACAGAAGTACTAAAATGTCTGACAAGTACTAATATGATGAGGCATCAATATCAATGACTGACGCGACACGAGACCAAATTTAGTGAGTCAGTGCACAGCTGCAGTAGTTGACGGCACACGCTTCGATCAGGTTATTAGATTTTTTGTCTCGTCTTCCCAGCTGATGCAGACGATCTGACGGAATGAACAGCGACTATGGGATGGCTAGCCACGGCGCCAATCAGCAAGTCAACACAGTTGTTCATAGCAATAATAGTAGGTATATAATTAGTATATGGGAAATAGGTAATAATAATAGTATACGGGAAAACCGAAAACGACATTAACTGCCTCATCAACTCGGCTAATAAGATATACAGCGATGATATTAACATGAAGTTTGGAGTCGAAAAATGTGTGCGATTAATCCATCGAGGGAGAGTAATTGAAACAGACGGATTTCAAGCTGAAGAAGCACTAATAAGGGATGTGCACTACATCCAAGAGCCGATATCCACCGTCTCTACCTACCGCGGGATCGCGGAGGTAGGGGGTTGAAAGATCTGGCGGAAGTCATAGAACAAGAAGACAGAAGCCTAACAGAATATGTACAAAACAGAAACGATGACCCACTGCTGGCAGTGGCTAAATCGGGCAATTTGTACAGGCAACGACAAGATGCCTTTGAAGATTGGAAGATGAAAGTTGTAGAAGATCGATACCATAAATGGAAAGATAAGATAATGCATGGACAATACACAAGGCAAATGCTGGAAATAACATCTAGGCAGGCTTGTTATGGTTGGTTGAAATCAGTCAATTTGAAAATTACCACAGAAGCGATACTAACGGCAGCTCAAGACCAAGCAATCAATACGAAAGCACATGCAACATATATCCTGAAAACCAGCAATGATGCAAAGTGCAGAATGTGTAAGTCAGTAGATGAGACAGTGTCCCATATACTCACAGGATGCTCATAACTGGCATCAAAAGAGTACCTCAATCGCCACAATGAAGTTCCCAGAATGATACATAGAGACATCTGTCTACAGTATGACATCAGCGTATCGACAGAGCCATGGAAACACATGCCGATGCCAGTAGTTGAAACAGACATGGTGAAGATCTTATGGGACTTCGAAATAAGAACCGATAAGAACATTTCAGCAAGGAGGCCCGATATAGTGATAGTGGACAAAGAAGAGAAGATGGGATACATAATCGATATCGCCGTTCCCGAGGATAGAAACATATGCAATAAAGAGCGAGAGAAAATAGCAAAGTACCAAGACCTGAAAATAGAAATACAGAAGCTGTGGAAGATTAAAGCAAAAGTGATACCAGTAGTAGTTGGATCCTTGGGAGCCCACACTGACAACCTAAAACGGTACCTCAAAGAGATTCCGGTCGACACCAAGTACCTCAATTACTTAAGGCTGCCCTGCTCGGTAGTGCCTACATCCTCAGACGCACTCTGGATCTCCCTGAGTCCTGGTAGGATTCCGAGGTCCTGAGTTACAACCGACCATTGTGTGGTCGTGATCCAAAAAAATAGGCTTTATTGCGAAATGACAGACGCATATCGTTTACAAAAGTGACACCAGATGACAAACGACATAGAAAAGGAAAAATCAGTTACTGTAGATCATTGTTACTCTGCAGCCAATTTGTTACTCGGATCGCGTCCATCTCAGGCAGCAAGTGCTCACAACTGGTAATGAATGACGATTTGCTGTGGTCCTGCATGTCGAAGTGGGTACAGTGAAGCAAGGAACGATCATGCAAGCCAACCTGCGACATTTCATCGATTTCCTCTTAATGAACCTAGGAGATCAATTTGGTTCAGAAGCATTAATCGAACTCGCTTTATTCTGACGGCATATACACGCGGATGTTCTTTTCACTTCAATGATGATGACTAAAAAACCGAATCAACCGATTTTCACATTCTCCACGTAGACATGCTGTGACTACCTTTGTTATGTGAAAATGATCGTGAACGGCAAAAGGTAAATTTGCAAAAACATTTTCAAACACATGACATATGAATTCTAAGTTATTTGTCATAATTTCAATATTGATGCTATTAGCACCAGCTGACCACATCTGACTATTTTAATTGACATATTATGTAGTATAGAAACCTTTGTTTTAAGTCTATATATCGTATTTCCTCTTCCTAAGAACAATTGTTGACCTTGTTTGATCATAATTGAAATTCTATTTGATACTTAATCATTTTCTTCAAATTGGATGCAATTTTATTGATCCAAATGCATTACTGTTAAATTGCCACAGCAATTCGTATAGATGGATGTGCATATAGGATACAGCGGGTTAAATGCGTCGTTATGACATTTATCACACTGGTGAAAGTGCAAGTCCTATGCAACTCATTAAGTGAGTATTAAAAAGGGTACGAATTTACTACTGTGCATTCGAACCCATGCGGTTCCAAAAAGAGTACTAATATTTTCGAACTCAAAGAGTAATAGATCTTGAGACTCATTTTTTACTCGTAGTTAGTACTCAGGCTCAGTATTCTTTCTAGTACTGATTCGGGACTTTGTGAATAACCATGTAGGATAACTGCTAAAGAAGTCTATTGAAGATCAATCCCGCATTATTATAGCGACTTTAGATGCATTGTGCATTTTCATCATGCTCCAATCGCTGATTCATCAGATCTGCCCATGACTGACGTGGCCGAACCAAATATTCTAGCATACATGTCGATGCATTTTATAAGATTTGCTTCACTCAATTTTTTTTCGTATACAAAGGTGGCTGGCATTCTTCAAATTTCTGGAAAGTTGAAGTCACCAAATGTTCAACATTTTATCTCGTCCTTTTTTCAGAAGTAGAATTAACTCAACAATCTAAACGACAAACACAAAACAAGTT
Organism: Prostheceraeus crozeri; assembly: GCA_907163375.1. Classification (NCBI taxonomy): domain Eukaryota; kingdom Metazoa; phylum Platyhelminthes; order Polycladida; family Euryleptidae; genus Prostheceraeus; species Prostheceraeus crozeri. The sequence continues at coordinate 65,652 of CAJQUW010007559.1, forward strand.
TTGGGCGTTCCTCATTCTTTGTTATGACAGAAACAAACAGATGTCCAGAATTGCCACGCCCTATAAATTGGGGTGTTTCTCAAAATATGTAATTTGATTCCTTGACCTACATGTGATGCACTGGCCTGCTTGTATCAAGTATTTTCTTATCGATGAAATATAGATAACACCATTCCCTACTAAACCTACTCAAGTCGACTTGTATTGCTTCCACTACAATTTTTCATGTACTGGCACTTATAACCCTTTCAAAACCTATTCTGAAGCGCATCGAGATCGCCTTGATAATGACACTATGACACTGATAATTGTCATAATTTGATCTGATAATTGATTGTAATTCACAACTCTGTGAGTTAAATTCTTATTTAGCGTTAGTCAATTATGTAGTTGTGCATCACATGTTGTTCATTGCCTGTGTTCATTATTTCTAATGACTAGGCTACTTGTCGTGAAAAAAAGTGCATCAATTGTTTCATAATTGTTTTCACCTGTTCCAAATGTACTACATCAGCATAAAGACTTCTTCGACAAGCCTTTGAAAGGTAGTTGTCTAGGGATTGAGCCATTTGAACTGATTGAATTGAACCTGGACACGGTGCCTAAACAAAGTGGTCAATTGAGATTAAGTAAAGCTCATCAAGATTTCTTAACAACGAAAGTCAATGATCTACTAGAACAGGACGTTATTGAAGAGTCTACTAGTCCATGGAGGCATAATCCTCGCGTAGTTTCAAAATCTAACGGATCTTACAGATTGTTTATAAATTACAAACCTGATAATGCAGCAACTGTTTTTGATGCTTGTCCATTTCCTAATCTAGAAAGCTTGCTACATAATTTAGACGGAGCTACAAATGTATGTGTAATGGCTTGAGGCGAGAGGCGCATAATGAATAAAAGGAAAACGTCACAAATCTCTCCCGAAATACATATAATGCCGAATAAACACAAAGGTTTAAATAAAAATATAATACAGGTAAAATCGGCAAACGTTTCGCGTCCAGACGCTTGGTCACTGCCTTACTCTACAGAAGCTACAGGAGCTACAGAATTTAGCAGAATTCACTTCTCGTAAATGTATCACCAATCACCCTTGGTTGAAAGCGACAGAGCTCAGCTTTTCAAGCTAGTGGCAAATTGTATCAATACAAGCGCTGTCCCTTTGGTCTAAAAAATGCAGTATCATACTATTCGCGTCTGATAACATAGATATCTCAAGGTGTTGATTTATCTCGATAACGTACTAATTTATGGTGGCAATCGAGGAGAACATGGTACAGCATTGTAGAACGTCTTGGAACGCGTCAAATTTAACAACCTATCTCCGAACATGAGAAAGTTTAAATTTGAGAAGAACTCAATCGTCTTCCTTGGTCACCTAGTTGAAAATGGGGTTGTCAGGCCATACCCAGAACGTCCTCAGCTACTTCCCATTTCCAACTGTCGAGGCCGTCATTGGGCCAGCGACCCACTACAGTAAATATATTCCAAACTTCATAGGTTTATCAAAAGCACTGGATCGGAAATTAAATGACTTTCAGGATTGGTCAGCTTTTGAATTACAAACGTTATCAGAAATGAAATCGCCAACTCTATGTTGATTATTCTTAACCATGACGAGGAACTACAATTATATACCTACGTACTGATGCGCCTAAGGCTGCTAAGGCGTCTTCCATCTTCCATCGAATTAAGACATGACACGGTCAAAAAAATTCGAAGGATCCAGGAAACTGAAGATACCAAAGTTAAAGAACTACCCTAGTGGATAATCCTGTAAATAATTAGGTAATTAAAAGTCATGAACGAATGAATATAAATTAATACTAACAACATAGAATAACCTACTCCAGTATAGAGTAGGTACTGAAATACGTATAAAGGCTAGTCGACTCAACTTGAGACGGGAAGGAAAATAAATTAATACTTATAAACGATTTTATTTTACCATATAAGAACTAAAATAAAAGTTCGCCATGGACCTGACGAGAAGCTAACATAAAAATAGCAAAAGGTGAAAATAAGAAACATAAAAAACCAAAATTAAGTTTGCTATGTATGGAGTCATCAGGGAGGAACCATGTGGCTGCATGAAGCAAGGTTGCGGCCCCTAACGTCCAACCTATACCACATGGCGGGGCCAAGCCAACCATATCAAATGTACGACATGGAAGGTCTCTCCAAGCCTGAGGAAACATAGCAGAACCTAACGGAAAATAAAAATTTTTGGAATTTTTAGGACAAAAGGAAGCACATGAAACTGGAAGAGGTTTTCTTAGCCCAACATGCCAATGATGGATGGCATCTGGCGGGGCGAAAAACAACCAAACTTAAAAACGAGGAACCTACTTGTTAAATCTCCCTATGAGTTTATATGACCATTAGAATTATTTCAAGTAGTTTAAGTAATGTATTGAAGTAATATACAACCATAGACCAGGAGTACAGAAAAGATTCTGAATTAAAAATACAAATTCTCTGAATCTCTAAGAGACCACTTAACAACAGCTGATATGAGAAGGACTTTATGCAAGAATTAACCAGCAAATTAGCCTTATAACCCCGTCCTTTGAAGATATCAAAAATGCCCTTAGCTCTTGATGTGAAGGCGGAAGCATCAGATGAAATCCTGGCGAACCTGATGAGTTGGGCAGCAAAGATATTTAAGCCATGTCACTTGCCTTTTTGCACATTCTTCATAAGGCGCCTTCCATAAGGCGCGATGAGACGATTTTCATCTATCGTCTTCCTCTCTCCATTGTCCATCTTCCATCTTCCACCTACCGCAGTCACACTAGGGAAATCCATTTCCGATACAGTCATCCTATTTTTTGCTATTAACCGTTACTATGAGTGTTACCTGAGCTCATGTGTTGATCGTGTATGATCGTTTCATGTGTTGTCGGAACAGAAAATTATTCCTAATAGTGCGAGACAGTGATCTGGACAGTCTAATTGTTCATTTGCAGCTATAACATCGGTTGTCATGGCCAGGGCTGTGGAGCCGATGCGTTATCTCATCGGCTCCGTCTCCGGCTCCACGACACTGATGTGAAAGGCTCCGGCTCGGCTCCGGCTCCAACTTCAAATTCAGGTTCTATCTATGCTGGTTATCCTGTATCCGTTGAACGGGTTTTTTGGATAACGGTGTGGCCTTTAGAGGCTTGCTACAATCATCAAATTAGTTTTCATTAACAAGCAACGACTTAAGTTAATAATAAAAATGATAATAGCCTAATATAATGACAAATAACATACTTGTCATATATTTTTGCATGAATTGACTATCTCTGAAAGATAAAATAAAGTTACAGGATTGGTTAAATTAGATAAATATCTCCCGCACTGGCTAAATATAAATTGGCCTAGCCTGCAACCAGTCTACTACAAGGCTACATTAAATAAGACCACATGAGTGATGATGATATACCTAATTAGCCGTCACAGGGGCCGACCGAATAGTAGTATAAGCTTTTTAACAAAGCTTGAATATGAAACTGGATAGCGTATGCCTCTAAATAGCTTATAGGGCCTGTATCTACTCGAACATGGAAAGGGTATCGGCTATATAGCCAAATATACCGTATCAATAAAGATATCAATTGCTTTATTGAATATTAAAGTGTGTATAGGCTAGCTTAGGTTGTTATTGTTATTTGTTATTGCCTTTATTCAATAGTCTGTTGGTCCATGAATAATATGATCGGTGGGTAGCCCACGACTCATCATCTGTAGAAATTGTAATTTAGATAGCCTCATTGCAGTGTAGGCTAGAAATGTACAATTGAAAATCATACTTAAAAAATTAAAAATATCTAATTTAGGACAAGTTTTGTAATTCTATGCAGCATACTTAATAAGTTAAGGCGTAAGTTAAGGCGTAAAGAATTAATTTCGTATTTTTCATTATGGCGTAAGTTGCACTAAATAATTCATCAATGATTCATGTATATTATTATATTCAATTTATGTATAACACATTACCGCTATTCCTCTGATGATGGTTAGGCTGATGAAACTGAACTCGGAGTATCACACAGTATGTTGCAGGGTGTTATGCATAATAAAAATTTGACTGCGAGCACCGAGCAGAAATCCCATCTACTTTGCTAGCTTTCGAATGCGCGTGCGGTTTAATGTCATAGACAATAGAAAAGGGAGGTCAAAAGGCGCCTTTATTGAGAGCGTCTCAGTCTTTTTTTTATTGTTTACATATAAGTCAGCATGATATCAGCATAAAGTGTTGACAGACGGAAAAAATAATAATGAAAATTCTTGAAATCCACAAGTTTGGGGAAATATTATTACACGATACGGCTCTTGTGCAGTCCTCCACCCCATTTTTTCTCTGGTCAAAAGATTTTTGCTTTTGCTTGTTTATTTTTGTTTTTTTTTTGTTCTTTGCTATATTTTTGCCAGTGGACTTTTCGTGTCTTTGTGTTTTTGCAGTTTTTGTCTGATTATTTGTTTGATGTCAGGTGTTGGTTTTTTGCGTGACTTTTTTTTTTTTTGTGTTTGCTTTTATTATGCGAGCACATTTGTTTTTTTATATTGTTTTTTTTTGCTGCGTTTCTTTTGTGTTTTTATTGTTATGCAGTGCAGCACAATTTGTGCATTTATTTTTTGGTTTTGTTTCTTTTGATTGTATTTTGTGCAGCATTGCTTTTGCAGTGGTTTTGTTTGCTATTTGTTTTGTATTGACATGCTATGTGTTATGTGGTGTAGTGCGTTGGGGAGGTTGGGTGGTTTATGTTTTGCTGCGGTATTTTTTGTGTTTTTACGTGAATTTGTTTTGGAGTGGATGTTTCAGTTTGTGTTTTTTTTTTTGTTGTTTTTTGCTTTTTGTATTTGCTTAGCGTAAATTTGCTAGCTATGTTTTTTATATTGCTGCTGCTGATTTTATTAATTTTGTCACAGTTGTTCTGCACATTGCCCTTTTAATGCTATGCCATGTGCTTTTTGAGCTTTTTGCTTATTTTTGATTTTTTGTTGTGTTGTTATTTTGTGCAGCCTATTGCTGCTTGTGTTTAGATTTTTGACTTGGTACTGTTTTTGTTTTTGTGCAGTTTTTATTGCAGCACATTTTGGGTGCGTTTGGCTTAGTGCCTTTGCTTTGAATGTTTTGTTGTATGGTTGCCGTTTTGCTTGATGCATTTTTGCTGATTGCCTTTTGCGGTTTGTTTTTTTTGCTTGTGCTTTCTTTTGTGTGATTTTTTTGCCATTATTTGTTGTGTTGCAGATATAAACAGGCATTTTTTTATTTGTGTGCTTTTTGGTATCTTTGTGTTTCTTGCACGATGCTTGCTTTGCCTTTTTTATTTTTTGCAATGTTGTGCTTATGCATTTGTTGCGTATGCTATGTGTTGCTTAGGTGTTTTTTTTTTGTTTTGTATGTTGCAGGGTTTTTTTTGTTTTATTTGTTTTGTATTTGTGGATGCTTTTTTTTCTGTGCAAAAGTAATTTTTGCCGAATTTTGCGATTTTTGTTGTGGTGCTTTCTATATTTTATGCTTGTGGCACTTGTGGCTTGCTTCCTTTTTGTGCTGTATATGCTTTGTATTTTTGCATTTATTTTTTTTTGCTTTTGCTTTTGTTTTTTGATTTTTTGGTTTTTATAGTTTTTTTTCGTTTTATTGTTGCGTTATTTTTGCTTGTTTTTTTGCTGTTGACTTGCTGCCATGTGCTGCGGAGTTTTTTAGTTTTGTTTGGATGCCAGGGTTTGCATTTTTTGTTGTTTTTTGTTTTTTATTTATTGCGGTTATTCGACATTTTGCATTGCAGTTGCTTTTGTTGCTGCAGTGCTTTTGCTTTTTTTTTTGGTTGTGGTTTTGCAGCTTATTTGTTTAGGTAGGTGCTAATCTATGATTTGTTTTGTGTATGCCGTCTGCTTTGTGCTTTTTTTTTTAATAACTTATATTGATTGCCGCTTTTGGGGTGTTGAGTTGTTCTTTTGTGTTTGGGGGGTGTTGGTTAAGTGATTGGTGGTGATAGATACACACCCCCCCACCCCCCCCCCCAAAAATTTTTTTGCACTTAGTTTAGTGTCTATTTGTGTGTTGTTTTTTTCCTTAGGTCTATTTTATTTATTAGTTACCAATATCTGTGTTTTGTGAATCATTATTTATTTTTTAATTTTGCTTTTGCTAATCTCTTCTAATGTTTGTTTTTTGTAGTTGTTCTTGTTTCTAGTTTGCAGTAGTTAGTTTTATTTAATTGTTCCCCTTTTGTTCTTTTATATTGTGGTTTGTGTTTGCCATTCTGTTTGGTTTATATTGGTACACATCTAATTGCATTTTTATAATTTTTTCGCTAGATATCTTGTATCTTTTGAGTAATTTTGCGTGTTGTTTTTTGTAAATCCATTTTGTCTTTGGTATTTTCTTACGTGGGTTAACTAATTCATGATACATATTTTTTTTTTGTATTTTTAACTCTTTTCTATGTTTTTTTATTTTTCTTTTCGGCAAGTGTCTGCACTTTTTGCAAATACGAACTTTCTTGATTTTCTTAGGTATTAGTTTTTTAAAACTCTTTTTGTATGGTCTTAGTCAGTCGGTTAGTGTATTGGTGCGACTTCAATTTTATTAGGATTTTTGGATTCTGTTTTGTTTTATTATAGTTTGATGTCTTTTTTCGTCATTGGTCTATGGTCCGTTACTTATAGTTTAGGGTATAGTATTTCTATTGGCATTTCATTTTGGCAGTTCTAGTGTTCTCTGAGTAGAGTAGATAGTCAACCAACTGATTTTTTGTGCCTAATTTGTGGAGTTGTCGTATTGGTTTGTGCGCCGACTGCTTTTTTTGCTTATCTTGCCCTTTAGCGATGTCATTGTTGTTGTTTAATGGC
>CAJQUW010007559.1:75000-189552 GCA_907163375.1 Prostheceraeus crozeri
ATCTCCAATCGGGATAAGTAACTCGGCATCATTTGCGTACATCCTTGCTATCGCCAAGGATTTAGATATTCGAGCGAGGCGGGTAGACATCTGAAATAAAAGGGTTTCTTGCAAGCAAGAATTGACATACAAAGGACTAATGTCGATTATGGCCTCCTAGCTATTGAACTTGATTAATAATGAGCAAATCCTTATAGACGCTCGATATTACTTCTATCCGTTATTGCATGGTGTTGTACATATACAACAAAGGAAACCTCAAAAACCGAATATGTAGCTGTTGGTGAAATACTATGATTTTTATCATGCATTTAGTTAGTGATCGATTCTATCAAGATAAAAATCTGCGAAGCTGTATACCTTTGACTTCAAATAAAACATCAGTCAATTACTCGGACAACTCACCTTGACTCCAGACGGGTGCAGCAAGTCACGTACAGCCTCTTCTTGGCGTTAGATGAAAGCAGAGATTAGCGTGTGGAAGTGCCACCGCAGCTCTATCAACTAATCAAATCGCACTCACAAAGTAGAGCAATCCTATTGGTTGATCAATGAAAGCGTTGAAATTCGTTGTTGTACTCGTACAACGTCATGCAGTAAAGGTTTAAGGCCATGTAAGTACCTGCACACATGGATTGTTGCGGCCACAGACCAGGGGAAAGTTACCATTCTCGATGTAGATCACCGAATTTGCAGATTGTGTTTTTCAATCAAGAACATCTGCTTCCCACAAAGCTTTTCCTTATTCATTGTTTGTTTGTTTCATTACGTAGTTGCATCATAAATATTTAGCACCATAAAGTATATACAGGTAGAGTGTCGACTCAAAAAAGTGTCTGCATGCAGTGAACATTTTTATGAAAAGATTCAGTATTTTGCGGAGATGACGATCCCGTGGTCCAAAAAATTATTTGAGCAGTTTTAAATGCAGTTTTAAAAAAGACAAAATTTTGCAAATTAAATAATACCGAGATGACTCCCCTTTATAAGTACTATGAAACAAGTCGGATATCAAAAGGAATGAATATTCGTTAACAGGCGATCTTAATTAAGCTGATATTAAGCTGACAATCGATGAAAATTTCACAAGCCCGCTCCCTTCAGGACTTCAATGAAAAATTGAGATCTTATTGAGAGTTTCTTGGATAAAATGTCATGTTTTTAATTCAATTTTCAGCGACATGATTTTGTGATTCACGTCCGAAGTTCATGATTCTCGAAGTCTGAATTTATGATTTCTCGATAATGGTAATGTGTGCCCATTTACATCTTGATCAGTTTCTTGATTACGATGTTTTGCTCTTTCAATGGCGGTTAGCACAGAGTAAATATATTAGGTAGAGTGGCAACTCCTCATTTATTAAATCCCCAATGTGATGACACCTTCGATTTTATTACATGAACTCGAGGGTGATATACTTGGTAATTGTTACCAAATGTGAGATATGCAAACTTCAGCAGTTTTGAAGAACTTGCCACGGAATTGAGTAATCATGATTGTAATGCAGAAGGAATGACGGTGTTTACAGATCGTCAGTGTCATGACATCCTTGGGGAGCTAATGTTTGTTGAATAAGCAATTCGATGGGTTCCTATTACTTTCATGCTCAACCTCAAGAGTATTTTCTTAACCGTGATCATTACAGTCGCAGACATCGAACATTAATCATTAAGGTCCTAGTTGTTGTTGTTCGATGTCTATGATTACAGTCAACCTACCACTTGCAGAGCAAAATCACGTAATCAAAGACAATGATTTGAATTAACTTTGAAAGATGTAAATGGGTCCACATCACTATTCAGATTCAAGAAATGAAACATGAATTTTGTGAATCATAGAATCATGCCGCTGAAAATTGAATTGAAAACATGGAATTTCAGCCAAGAAGGCACGAATAATATCGCGATTTTTTCATGAAGACTTCAAGACTTCCATTATAATGCTGCTCATGACATTCCCTTGAAAATTAGCTTAATTTCGTCTTAGTTAGGACTTAGGATGCATATTAGCAAATATTCATTCCTGTTTCAGACTACTTATAAAGGGGCATCATCTCGGTTTAAAAATTGCAAAATTTTGACTTTTTTAAAAGTGCTCAAATTGTTTTGTGGACCACGGGAACGTAATCTCCGCAAAAAATGAATCTTTTCATTTAAAAATTTACACTATATACAGATACTTTTTGAGTCGACACTCTACCTATCAGGGAGTCGGAGTCCCGGAGTTCTATCATTTTTGCTGTAGTCGGTCGAGTCCGATCAATTGATGACTCCGGACTATAACTAGACCCGAAATATAGTACAAACAAATTATTTATCCTCGTGCATGACTGTCACTGTCTTGATGTCAACTCTCTCCGTCAAACAAAAGTGCAGAGACAGCAGTGCATGCAAAGCTTGTAATAGTTGAGGGAATGAACCGTGATAGTGAAAAAGGGATTGTCTTTTCACTCGGTGATTTAGTAGAGAAGACAAGCCTTCCTAGCCTCGATCACACCTACGCGCCAAAGGTCACATCAGAGACAAAAATGAAATACTAATTTGTTTGAGAACATTACCTCTTACCCTCACGTTTTAATCGTGTGTGATGGTTCCAAAGCGCATATGAAAATCGAAAAAGCATTCATATTTTTTGGAGAAGAATGGGAGAATTTCCTGCCTGGTAGAGGCTGGAGAAAAACCGCGTGAAACACACATTAAGAATGGAAGCAACCGAGTCGTATGTATCCAACTGAAAGCGACATTTGATAAACTTTCATCGAAAATGAATGATAATTGATCAAGCAATGATAACTTATAATAGGTTCTGGTGAGCTTATAATGAACAATTATAGGTTAGCCTACCAGTTAATTTTTCAAAACAAATTGGCCATATATACCGGTACTTGCCACCCGGAGTCGGAGTCGGAGTCCTATCAAAATGATAGGACTCCGTATCCCCATACTACCTATATATATCCCTACTCTATGGCGGCTAGTGATATGATTTCACTGTATATAACATGATTATGAAATAATCTTATTATAATAAAGTTGAGCATCAATGGTAACCCATGGAATTGCGAATTTAACAAACTATATTACTTGTCCCAATTGTCATGACATGGAGGATTTGTGGAATACTATTCCTCATGCTATTCCTTATTCTTTATATTGCTATATCATTATCAGTCAAATTCGTCTATGCACTTCTCCAAAAGTGTAAGAACTGCATTCACAGGTGGTACTGGGTCTGCACCTGGTCTTGACTCATGTTCATTTAATGAAATCGAAACTGTACACACATAGGAATTTCATAAATGCTGAGGTACCATTCTACCTATACTATGGATGCGAGATGAAACTAATTTTTTGCTCGAGATTAATCTGTCGCTACATAAGACTACACACATTTTCGCAATCATGTGCAAGTACGTATCGAATATTATCCCGATTTACATCAATTTTAAAGGATGCATGATGACCTCTTATTCCTTCTAGTTCTGACTTGAGATTATTTCGTATTTTGAACTCTATTGCATGTGATTTCGATTTCATTAAATGAACATGAGTCGAGACACAGTACCTCCTGTGAGATATGCAAATTTCTACACTTTTGCAGAAATCAAAACGAATCTGACTGATGATGATAGCAATACAGAATAAGGAATAGTATTCCACAAATCCTGCAAGATCAGGCAACAGCACCACAAACGTAGAATATTGTATTGCATCACTCGACGAACTGTCACAAGGTCATTTCCCTTTATACATACATCATCGCATAAAGCAGGATCAACAGAATGTTCTGAACATAACATGACACACCATGGACGGAAAGTGGACTAGATATCTACAACTCAATCTACATGCATCTATAACTGAAGGTGCATCGTGACGAAATGATTTTTTTCAGCATGAAGTAATTGCGACCTTGCTAGACAATGCAAAATCAATTGAAATTATGACAAGAAGCATAACCTAAAGGAAACAAAGAAGAAAAGTATACAACAATATAAACAAACAAAAAGAAACGAAAGCGAAATTGAAAAATATAGACAAAAGAATAAAAAAGTATAAGGATAAAGTTACCAAGACAGAGACAATAGAGTGAAGAAATTCTTTTTGAACACACTGATTAGGCCTAGGATATTTAATCACAAGAGCTTCAATAATACGCAGTTTGATGCCAAACAAAAATTGATACCTTTCACTGAAAATCTCTCTAGCATTGGACGAAAAACTTATAGTGGCTCCTGGAGTCAGTGATTGTATCCGACTCCTATATCACCGGAGTGGAGTTTTCAACTCCGATACAAATGCACTGACATGATAGAAGCAACACACTGCAAAAAGGCATCAATATGATTTTTAATTACTGGTACATTAATATCAGTGGCGTCGCGTGCCATCATCGCGTCGCGGACCATAGGCCTTCGTTACACAATGGATTCCTATCTATACAACATCATTCTAGTTACTGAAAAGACGCTGATATTAATTTCAATGAATTTTTAGACTTACATATTCGATGCTATGGTATGATAATTCCTTTATGAAATGAAAGTACAATATAAGTGCACTACGTCCTACGTAATTTACAAGCAACTTGCGTCACTTTTTTTCAAAACACTGATCTCTTTCGAATGACTACACGTCCATCGAATGTGCAGTATATTTAACATGGCAAGTGGGGAAATTAAATTGACTGCTTAAGAGATTGGTTGGATACATGCAATAGGACCTACAGAACGGACTTAGCACGTCTTTGTCAGTTGCGTTCGTGTAGATGAAGATTGAACTAAGATGCTGAAGTGACTGACTGAGTGATGGATGTGCATCCTCGGGGTTAAGCAGAGTAAAACAATGCACAAAGCTAATTTTAACTAATTATCATTTTATCTGTCAATCAATTTGATACTAATTTTCCGTTCATCTGCCTCTCAGTAAACTTACGATACCGATGGATGCTAGTTGCCATATTCAATATTAGCTAATCGCTTTTGTCTTGAAATCAATACTCCAATAACATTTACTGAAGTTCTCATCAACAATAAATCTTAGAAAAACATAAAACATATCGATCATGAGATTTATTGATAAATGTTTAATGGCTCCTAACCATGGAAGAAAACATGCGAGGTACGCAAGATTGTGTCAAACACAGAACCATCAGCTTGAGTTCACACGCAGGAAGGATCATGATGGAAATTATGCACAGCCGCTTGGCCCATCATCTGAACCCTGTAATGGCAATCCGGCTTCATATCTGGCAAAGGCACTACGGATGGCATAATTGCGTTGAGGACCGTCATCGAGAAAACACAGAAAAAGCAAGAGAAAGAGCTGTGGGTGATGTTTGTGGATTATGCAAAGGCATTTGATTCGGTCGCCCATCAGGCCCTTTGAAAGTCGATACTTCAATTTGGCGTCTCAACCCATTTACTTTGGCTCCTGAAATCCCTCTACGATAGCGCCCAAGGTATGATACGAGTGGGTCAAGACCACACGTAGAAATTCAGATTCGAACGAGGAGTAAGACAAGGCTACCCTATGTCGCCTCGCCGCTCCTTTTTCTCACGTGTGGAAGACACGTGGAGACATCTCACGAAGAGTGGAAGCTGAACTGACTGAACGCGCAGGAATCATCGTTCGAGGACGTGCGCTGATGAGACAGCTTTGCTGGCGAGCGGTCGGATCCAGTTGGAAAGCGAGGCACAGTTGCTGAAGAAGCATAGCGGGAGATTCGAGCTGCAAATCAACACTTCAAAGACTGTTTCAATGGTCATCTCGGAACAGCAAACAATGATCACCTGTAGTTGGGAGCACAGCGATAAACTGTGTACAGCAGTTCATGTACCTGGGATTCACTGTAGCGACGAAAGGCAGCAGTGAGCAAGACATTAGAGTACGTTTGGCCATAGCCAGAAACGCCACCTACCAGCTTGTGGATGTGTGGAAGAGCAAAGATATCAGCCTGCGCCTGAAGAAACAACTTATGAAGAGGTTGATATGGAGTATCGCGTCGTACGGAGCAGAGAGTTGGACATTGAGAAGAGAGAGAGAGAGAGAGAGAATGACTTTATTGACTCACATTTAAATCCGTGAGAGCATTACATACAATTATAATTCACACAAATTAGCTACATGAAACTTCACATGTTATGAGCAGCACAAAATTTGATGAAGGATTCACCAAATCGTTTGGTCTTTGCGCGAGGACATTTCAATGAACATCTATTGCGAGTCATTACATTGGGACAAGGGCGCTCTTCAAAAATAATTCGAAGAGGATGATTAACATCTTTTTCAATTTTTCTAAATAGTTTTCTGCATGATGCATCGGCAACGGTAAACAAGCGAGACTGATTCATTTCACGCCCAATTATTCGTAAAATACGCTTCTCAATGAGGACAAGATATTTTTGTAGATATAATGTTAAATTACAAAAAGCGGGATATGCATATAGTATAAGAGAACGTATGAAAGCAACATATGCACGAAAAATAAGGTCGGGGGGACAGTCACAGAGCTTCAAATTTCTTATTAAGTAAATACGACGTGAGGCAGTACTGATAATGTTACTAATGTGGGCATTCCATCTCATGGTAGATGAAAAGGTCAACCCTAGAACTTTCAATTCTTCTACCTGAGGTAAAAGTACACCTTGCTGTACAATCACAGGGTCAATTGTCACAGATTTCCCCGTCACAATTTCCATTGTTTTACATTTTGATATATTCAACGGTAGATGGTTTGCCTCAGACCAACTGAGACAATGATCCCATTCCTGTTGAAGTCTATCGTCAGAAGCGTTTCTTATGAAATGGAGAATCGTAACGTCATCTGCGTACTTCAAAATAAGTGAATTGGGCGATAAAGCTTCAAGATCGTCAACCACCATAGCAAATAGCGTTGGTCCGATCACACTGCCCTGAGGAACTCCGCTGGTTACTGATTTCCAAATAGAGTTACATGTGTGAAGAAAAGTGGCCGAACGGAGAATCAATACGTTCGAGATATGGGCCTGGCGGAGACTCCTAAGGATCAGCTGATGTCAGCGGAAAACAAACGAATGGGTGCGAGACAAAGTGGAAGTGCCAGAAAACAATGGACTGTTGAAGACTATGAAGCAGAGGAAATGCGAAAAGTACGCGCATTGGAACCGGAGACCCGACAACCTGGTGTTGGCGACGATCGAAGGCGAAATGGAAGGACGAGCGAAGAGACGAAGACGGAAAAGGCGTGCATTGACGATCTTCGAGGGACGACCACGGCCCGGTGAACGGGGAACGGGGAACGGCATTGAACCTGAACCAATGAGGTGAGATCACTATACAGAACATCTCTCTCGAAGATAGAACAATACATTTTTGTTGCGTTTATTGCACCCAGTCAATCACTCACATGTTCCATCATTAGAGATGGTAATAAATGCATGCTGTACTTACTCCTTTCCTTGTCTTTGTAAATATAGTTTCCATTTCGTGATGATCTATCGTGCATGGCAGTTAATTTTCAGTCTAGTCTATGCGAACAGTCTCACGAGCGGCAAGTATGGTTTATTGGCAATTGATAATGTGATAAGAATCTACAATCCTGTATTATTCAGCTTTCATCAATGACTTTGGATAGTATTCTTTCATTGGCGGGCGTCATTGTATTCGTCATCATTTTGAAATGCGTATACGCTGAGTCGCGTATATAGCATGGATTGGTGAAGCCAAATTAAGGAAATACTGCTGTCCCTCTATGGGCTATGCCATGGAACAGTGGCTTAATTCTTATGCCTTGTCGCATTAGCTTGCCGGTGTTATGACTTGCTTTTACCACCTGATCTGTTTTTCTGATCGGAAACAGAGAATCAGATATCTGCGTTACTGAATAGGCCCCGTAGGTCAAAGAAAGTCGAAGAAATGATAAATGCATGTCACTTGAAAAAATACAACGTATAATGGAATTTCGTTTTTATTCTAAATATCCTACGTTATACTCATGAAAGGGGTAACAGATTAATGAGGGGGTAAAATACACACATGTAGTCTTAGCTAGTTCGGGGGAGGGGGTAAAAGAGAAAAGCGGAAACTCTAAATCAGTGTGACAAACATACTTTAAATTTCCGACCGGAAAATGTAAACACCATTTCAATGTCCCGCCGGTAAAAGAGATGGACGGAAAGCGTATTCTGTAACACCGGTCGCGCCGAAATTTCAGCTGGAAGAGATAGCTATGGATGAGATTAAGCGCGCGCTACAGCCGTACATCAATGGCAGCAATTATGATGATGAATGGTTTAACGTCACTACTCCCCCATACTGGGGGCTACGACGGTGCTGACTTAGTCAGACTTTAATCTGGAGCGTTATAATCCTTTACACCTGATGCCCTTCCTGACAATTTCCAATGGCGCTTTCGGGGCTCGTCCTCTGGACCAGAAGATCGTTGGGCCATGCACTTAACCACTGTGGCACTGAGACCACATCAGTGGCAGTAAATAAGTATAGGAATAAGTAAAGATAATGACAACTATTAAGTCAATAAAAAACACCCTGATTCCCCGTCCGCACTCGCCGGACCCAGGAATCGAACAGAAGAGCCCGTATTGAAACTGCTCCTTGTCTATATATTAGATGTTAAGCATTTACGTTCTTTTGCTCCATTGTGAGGACTCCCATCCAGTAAACGCTTATCATGTCGTGATCATCGGTCTTCAAATTTGTAAATATAGGCCCTATAGATCTCACGTATTTTGTATATGGTATATGATGTACAGGGTGGCGCACGTAAACCGCCGGATTTTAAACTTTTATTACTCCTAAAATATTCATCCGATCGTCATGAAATTTCGACTCATACTAGTTTGGAGTATAGGATTTATGATGATTATACCTGTTGTACTGAGAATTGTCAGAAAATTCTGATTCTATTGACCGAATGACATGTACTGATTTTGTTGACATCGAATATCTAGATCAAGTCAATTAACTTAATATGAATCGTATTCTGCACAGTCTTGAAGTGAATATTGTTCAGTTACTTCCTTGTCATATAAAATACCATTCGACGATTAAATCACTATCTGAAAAGAATCGAACATAGAAGAATGGACGATTAATGCGCGGCTTGGTACGAATGGCTCAAGAGTCCAGTGGAGGTACAAAGGCTTTATCATTCAGAGTATGGCAAGAACGCGAGAGCACCGGATGCCCGTACCATAAAGCGGTGGTACACAAACCTGTTGACCAGTGGTAGTGTGGTGACTGTCAAGCGGGACCGGTCATCTTCTGAACGAACGGAGCAGAATGTGGAACGAGTTGTGCAGCACTTCGAGGAGGACCCAAACACATCTACCCGTCGTGCATCTAATGCTTTTCAAGTGAGTCGCCGCACTATCCAGCGCATCCTCCATGACTATGGATGGCATCCGTACAAGGTCCAGGTGGTGCAGCGATTACACGAAGAAGATCTGGAGAACCGAATGGAGTTCGCAGAACACGAGCTACAGCGCATCCAAGCCAACCCGAGCCATTTAGTGGAACTAACCTGGTCCGATGAAGCTCACTTCCATCTGGATGGTAGTGTGAATCGCCACAATTGTCGTTATTGGGCCAACCAGAACCCTCACTGGATCAAGCAAGAGTCTATGCACTCGCCACGCACCACCGTCTGAGCGGCAATCAGCCAATCAGGTATATACGGACCGTTCTTCTTCGACACCTCCATCAACAAGGATCGGTATCTCAAGATGCTACAGGAGGAATTTTGGCCAGCGGTGCAGTCGGACAGAAGAGGCAGAAGCATCATATTCATGCAGGATGGTGCACCTCCACACTGGGGACTTCCTGTGCGTGAGTGGTTGAACAAGAAGATGCCTAACAGATGGATGGGACGTGGATCTCCTAACATGCCCTGGCCATCGCGTTCACCTGACCTGACGAATAGCGATTTCTTCTTGTGGGGTTTTGTCAAGTTCAAGGTTTACCATACACGGCCAACATCCATGCAAGACCTGAAGGACCGCATCATACAAGCATTTCAAGAAGTGACAACTGAGATGTGTCGAGAAACTGCTCTGGCCTACCAAAAGCGACTCGAATCCGTCCTCGAGAATAGAGGAGGACACGTTGAAGTTCGATGACTACTAACACTTTTTTCTTATGTTTTTCATTTAATAAATGTTTTCTATGATACTTACCTTAATTCGTTTTGGTCATTATTGATAAGAACGTGGGGGAAATATAGGGAAAAGTTTATCATTAAATTTTACATGTTAAGATACATTGTTGGCATGTCAATTTTACTACATGTCATTCGGTCAATAGAATCAGAATTTTCTGACAATTCTCAGTACAACAGGTATAATCATCATAAATCCTATACTCCAAACTAGTATGAGTCGAAATTTCATGACGAACGGATAAATATTTGAGGAGTAATAAAAGTTTAAAATCCGGCGGTTTACGTGCGCCACCCTGTATATCATGATGACTTTGAAAAGTTGTAAATATGTAGGTCTCATGTAATTTGTTTATGAAGGTATATGATGTACATGTACATCATGATCACTCGATAAATTTGTAAATATATATCGCATGTATTTTTTATTGATGTTAAACTTTGCGTATGCATATGTTGCACGTGTTATCAACGCTTGCTTGTAAGTGCCCTTGCGGCCATCGCTTTGCGTTTTCTGTATATTTCAGAATAAACATTTATGACTTGTGACTTAAGTCCGCGGTGGAGACGAGCTCGCCCCTTCTTCACTAGGCCACGCTGACGGTTGGGGGAACAGTCAGTGTGACTATTTACAACTCTACTTTAAATCAGTTATTGTGAAGTATATCGGGCTTGGTCAGACAGAGTCCGAAGCCCTGATCTGTGCAACATGCAGAATATAGAACAATCATCAATGATGTAACACTTACTGAAGCTGATTCGACAAACTTTTTGTTCAGTAACCGACGCTCTAAACCACTTTCACTAAGAATCCAGTGTCTCAAATACATTGCAATGCAACGAACAGGAAGAGGTTATAAATCCAAAGAAAGCATCTGAAATAGTTTTGGTCAACCGACACGAACCGATTCGAATTTTACTCGAATAGCAATTTCGAATCGGCAGTCGATTCGCGAATCCAATCGAATCACGAAGCTTCGCAGGTCCCTATATTCTTTGAAATGTATTTTCATGAATTTTAAACAATTAGAGTGTTGCCATGGGCATATTGTTAATAGGCCTTTGTTATTTATATCACCGATTGATGACTAGTAATATAGCATGTAGCACGACTTTAGCGGCTGACACTTATGACACTGATCCCTATCACTCTCAGTAACGTCACACTCATCCACGATGAAATCGAACATTCAAACTTCAGGTGCTTCTCTGATGGTTAAGTCTTAATGTCAAAAGATGCGGACTGACAAAGATTTCCACTGACGAAGTCAACAAATGCGGACTGAATTTGAAAATGGAACCATACACTATGAGTCAATGAGTCAAACTTTTTTGGGAATGATGTGCGAAAGTTCCTTGTCATGGGATGTCCATTTTGACTGCAATGCAAGAAAGCACTACAATTATGCACATTATGAGGAAACAAAAAATTATCAAATCTCAACAGATGTAACCACCACGAGACATGTTTCGACCTGTTGGGCCTCATCAGTCGTGGGTAGGTTTGAACCAGCGACGTTTGAGCTAGAGGACGTGCAAGCATACCCTCTAACCACAAGGCCACCGGACCATCTGTTGAGAGCGTGAATTAGCCAGGAAGGCACTTCTTTTAACGCAGGCACGTGGAGGGCGGACTGCATTCTGCAATCACTTAATACCGCATCCGAGATTGAGGAGCTTCACGCACGCGCTACTAATTAAATTCACTAAATTCATCAATTGCCAGGTTACTTGTCTTAAACATGAAACAAAAATGTTCCTTCCTAAGATCGATTTGACTAAGATGCATCACGGTCTTATTTTAAGTCACACGGAATACGCAGCCCCCCTTTTGTTGGCTTGAACCAGAAAACCTGTCTGAAAATTGAGAAAGACATTAATTAACAATAAAAGACATAGGCTATTTTTCTGATGTTGATGGATAATATTCATCACATTGAATTGTTGAAAGATGCTATAATTAGTCCGGGAGCTAGCGTGAAGTTGTGCAGGGAACGAGGTAGTACATAAAACTTTCACATAGCATAGTACACCTCTAACCTACTGCAAAACTTCGCGTCTGCCGGATCAGATCATTTGCTTTTCAGAAATAGAGAGGATAACACAATCCTATGTATTTCGAGTGGTAAAATTGTGACATTTGAGGTGTTGACTCCATTTTTTCGAATTTTTGCTCATAAAAGTTACACAAATTGGTATTTTGTTGAACTGGTTATTATAGAAATCAAATGAGTTATCATTCAGTGACAGAGGATGAAGTAAAGTGTACAAACAGACACTTTTCGTTGGTGCAACTGCAAATTTTAACATAGAAATTTCAGGAAAATTGTTGATATACTTTAACGAAAAGTGTCTGTTTGTACACTTTATTTCATCCTCTGTCACTGAATGATAACTCATTTGAAAGATCATGATCTGTAGATGATTTCTATAATAACCAGTTCAACAAAATACCAATTTGTGTAACTTTTATGAGCAAAAATTCGAAAAAATGGAGTCAACACCTCAAATGTCACAATTTTACCACTCGAAATACATAGGATTGTGTTATCCTCTCTATTTCTGAAAAGCAAATGATCTGATCCGACAGACGCGAAGTTTTGCAGTAGGTTAGAGGTGTACTATGCTATGTGAAAGTTTTATGTACTACCTCGTTCCCTGCACAACTTCACGCTAGCTCCCGGACTAAATCATCTAATGAATGAATAAATTATTGGAGTTGATAATCCTCTCCTTCTAGCAAAAAATTCTATGTTAATGGTCATTCACGTCATTATAGGATTTCTTTACTGTAACTTCATCATTTTAAATCGTAGACGATTGCCATCTCTCGTCAACTTTTTATTTGCACGCATTTTCAAATTATGATTATTGCCTACGTCTTTGATTTCTGATTGTTTTTTTTGTTATATTAGGAATTTTACAATAAAGGATTACGGAAGGGAGTTTTGCTTGAAAGATTCGACGCACAACTAGCTAGTTGCTTTTGAGAAATCTACTCTGACTTGCAAGTCGTCGGATCTCAGTTTTCGCACATACTTTTCTGTCTATCATACAGCGGAAAATACATCGCTACGTGTACCGCCTGAAGTGGAGGAACATTATCTTGCAGAATGCGTACACTTTTGGAGAACATAGAAGCAAAAAGAATGAGTGATTGACAACCAGGAACTGTCAAGTTCTAATTGCTATTGATTGAAATTATTTTGCTAATTGGTTTTGTCTTCGCAAATATTGCAATTGCCGTGATTATAATTGTGATGTTCGCGATTGTGATTTGTAATAAACTTTCCATGTAGCATTTGAGCAAATATGCAACGCTGCTTTAGCTTTGCAGGAATGATTAAATGAGTTTTAGTGAATTTGTTTTAATGCTGTGATAAGCTGTCGTCTTTGAACTAGGACTTAATGCGCTCAAGCAAGAATGAGAAAAGTTGTTGAAAAAACTTATCAGTTAATGTATCATCATTTTTCTTAATTTTCAAGCTATTGTGTTGGCAACATTCGCAAGTAATGGAAATGATTATCTTTACTGCTATTGAAATAGACGAAATATACAAATAAGAGGCATCTATGTTTTCTATGATAACAAATGATATCAAGAAATATGCATGATAATAAATTGGTGATAAAATATGTAGTTGCTTCTCAAATAATTCTTGATATATTTGCTTTAAGTATTCGACTTAACACGAATAAATATTTAGAAATAATATTATGTCAATTGAGTAATTACTTCAATCGATTGCAACAATTGATTTTAAAAATTCGCGATTTCATTTAATGACTTGGTTATAACATGGAAATTGATTTTTGGTCGGTACTCGATAGAAAGTAACCTACTCGTCTTCAGATTTGACGAAATAAGCGAATCTGCAATCAGCTTGTTCTATGGCGATGACTGATGCAGAATGAGCGCCAAAAACGAAAGTTATCTTACGTGTTACCGTATGTGTTCCTAACTGATGACACTCCATACTCGTACTGCAACACGTTCGGATAACTTTTATATAAACACGATATAACACACTCTATCGTGTTCCACTGACCGCAAAATGACCTGTCCACGTCCATGTCACAACCTGGCGAGTTTCTGATGCATTGCGGAATCTCCCGAAGAGGTGTGTTGCCCGAACAAGCTACACACTTCATGTGCGGCTTAAAGTGCGTTTTCTGCAAGATGTACATGTAAACATGTCGAATTGCATCATAACTTCGTAATGCACAGGTACACATGTAAGTAAGTAATTTCTCAATCAATGAATATCAAAAGTAACGAAGTAGTATATAAGTTCACAAATGCAAATATCATAAATCTATGCAGAAGGCGTTCTATGATGATTGCTCCGTTGCTCGGTAGGGTGTGGTGCACTTCAAGTAAGTGGCAATAGAATAATAGGATAGCAGGCAAGAAGAAGACTGTTGGGAGGAGTATCACTCAGAACTCCATCTTTCGGTAGAAATCAAGAATCTGTTCATTTCGACGTTTGACCTATCCATCATTAGCGCAGCAACATTCGCATGTCTCATTTCGATGTACAGTTTTATGAGCTTGCCTGTCAATACTTTTCAGCTTCCTTGCTAGCGATTTGTTGAAGTGAAGCAAAGAAAAATGGGACAACCATAATCTAAGATTGTATGAATATGTGCTGTATAGATCACGTACAGTTCATCAGTGTTTAAAAGTAGAACCACACCTTTCTAAAAGCAATATGATCAAAATGTGATTGCCAAGTGGCAAATCAAAAAAATTACGGACAGCAACAAAATTTTACTGACAGAAAATAATCCTAGTCAATATAAGTGTTCAATATTTCGGCATGCACCTTAATCATAAACTATGAAAAGAAAGATCTGAAAGTAAGCATAGCTAGAATACAGAATTCAAGTGCAGAAGTTATCATACCGGTAGATGTAAAATGTGCTTGGAAATGGATAAAAGACCACATAGAAATATGATGACAATAATCAAGATGGACTGCATGATCATAGATGTAGAAAACACTTTACTCGTCCAGCCTCCCACAGTAGTAACCCCGTGGCAGACGCAAGGACAAAATGTGAAATGCTGAGTCATCATGCTGACTCAGCCCCCCTCTGTCAGGAAGTGTGAGGGAGAGGGTCAAGGATGTGTTGGGAGGAGTGGGTCCGTGAGGAGGAAACAGGTCCCTCCCCCCTCTGGAAGGAAGGAGTTTTCCAGCAAGGGTTGGGAAGGAAGGTGATAGGAATGTGGGAGGGCTAGAGTGTGGAAAGGGTGGGTGTTGGTGGTTTTGGGATGAGAAAAGTTGGGAAATCGTCAGGAAGGAGGGTTCGGATGTGAAAGTGGAGTTCAGATTTGGAATCTACATGAAATTTTGGTTGGGGGAGGAAGGCAGGGAGGAGCAGCAAGGGGTAGAATCTCTGAAAACGGTAGAGTTGGAAAAAGGCGGGTTTTGGTGGTTTTGGGATGAGAAAGTCCATGTTTCGGGCAGAAGGAGTGCTCGGATAGGAAAACGGAGGCCAGATTCGGACTCTATGTGAAATTTTGGGTTAGGAAGGATGTTTCCAGCGACATTGGAGAGAAAAAGTTTTGAAGACGTCCCCCCCCCTCGGCAACGATCTTCCAACTTTGGTTGTAGAGATCGTAGAAAGTCGTGCAATAGCTCGTTTGAAAGCTGGAAGTGAGACAAATTCAGTGGAAAACATGGCTTGTTCCTACCTGCCTTCGCTTAGAGGTGAGACGTTATTGAAAATTTGGGACCTTGGAGAAAAAACGACAGAGTTAGAATGTTTATGAAAATCGCTCTAGCGGGTGAAGCAAGTCTCGGACGGGAAAACAGAGACCAGATTTGGAATCGGCGTGCCATGTTACACCTGAATGTCATTCATGCTATGTCTCCGAAGTGAAAGGAAGAAAGATGACAGAAGCAGTAAAGTTTACGAATGAATTTTGTTCACTACGTTTTCATCGACAAAGTCTTCGTGGTGTGATTAGGGACTACATCATCTCCTTTCATCATGAAAAGGCAGACTTAGAATTTGCTATCGCTAAAGGTTACTTCGTTTTCCAACAGCTCATGGACAGTTTGATAAATAAAGATGTGAAAGGACGATTAGTTGCAGAGATTGAATTTGAGAAAGTGACTGATGAACATGCAGGTGAGCGTGTAGTTTTTCATTTTGCATCCTATTCTGCAGAGACGATACATGATCCCAAAGATTTTTATCAGCGACACATGGCGAAAATTGCATCTCGACTAGATTCATTTCATGAGCATGGATCCAACTTGCTCTTATGTCGCATAAAACACATTCATATTCAACTCAATGTGCTAAACTAGATTTGGGAAAAGCATTCATGAGTCAGACGTCCGCGTGCCTCCTTTTCCCTTCCGCAACGAAGTCAGGGGAGAAACGGAGGTCTCTGATTGGCTCACATAGTGTCAAATGTGGATTCGCAGGAGGTTATAAAAGCAGACGTCTCCCCATTTTCTCTTCATTTCATTCTCTTGACTTGGAAAGCGTGTGTGACTTGCTGAAGCCATTCTCCCCTCTCAACTTTGTCTGATCAATCCTGTTTGCAAATTTACAAGTGAGTGTCATGACTGTCTGGCCTAAACCTTACCAGCATTTTAGAAGAGAGACGCAGGAGAGTGTGTGGCCGATGATTGTACAAGCTTGTTTTGTTGAACCACCGCCTCCACCGCCTCCACCGCCTCCACCACCTAGATGCTTTACGTTTAAGTCTTTTAGGGAATTGAAGCTCAATTCGGGTGCTAAGCCCAAGGCATTTAATTTACTGGACGATGACGAAGACTTAGACTTTGGTGATAAGCTTTAAATCCTGTGAACGCTTCAAAAGGTCCTCTTAAGGGACACCTCATATGTCACTGCTAAGCTAACATTTTTCTTTTCTCTGATGATCATGAATGTACTTAGTGGTATTCTTTCGCTACAGACTGCCATGGCCATCACTCCTACTCCAACTGCTGCATCACTGAATCCTCAACATCTCGAGCTGTGGAATCCGAAAATTGAAAAGGTAATTCACGGTTATCTTACCAACACACAACAAGTGCGCTACAACGGTGTTCGACTCTATCTTCAAACGCCGGCGGTATACTTACCAAAAGTGGATACGCAAGTAAATCGTTGCGGTCAAAACTTGAGTATCCCTATTGATAATTGGTTGCGTCAGCAGCTTGACATTTTAGAAGACGTTGTGAGGCAAAAGGCTCTTATTCCTATTGAACTATTACAGTTGTGGCCAGAAAAGAAAACTTCTTATTATAAACCAATGTATCGCGGCACTCGCTGCTATATTTTACAATGCAAGTATTGTAAAGTCACTTCAGGAGTGACAGTTGAACAGTCAGTTGAAACAGAATTGTCATCGTTAGGTGCAGGCTTTTATTCCTTTCATATTGAGGTGCCTGCTGTTTATGTGGGACCTCATCAATCTGATGGTAATTTGATTTCTCTCAATTTGCGCATTGCTCAAATTCATCAGCAACCTGAGTTAACAGGACTTGATCACATTGAGAAAGTCATTGATTCTTGTGTCAAAGAGTGTCAAGAACCTGTCACTAAACCTAAACGTCGTCGGGCATCAAAGAAAGATGGTGCTAGCACCAAAGAGAAATCTTAAGTATTGTAATCAGTTAGTATGTAGTGAATGTGGAAAACGCGGCCTTGTGCGTTATGTTCAAATAAAACATTGTCATCATGTTGTATGTATCTTTTGTTATGTAAAGGACAGACATCCTTGTAAAGTTCCTGCTCAATGTATTATTTTGTAATGAAGTCTTTTTGATATTGTAGGTTGTCATCTTCATAGACAGTGAGGGAACACCCATGCAGGAATTGAGTGCTATTGCAATGAGAGAAAGTGATCAAACTGTTGTTAGTGTATATCATAGATTTGCCTACTGTCCTCCACACAAAGACGAATGGTCACGACGTCATGTGCATGGACTTGATCCTTCTATTTTGATTCATATTGGATTTGTAAGTGAAACGTATTTGATAAGTGATTTCAAACGGTGGCTGTCAGGTTTTCATATTGTTAAAATATTAGGAAATGATTCTGAACGAGAAGCAACAACACTTCAGTTGCACATTGATAATTTATATTTACCATGTTGGGTAGATCGTGTAAGACAAGACTATCATATGCATTGTGATCAAAAGAAGTTTAGAGATGAAATGATTTTTGACATGGCTATATGTTTCGGTGAGAGACATCACCTGTACAGACCACCATCCCATTGTAATACTAGAAATAAAGCTACCTACATTGCAAAACTCTCTTCACGCTGGCATTGTAGTCTCTATGACGTTTATGAACTGTATCTATATTATTGTCAACAGCATGGGTCTATGTAAAACATGCTTTTACTCCTTGTGAATGAATGATGATCATTTTATGAAGTGTATTCTGTACTTGTGAATTTTGTCTGGTGTTGAATAAACTTACAGTGGAACATGATTGTTATTTGTTTTATTCATAGTGGAAGTCATTGAAGCAATGTGAAATCTATAGTCACAACGTTTATGATGGCGCATCGTACCTTAAGTAACCACATGTGTCATTTGACACTTGATCAACAAGGATTCGATGGATTTTTACAAGATTGGAAACTTACATTTAAAATGAAGATGAATGATATGAAAGTAGTGCTCACTGAAAGCCTTCCTCTCTTCAAAAGATTGATGGAGAGTTTACAACCTCAAGATGTAAAGGGTAGACTCGTTGCTTATATAGAGTTGAAAGATTTACAAAAACCACTTCGTTTTGGATCTTATTGCACAGAATGGATTACTCTTAGTGATCAATTTTATGGTCGTCATATGGAGAAAATTATGGAGAGAATAGAAGAGACGTTGGAAGGAAATGCATACCTTGTTAAACATATCATGGTTCAACTGAGTGTGTTTACATCCACGACTTTGTCTGATGCTCGACACATTGTGTAGATGCAATAAAGATTTCTTTTCACTGAGTATTTTGTAATGGTGTATAGAGCAACATGAGTCATTGCGCTTTGGGCATTACTATCAGGCTCTTTGTTAGATAAATGAATGCGTCTTTGTTCGAGAAAAGGGGCGTGTCACAACATGAGTCATTGCGCTTTGTGCATTACTATCAGGCTCTTTGTTAGATAAATGAATGCGTCTTTGTTCGAGAAAAGGTCGTGTCACAACATGAGTCATTGTGCTTTGTGCATTACTATCAGGCTCTTTGTTAGATAAATGAATGCGTCTTTGTTCGCTAGAAGGGGTGTGTCACTCAAGTCTTTGTGAGGACTAGAACGACTTTGTAAGAGGGAAGGTTTCCACCCACGCAGTCAAAAGTTCACGTACGATAACTCTTTGTCACATGACAAAGACAGGAAAAACGAGAAAAGGGAAACGCATGTGATTGGAGCTAGGCCTGCTTATAAAACGGACGACTGAGAGCATGGCAATCATTTCCGTCCTTGCGCTAACCATGTAGTTGCTCGAAGCCATCAACTCCTCTGCTCTCGCACTGGGTACACTGAACTCCCTTACTTTAGCATTGGGTAAAAATGCTTTCAATCAAAAGATAACTTATCATGGAGAAGCCGTAACCATAAAAACTCCAAGTCAACGGATAGATTATCTAAAGATTATGTCAACAAAGTATGGACTTGCCGTGTGTGTGCCGTTAGACTATTGGACACGGTTACAATTCAATACTCTTGAAACATTCCTGAAAGAAAATCTCACCATTCCCAAAGAAATTGTTCGACACAATGGGAAGCGGCCACAAGTTCCCATCATGGAAAGACGATACATGTATGTGCATATGGATAGACACTGTCTCATCATAGAAAAGGATTCTACTCCTTCGAAATTAAAATTCAAACCATCTACATGGGTCCGCGCAGGGACGGAGGGTTGTTTACGTTGAATCCCTATCTTGTCTCCATCACCTTTAAAATGATGTCCATGTTGATGATGATCAACTACAGTAACACTCTCCACACACTGAGAACGCACCATCGGTCTTTATGAGACCACGGCCTAACGGCCACCGTATCAAGAAAGAAAATGTACACTCACCATGCCACACATGAACATGACTCTCTCTCCTTCTTTCTTAGGCATACCCTTCTTCACTCAGGTTTTAATCATGTGGAAATTATCAGCATGGCTCCATGTATCATGGAAAAGTCAGTGTGTTACATTTCATGATACGAAACGTCAACTTCAGATAACTCTAGAACGCTTTCATCTACGAAGGTTGCATCGCGCAATCCTATTCAACTCTTGTCGTGTCATCAACGTAGGAGACGGCATTGTATTTATTCGCATTCAAGAGATGATTCTACATAATGATCACTGCTACATTGTGATTCCAAAACCCTCATGGGAAAAGTATAAAAGGGAAGTTCACTCAACCCTCATGTCATTTGTGAGTCATGCTCCCCATCCGCATCATCAACGCCATGTGCGAAATGAATCTCAGAAGAGACATCGATTTAGAACAGTTGCATACCCATCTTCCCGATTCAGTCTATCATCGCGGTCGTCCGCAAATGTTGGTCATTCGCATGAGCAACGGTCGAAATTTTCAAATCTTTCGCTGCGGCAAAATCCGAGTCCTAGGAAACCTTTCTCATTTCGTGATGCAGTCCATGTGTTACGAAGTCGTCAAGAAAATGCGAACACTCATGCCTCATCTCCGCCTCAGTCCCCTGACATTGAAGAATATAGCAGTGTCTGTTCAATTGAAGATGTTAGTGAATGTGAATCTAGCCAACATTAAAACCGGTAATCATTGTATATTTTATGAAACTGAACTCTTTCCTGCTGCTCTGATTCGGAAGTGGCATCCTGTACATATTGCAGTGTTTCGCAACGGACATTGTATCATGACTGGTTTACGTGATATCAGTAAAGTAGCTGACATTGTTAAATCTTTAATGCGTTATCTGTATGTGTCACAATTAATAGAATCGTGTTAATCACATGATGTGTTTTGAATGAGTCATCGCAATGAACTATCGCCCACACTCCTGTCGGTGAAAAGGTCATCAACAAGGTTCTTTTCTTTATGATGAGTCAGCGCTATTTATAGACATGAAATGATGTCCACACACTTGTCGGTGAAAAGGTCACGCTGTCTGACGTGAGGCGCCATCGATGTTGAATGACACGCCACACACGTGTCGGTGAAAAGGTTGAACAAGACTGATTAGATTCTTATCTATCTGACTGGCGCCTTACCCCTTCATGAGTCAGAGCTATTTATAGACATGAGTCAGCAAACTGGTTGATGTTTCCTAAGCCGAAGAAATTGCCATGATGTCACATGCGTTGGTGAGGATGTTAACTTACAAACTCAAACATGGTTTTGACTTTATTTTATGCTTTACCTATCTCGCAAATAGTGAAATACTTATGACTTCACTTTATATTTCACCTATCTTACAAACTGCACAAACAGTGAAATGATTTTAACATTAATTCAAACTTTACAATCATCAACTTTATTTCTAACTTTACAAACTCTAACATGGTTATGACTTCATTTACATTTCACCTATTTTACAAACAGTGATATGGTTATAACTTATTTTATACTTTACCTATCTTGCAAACAGTGAGATGATTTTAACATTAATTCAAACTTTACAATCATCAACTTTATTTCTAACTTTACAAACTCTAACAATGTTATGACTTCATTTATATTTCACCTATCTTACAAACAGTGATATGGTGATAACTTTATTTCTAACTTTACAATCATCAACTTTATTTCTAATTTTACAAACAGTGAAGTGACTCTAACTTCATTTACATTTCACCTATCTTGCAAACAGTGATATGGTTATAACTTATTTTATACTTTACCTATCTTGCAAACAGTGAGATGATTTTAACATTAATTCAAACTTTACAATCATCAACTTTATTTCTAATTTTACAAACGTCAATTTTATTTCTAATTTTACAAACAGTGAAGTGATTCTAACTTCATTTACATTTCACCTATCTTACAAACAATGATATGGTTATAATTTATTTTATACTTTACCTATCTTGCAAACAGTGAGATGAGTCTAACATTAATTCAAAATTTACATTCATCAACTTTATTTCTAACTTTACAAACGTCAACTTTATTTCTAACTTTACAATCAACAACTTTATTTCTAACTTTACAAACAGTGAAGTGATTCTGACTTTCTTTATAATTCACCCATCTTACAAACAGCGACATGGGTATAACTTTATTTCTAACTTACAATCAACAACTTTATTTTCAACCCTACCCATCTTACAAAATGATTAGAACTTTTACTTCTGTCTAATGAGTGAGAATCCCATATTTATGTCAAAAGAAAAACGACACAGTATGTACATGATATGTAATTCATCATCACAACCGATTTTCATCACAGCCACATGCAGTTAATACTGATGGTAGCAGAAAACAAAGTTTTTATGGCTCACATCACCGGAGAAAACAAAGTCACTGATATGCAGGGAGAAAACAAAGTCACTGATATGCAGGGAGAAAACAAAGTCACTGATGTGTCGGAAACTGTACAGGGAGAAAACAACGTCAGGAAAAACCAGTTGATATGTAAGTCATGATATGAAGTGATCAGGAGTTGGACGCATGTTACAAGACACTCACTCACAACACCCCATAGAAAACGCCATGGAGCGAAACAGCAAAACATCAACCACAACAGAGAGGAAACATTCATCATCAGACATCGCCGGACGGAGGAGGAGAAAGTTTCTGTCTCTTGGGTGGAGGTAGATGAGTGTCTGGATGGCCGTACGGTAGTGAGTGGTTAGGACTCATCCAGCATCGCTTGTCTTCCCAAGCTGAGACCTCGTTTCCTAAACGTCGTTGTTATGAGTTGATGCGACTGTGATTTTAAAATGGTCATTTCTACTTTTTTAATTTTAAGAGAATCTAAGGCATCTTGATAGTCGCTATGTGTCATTTTTCTAACGATTGACTTCGAGGTGCCTTTCGCCCGTTTTATAGAAAGCTCTGAGGATTTTAGCTTCATGGAGTACATCTTGGGGCGAAGCAAGATCATCTCCTCTATCTGTTTGCCTGCACACTCATCCTTGAAGCAGCCAAGCTTCGCTTTATTTGAGGTAGAGTAAAGCGGATGTTCAGTGGGATAGTTGGAACTATCAAACTTGGGTGCTAAATATTTTAAAATGTCTTCCTGCTTGACTTGGCTCGTGGTTGTCAAAGCTAGGAAGAAGCTGTCTGTATCACCTCCTACTAATTCCACACGTTGGAGAAGTGGACATGTCTTAAAAGTGTGGTAAAATAACTTATACATTTCTAACTTGGAGTGATCCAAGACAGCTTGACCGACATAAATGGGCTTACAAAGTTCTACTTTAGATTTTAACATTTTAAAACCAGTGATGTCTTCGGAAATGACATCATGGTGGCAAAACAACGGCGAGCGACATAACTTGATACTCGTTTCCGGATCAGTTACGATACGATAGTCCATGCGCTTTCTTACATCCTCCATGGTTTTACCAAAGAGGGCATTATTCTTAAATTTAAAGAAGTCCTTTTCGAAAAGATTCTTGGATTCAGCCCGTTTCTTGCTATTAAATTCTATATACGGTTTTAGAAAGGGCTTCTGTCTAAACTGGATAGCGCGATGGACTTTATCAAGTTGCATCCCCATACCTAGATAGAGTTTGAGGATGGAATAGTGCACGATGTAATGCTGCTTGTTCAATTGGGTGAGCAACAACTTCCTAGTGGCTTTATACTTTAAGTCATTTTCCGCCTCATATTTCTTATTGTGTTCTTCCATAAAGGGAGAGAACATATCTGGACTGACTATGCCAGATTCGGGTGCGAGAGGAAAATCAACGGTCCTATTCTTAATGCAGTCTGGATAGATGAGGTCGACTTCAAATAAATAACCTATGTCGGCCTCATCTCCCAGTGCGATGATGTGTGCTGGATTGGAGAAGTATTCAATGACATGGGGCTCTACCCATTGGAAGTCAGACTGTGGCAAAGGCTTGGAGAGTGCACTCCCATACAAATTATTTTGGTCTATGTACATTAAATGCGTGGTCGATCCTATGTCTTGGGTGCTGTTGACAACATGTTTGTTAACAAATGTCAAGCCACCCCTAATACCACGTTCAAATAACGTATACATTTCTGCATCTTGCAGTAAATGAATGCTCTCTTTCGTCATCTTGAAGGCTGACTGATAGGACAGACCCGGCAGACTAACAAAATGGACGGGGTCTAAGGCGTCCTGTTCTAATGTGACTTTCCTAAAAGTCTCAAACACGTCAGCCAACAGGTAGACGTCTAATTGTAAGTAGGCAAGCATGTAGTCACCAAACGTGCGGCACCTAAATTCTAACCATGCTTGCTCTGCATGCCTATAATCATCCAGCGAACAGTCCTCACCCCTCAAATCATTTTTAAATTTATCGATGGACGGAAGGGATGTTTCTTTCAATGTATCCATTGAACTAAAATAACTATAAGGAAACACCCCTTTCCGTCGTATCAGACTGTCACTTATGTTGGGATAGTCTTTCCTTAAATGTTGAGTGAGGGGAAGTATTTCTAAATTATTAGCCAACGCGGCTAAGGAAGAAGACATAAACTGGAAACTGTCTAGAAACTTTATGTCATAGAAGACAGGCTTCCCCTCCTTCGTCTTATCGACTTGGACTTTAGCAGTGATGCACATAAATTTTTCCTTACTTTGTGCAATCACTTTGGATGACCAGGATTTCATTTTACCGAATCCATGGCGAATGATGATGTGAGCATCATAACATTTAAAGTTATGAAAGATGACGGGGAGCGTTCGCCGTTTGAGCCTAAGTTTCATATTGCATTTACTGCATAAGGCAGACCTAAATTTACCACTGAGATGGCAATGGTCCCTCACTTTCTTATGTTGCTGATCATCAAAGGATGAACAGCAGCGGGGACATTCCGTGGTCCTATCAAACTTGATTTTATCAGCTTCTGTGAAGCACATGGGTTTCCTAGTTAGCTCCGTTTCATAGCGTTGATGAAAACGGGCTTTCCTATCTAAAAAGTTGAGGAAGTTTTCAACGCACTCCTCGCCTTGCCACACATGCATCTTGTTTTGATTCCTATAATATGGATGCCAAACTTCATAGCAGGCAATGGCTGCTGGCTCATGACTTAGGTCTTCTTGTTCAATATAACATTCAATGTCCGCATAGATGGTACATATGGGACTGAGCTCATTGCCGTTTTCTTCATACCTATAAAATTTATCTTTGGGCATGACTTCCATTTGAAGCTTACCCCGAGAGCACTACTCGTAATACTCTTCAAAAAATGGTTTTGACCTAAAGCGCCGTGTGCAGCGATCACAGTAATAAAAATTGTTCCTATATGCAGTTTGATGATGGTATAACTTTGAAATTTTAGGAATGCCACAATAATGCCATTCTGGGTGGCTGTCGCTATAGACTAGGAGGAGATTGACAACCCGGTCGAATTTACTTTGGCGATTATTATACCTAACGCCCTTCAGACCTTTTTCCCAGAGATGGATGACAATCTTAATATTGTTGAGTTTTTCAAATTGGGCGATGCCTTTAAAGTCTAATGTGTTGACATCTAACCCGTCAAACTTAAGCTCATCCTCCCACTCACGATAGTGAGTGATTCGTTCACGATGCATACCTACATCATTATAGTGAAGAATGGAGAGGACGGCATACTTGAAACACTGGGACTGACACTCTACATTGATGACAGCCTTTTTGTCAGCCAGTGCTTTGGGGAGAGTGAAACAACCACTCTCTTGTAAATTTTCTAAAAGATTTATTTTGATGTCTACCTTCTCTATCCCATCAAAGACCAGACCGCTGTCTCTTTCATTAAATTTATTTAAGTTTTTTGACGAGATAGGTCGCATGTCTCTCTATCCACTCGTTTACATCACCTATGAGATCAGCAGCACAGGAGGCTATCCTAATGGTCACAGTGGACTCTACTTCTCCCGTGCTACTGTCTACCTTACTGAAACGAGCAGTGAGATAGAACATGCTCTTAAGTAAAAATCTATCTAAACTCGCCAACATTTGATGAATTAAGCCTATATTATTCATCAAGAAAGGATGAATGTCTTGCACAGCTTCAGAGCTTTCTAACTGATAATCGCGAACGAGCCTCTCAAGGGAAAACTTGCTCAGCCTTAGAGTGACGTTGTTGTCAGTGTAAAGCTCAGTGGGATGAGTGTGACAGAGTGTGTGCGAAGAAAGAACAAACTCTGTAAGAAGGTCTTCTGACACGAAGAACAGGAAAAGCCGACGTGCGATGAAGGATGCTTCTTACCTGTTGTTGTCGGTGGTTGCCTCACACTGCCACAGGAACCGCCTTCGATGTGGACTCGCAAGTTGGCGCTGTTGTAGAACGTACGTCCACAATCTTCACACTTGGGCCGTTGAGGGATCGGTCGTCGCTTCCCTCCCCTGCAGGCATGGCGAGCGGTGTGACGTCTCAAACTGTAGGCTGAGGCGAAAACCCTGTCACACCGCTGGCATTAAAAGTCCCCCTTCTTTTCGACTTCCATCTCCCTCTCCTCTCCCACTATCTCTAGCTCCTCCTGCTCCAACAGTCTCTCCACCGACTTGACGGAGAGGAGAGGGAGGTCGGCCGCTGCAGGTGGTGGTGGTGATGCCGGGATGATGATGGGACGGGAAGGAACGTCGCCGTCCAGGAGGTAGGCCGCCAGATCTGTTGAGAAAAAGAGAAAAGAGATTAGTAACATGATCAACATTTCAAGTTTGAAGTCTTATCCCCCTATTTCCCAATCACGACTACTTACCATCTAATGAATTAATCTCCGGCAGCAAGGATGGACGCGGAGGAGGCAGGAGAGGGACGCCAGCCGAGGGTGGAAGGGTCCTGGGCCTTGGTGTCGGAGGGACGTGATGGCCAGGAGCAGGAACTGGCGTAGGGACGGGTGCAGGTACCGGAGCTGGTGGCGATGGAGGTGGGGCGATAACGATGCCCGAGAAAGGGGTCGCACCTTGGGCGGAGGTAGATGGGCGGAAAGGTAGGGTCGGAAATTCCTCGCGGCTTCTTCCCACTTCTCCTTCTTGGTTAAATCTGTAGAGAGGAAAAAGAGATTAGATAATGAGACAAGGATGATGCAGAGGATCTGAAACATTATAAACATGAAATGTTAAAGATACTTACACTTGCCAAGCCGCTCATAGGCTTCCCCGATTACTCCTTGGGGGACGGGTTCCCCATTACGAATACATTCATGCACTGAAAAAGAATGACAGCAAAGATGAGCAGAGGTAAAATTTGGATTCGGTTTAAACATGAACAAAATAAGGGAGGGGCTCTTGATTTTAATTGGGATGTCTACCCTAATGATGTTAGTAATAGAGTCAACCTTGTTACAAATACTTACATTGCTCGATGGTAGCCTTCTCCATCTCAGCAGCAATGCGATAGTTCTCAATTTGTGTCAATTCCATGGTAGATAGTCGATTGCCGATTACGTTAGCAGATTTCAGTCACTGAAAAGGAAAGTTGAGAATCGTTTCATTTGCCTAGTCAACGTTTATCATGGGAACATTCATTGAAGTGACATCTAATGAATTACACTTCACTCTACTCCTTATCATAAAGACTAACCTTTGTCGAATGGCTAAAGTACTCTGACCTGGCGAGAGAAAGCATCACGTTGAGTATGAAGTCGAACGCCCAACATGAGCAACGGCTCAGAGGTTTCGGTCTAACAAACGACGAACAACCCGTGCAACGCAATCCCTCTACGGCAGTACCCACCGTCCCGAAGGAACGCTCGAGCAAAGGAGGTATTACAGCGATGATATGTTTTATGAGCAGAAGATATGGTAGCAAAAGACTATTCAACTTGATAGCAAGTCAAAACAGCCTGATAGCAGGAGCTCACCGACACTCACCTTGTGAAAGATAAATGTGAAGAGCAGAGCTGGTGCACTGCCTTTTATAAGATTTTCCTAAGCGGTGAATGGATGAGACCTCTCGTCCAATCACAGACGAGCTAGAGTTCCCGATGTGCGCACGCACAATTGTAACGCGTTATTGAAATCGTGTTAGGCAAAAATGTTGTTTAGCAATAGACTCAACCATGGCACCTGAAGTCAATACATTGAAACATGATGATTGCTCGATTCGTTTTCATCAAGAGAGCTTCGGAGGCTTAATACAAGATTACATCCTTGAGTTTCAAAGGGAGGAGACAGAATTGGAAGCATGTTTAGACTACACACGAAAAATATTTATCTTTTCGATCGGAGTTGATATCTTATTTCGAAGACAGTCTCATCAAGGCTCACTTAATTGCACATGTCAATTACACTCATTTTCCAGAAGGTGAAGTAGCGGAAAGTGTTGACTTTCAATTTCGTTCCTACGGACAAGAATATGTTACTGATGCTTCTGAGTTTTATACACGACATCTGCGGAAGATTATTTCTCGGATAGACAACTTTCATGGTTACGGCGATCATTTGCTTCTGAATAAAATAAATCATATTGTCATTGCTATTAGTAAAGTGGGTTTCAATGATGTTAACTCAAAGACCAAATAAAGTATTTTTTCATGACACTTGTGTTTCGTAAAACTTCAATGATCAAATTTTATTTTCACAAACATGTGTCGCAGTAATACTAGTTGACTACACTAACTTTGCAAACCATGATATACTTTCTGATGACACTCACGAATAAACTTCGATGATCAAACTTTACTTTCTCAAACGTGCGTCGCAGTAAAACTAGTTGACTACACTAGCGCTTACATTTTATGACATGTGCGTTTCATAAAACACCATGATCAAACTTTTCTAACTATACATCAACCTGTGTTACAATAAAACTTTTACAAACCATGATACACTTTCTGACGACACTGACAAGAGCTTGTTCACTACTGAAGAGAGAAGTCTGTGATGTGTTGCGTGTGGCGCAAGGGTGGCCTCCCATTTCATTCCATTCATCATTTTTCTTCCCCTCTGCATTCCATATCCGAGGATATGTGGCGGGCTTGGGACCGCTTTAGCTGCATTAGAAGGTTGGCCCTTAAAAGAGCCCATGGGTCGTTCTCCGTCCACCGACACTACTACTGCAAACACTCTGAAAGGAAAATAATAGGAGATTAGATGAGCTACAAAAATGATTATGTTGAATAGACTTACTGGGAACCTTCTTTCTAACTTTCCTGACGACGAAGTCATAAAGCTCTCCATTGATATTCATCGTCATGTGGAGGCAGCGAACTCCATCCCCCTCGTAACACAACTGCGTTTCGTTCAAATCGCTGGAGATTGTGGGGACATCACATATGTTATTCTCAAAGAGGGGAAGATGAACCTCATATACTCTCCTTTTTCGACACTTCAAACGCTCATGCAGTCGCTCCACTTCACCCGACAACCTCTTATTAACGCCCTTCACCTCCTCCGTCTCCTTCACCACGCTTCGCATCCACTCTATCTCTTCATCCTTCCTCGACACACTCGCCTGCAAACTCTCCACCAAACCTGCCTTCCTCATCAACTCGCTCCTTTCCGCCATCCATTCCTTCTCCTTCTTTCTCAAGCTCTCCAACTCTTCCCTCGTTGCCCTATACCCCTCAACCCTCGCCATCAGCTCTTCATTCTCCTTCAAAACTTTTCTATTATTACTTTCCAAACGCATCACACGATCCTTCATCCTCACAAATACCTCCGTATCATACCCCTCTTCCTGCCGTGGCGATGACGCTGCCATCGGCTTAGCCACTTCCTTCCCCTCCCACTCTTCCTTCAAATCCGCTATATCCCCAAACAAATCTTCCATCACCGCATCCAAATCAACATCATCCTTCTTCTTCATTTTCGCTCTCAACTCAACTTCCTCACTCGAACTCTCATCACTCGCATTCGTCACCACTTTCTCCCCAACCACGTCCTCAATCGTTGCCACCGCCTTCCTCACCTCTTCCCTTTCCAACAACTCTCCCTCAAACCACGTCTTGAACCCCTTCTCTCCGATGTTCCCACTCTCACACTGTAAATGCGCCTTGATAAATTCCTTCTCATCCCCCATCACACATTTCCGACAAGACACACAAAAACCTCAACATCACTTTCCTCTCATGGCCCATCGTTCCCTCTTTAGCTTTTAAATGCTTCTTCAGCTCACTGCCTCTGGCAATCTTGCCGCAACTGCACTTGCCAACCAACATCTTAGCGTTACTCGGTTTTGTCATGATAATTCTGTAAAGATAGAGTAAAATTTGATAGCAAGTGTTTATAGGATACTCCTTGCTGATATGCATTGAAAGACTAAGTCACCAAACATTTCATAGCAAACGTTGGAATAAAATTTAAAGAGTATGATTCCTAGCTTTATCCTATATCCCAAAGTTTGATAGCAAACCTTGTCAGAGCACTCACCGTTCGTCTTGCAACTTGAAACAGGAGTGAAGACTAGAGAAAAGTCGCGGTTTATATACCCAGCGAGCACAAAGCCATGATTCAGACTTTCCTTATTTGGCCACGCTTTTAACTTGACAACGACGGTTTTACCATGTATGGGCATCGGCAGTCGCCGTGCTTTCTGTTACCAACTCCCAACACAAAGACGGATTCCCCTATGACGTGAAAAGGTTTGACGTCAATGCTTGCAGTAACCGTCCCATTTTTACCAAGTTACAATGACAAACGATAGACGTTGCCAAGCCTGAGTTACTGAGGCTAGACGAAGAAGGCCTGATAGCAAGCCAGCAACCGTTTGGGTGTTAAGCTCTTGAATCCGTTACAGGCATTACTCATAGGGGATCTTATCCCAGATCCAAGGCCTCGACCCACATATCCAACCTCGATCGGACAGAGCGTGCGTCATATCACTGTGTTGGTATCCGGGCCCCAGTTTTGACATGAAAACCGGTGGACTTATTTACAAGAGGAAACGACCCAAGCCACAGAGACTCATAAACGACTGCTTTTTATTCAAAAACTTTAATTATTATCATTAAATATGAATTTTAATTTTTCAGTATCTTAGTACTACTCATAAAACGTTTATAAGTAGTCTGTCACCTACAGCATAGCAAGAGCTGTCGAGTGATTTTTGAATCAAGTCTAATGGACTTGTAGAAGCAAAGTTATAGCCGTTTGAAGACTTCGGCCTACTATCATCAAATGGTCAGTCATGCTCTCGGATCGGGAAATTCCTCTCCCGATCCCGTTCTTATATACCCTGTGAATATGCAATCGATAAGAGGGGGGGTCAGAACTTTTTCTCTCCGATTGAGTTGGGAAGAAGTTCCTAGACCCAACTTTGACAAAAACTTCCGAATTTGCACTCCGTTTTCCCATCCGAGACCTCCTTCTGCCCAAAAAACGACTTTTCTCATCCCAAAACCTACAAAACCTGACTTTTTCAACTCTGACGTTTTCCTGCCATTTTCCTCCCAAAACCCAAGAAAATTAGTCCAAACTGACCTTTCCACTGCATTTTTCTCATTCTCAGCTTTCAAATGAGCTATTACACGACTTTCTACGATCTCTACAACCAAAGTTGGAAGATCGTTGCCGAGGGGGGGGACGTCTTCAAAACTTTTTCTCTCCAATGTCGCTGGAAACATCCTTCCTAACCCAAAATTTCACATAGAGTCCGAATCTGGCCTCCGTTTTCCTATCCGAGCACTCCTTCTGCCCGAAACATGGACTTTCTCATCCCAAAACCACCAAAACCCGCCTTTTTCCAACTCTACCGTTTTCAGAGATTCTACCCCTTGCTGCTCCTCCCTGCCTTCCTCCCCCAACCAAAATTTCATGTAGATTCCAAATCTGAACTCCACTTTCACATCCGAACCCTCCTTCCTGACGATTTCCCAACTTTTCTCATCCCAAAACCACCAACACCCACCCTTTCCACACTCTAGCCCTCCCACATTCCTATCACCTTCCTTCCCAACCCTTGCTGGAAAACTCCTTCCTTCCAGAGGGGGGGGGAGGGACCTGTTTCCTCCTCACGGACCCATTCCTCCCAACACATCCTTGACCCTCTCCCTCACACTTCCTGACAGAGGGGGGGCTGAGTCAGCATGATGACTCAGCATTTCACATTTTGTCCTTGCGTCTGCCACGGGGTTACTACTTCCCACAATGTATTAAGCATAATTGTTAGTTGATTTCTGGACTTAATTGCCGGACACTGATCATTTCAAGGTTTTTCCTATGTGTGGAATCAACAAAACCAGCTCTTAGAACTGAAAATGAAACGTCAGTTAGCGATGGAGCAGAAATAGAATGAATATGATTAAGATGACGGAAGACATTTGGCTAAAACTTATGTTATAAAAAGAATGTTGTTTATCGTATCGATTGTATTCATTGTGGTCATTTTTATGCTGCTGAAACTCATCGAACTATATTTTCTCGTATAAAAGAACATCTCAAATTGTCATCGTCTAATGTGTTCCGTCATCTTAATCATATTCATTCTATTTCTGCTCCATCGCTAACTGACGTTTCATTTTCAGTTCTTAAAGTTGGTTTTGTTGATTCCACACATAGGAAAAAGCTTGAAATGATCAGTGTCCGGCAATTAAGTCCAGAAATCAACAAACAATTTGCTTAATACATTGTGGGAGGCTGGACGGGTAAAGTGTTTTTTACATCTATGATCTTGCAGTCCATCTTGATTATTGTCATCATATTTCTATGTGGTCTTTTATCCATTTCCAAGCACATTTTACATTGATCACTTCTGCACTTGAATATGTAGTTTAGCCTTCCTTACTTGATGCTCTTTCTTTTTACAGTTCATGATCAAGGCGCATGCCGAAATATTGAACATTTATATTGACTAGGATTATTTTCTGTCAGTAAAATTTTATTGCTGTTCGTCAATTTTTTTGTTTACCACATAACTGACACCAATTATGGCGCGTAATCCGAATAATAATTCCCAAGATCTTGATTTGTTAGTTTTGGAATCAAGTCCATTGACATACATCCATTCAATCAAAGAACGTTTACTCCTGCTCCAATACTGCCTCCTCAGATTAAACCCGAAATATTTCGGTTCGAGTTGTCAGTTGAACAATAGTATCACATCAGTTAAAGATGATCTTCAAAAATATAAAGGAATCTCCACTTGCAACCCTACAGGAGATGCCTGTAGTTCTCTTTCAGAAAACTGTTTTTACTTTTTTAGACAATGTCAATTTCCAATGCTGATGCGATCGAAGTTCAGCAGATCAACAGGAACTATTCACCGCATTGGTCTGTGGAATTCGATGCGATAATATTTTTTTGACGAGAAGCTACTTATGGATTTGCAAGCTGTGCTACAATTAGGCTGGAATAAAAAAGGACTATATTCCATTTGTTAAAAAGTAATACATTTTTATAAAGTAATGCCAGACTCGATGATTACAGTGGGACTACACTACTGCCCTATGAGGAGGTCGCATCCCCATGGCGTCTCATTCGTAGCCGTGCAAATATAGATACTACCCATAGGCCTTCTCTCTTACAATAAACGACGAAGTCTTGCTTGTATTTCATTGTTGAACAGCAATTAATGACTTTTCTAATCACCTACTGAATATGGTGACCTCAAAACAATGTGTGATCAAAATGACCCGGTTCAATCAGACCCGGTCAAAATGACCCGGTGACTCATTCAATCAGAAAAGAAAAAGAGAAATCAATATTGCAGGCGGCAAAGGAAAGAGCAAGGATCATCAAAAATTAATTGAATTTCAATTAATTGATTGCTCAGTAATTCAATATCAATTAATTGATTGGAAAGAACAATTAAATTGCAAGCAAGTTTTGTTAATCCCTGGTTCGTACCTGTGAGTAGACCTTTGTTGTCTACATGTAT
Organism: Prostheceraeus crozeri; assembly: GCA_907163375.1. Taxonomy (NCBI): domain Eukaryota; kingdom Metazoa; phylum Platyhelminthes; order Polycladida; family Euryleptidae; genus Prostheceraeus; species Prostheceraeus crozeri. The sequence continues at coordinate 109,065 of CAJQUW010007559.1, forward strand.
GCGTGTACTACAAAGTATACATACCTGCATACATAGTGATGTCATAATTCATGCTTTGCTTTCATTATAGGTATAGCTTCCTATTCTTCACTCTGTTGGGTGATGATTTTTCGTCATGGAATGTCTTCAGGTGTTCCATGATTATTACAGGTACTCCACATTATCAGGCGTAAACAGTCATGACTCATGATGAACAATTAAACATGCATTATGGACTCATAATACAGTTGTTAGAATGATATTGTTTGTTCATTTAGTTGATTGAATGTTCACCACTTCCACAGTCAATCATTTACTTGCTTTGACTTCAATTTCAAATAAATAATTGACATTGTTTTTGTTTTCAATTAATTGGTTGCTCTGAAATCTCAATTACAATTAATTGATTGCTCACAAACGCCAAATTCAATTAATGGATTGAAAAGAGCAATTAAAAAGCAATCAATTCGTCAGATGATTTCCCCATGCGAACTCGGATTATTTTCAATTTTGCGTTTATCGTGGAGAAGACCCACATAATTCAATTTTTAACAAGTAGCTCATGTCTTTCAAAATCATTTTCGTTTGTTGCAGTTCATACAAATGAAATTAATGTTAATCGATTAATGTCATTGCTGCAGACTTAAATCCTGCCAGACTGGAGTTTAATTACTGAAATAAAAGCCATGACAGAAGCGTCTGAGAGCAAAGTAATGACCTACAAAGAGAGCAAAGTCATCACTGAGAAGTGAGATCGATCCTCGTAAAGGCATCATCAAATAACTTACAGAGCAGGTTACTTACGTCTTACGTTAGCCGTTATCATCCTTGCGGAAAATGGCCTCCCTTGTGATACGAATCCATTTCGCACGATCGCTAGCCGCCAGCCGCCAGTTCCTTGGGAGTTCGTCTCTCCATCTCTTTCTCTGTCCTCCACGGTTTCTTTTCCCTTCTCTTGGTATCCATGCCGTCATTCTATGGCTCCATCTGTTATCGGGTCACCTGATGACATGACCAGCCCACTTCCACTTGAGATGTTTCGCTTCTATCACAACGTCCTTTAATCCTGTTCGTCTCCTTACTTCTTCGTTTCTAACCTTGTCTTTCAGAGTGACTCCAATCATCCTTCGTTCCATCGCTCGTTGTGTTGTTCTGAGTTATTCTCTTGTGATCGTGTTAGAGACCAGGTTTGGGATCCGTATGTCAGGACAGGCAGAATTCACATATCGAACAAACGTTTTTTATTCTTCATCTCTATACCTCGTGGTAGGGCTTGAGTTTCCAAAAGGACTTCCACGCATTTTGTGTTCTTCTTAGGATTTCTTGTTCTTGGCGGGCTTGAAAGGAGATATTCTGTCCAAGGTAAACAAAATCGTCGTCATAATCTATGACGTGTCCATTGATGTGGATCAAACTCTTTTGGCCGTTTGTCAAAATTTTTGTTTTCTCGTTGTTCATCTTTAAACCGACCTTTTTTCCCTGCTTATTTAGCTCATCTACAATTATTTGCATGGAAGTCGCGTCATCCTCAAAAATGGCAATATCATCTGCAAATCTCAAGTTCATGAGACAGTAGTAAGGAATCCTCCCAACTGCACAAAGCGCCCCCCCTCTGGAGCGCGAGTTGGGTTGGTGTGGTTCTGGGTCGACCGTCGTGGGTGTGTTTTGGTCGACCGTCGTGGTTGTTGGGCGGCGGTCTTTGTATTTGGTTTGTAGGGATGGTTGTAGGTTTATTTTGTGTTTAGATTTGGTTTCCTGATGAAATTCTGGGTTGACATGTTGTGTTTCTTGGGTGCAGGTGTGTTTATGTGTGTTTTTGAGTGAGAAAGTGGCTGTAGCGGCTAAACAAAGCCTCGTACGTGACAATGGACGGCGGATTTGGACTTTTTGGCCAATTTTGGATCTAGGAGAGTTGTTTCCAGCGTCAGAGGGCTAAAAATGAAGAACTTCGACCCCCCTCTCGGCAGCGATCTTCCAACTTTGGTTCTAGAAATGGTAGAGAGTCGTGCGATAGCTCGTTTGAAAGCTTAGAGTGCCACAAATTGATTGGAAATCACAGTTTGGCCCTATCTTTCATTGCTGAGGCTTGGGAGTGACATTGAGACTTTTGGTCATGTAAGAGAGCCGTCAAAGGGTTTTTGAGTGAGAAAGTGGCTGTAGCGGCGAAACGAAGCCTCGTACGTGAAAATGGACGGCAGATTTCGACTTTTTGGCCAATTGGATCTAGGAGAGTTGTTTCCAGCGTCATAGGGCTAAAAGTGAAGAACTTCGACCCCCCCTCGGCAGCGTTTCTTCCAACTTTGGTTCTAGAAATGGTAGAGAGTCGTGCGATAGCTCGTTTGAAAGCCAAGAGTGCTACAAATTGATTGGAAATCACAGTTTGGCCCTATCTTCCTTGGCTGAGGCTTGGGAGTGACATTGAGACTTTTGGTCATGTTAGAGCGACGTCAGAGGGTTTTTGAGTGAGAAAGTGGCTGTAGCGGCTAAACAAAGCCTCGTACGTGAAAATGGACGGCGGCTTTGGACTTTTTTGGCCAATCTTGGGACTAGGGGACTTGTTTCCAAAGTCGTAGGCCAAACAACGAAGAACTTCGACCCCCCTCTCGGCAGCGTTTCTTCCAACTTTGGTTCTAGAAATGGTAGAGAGTCGTGCGATAACTCGTTTGAAAGCTTAGAGTGCTACAAATTGATTGGAAAGCACAGTTTGGCCCTATCTTTCATTGCTGAGGCTTGAGAGTGACATTGAGACTTTTGGTCATGTTAGAGAGCCGTCAGAGGTTGAGTTTTGTGTTTTGGACTCCAGCGGTCGAACGAAGTATCGGACGAGAAAACTAAGACCAGATTTAAAATCAGCTTGATGTCATTGGCCAATGAGGAGCACATCCAATGAGAATCCAGCATTTCTCTATAAATAATGAGGTTTTCAGAGTGACAATCATTTTATCTTTGAGTCGCACAGGTGTCGGACGCACGTTCTCTCTCTACATTCCTATTATATTATCCATCTGAAATGGTAAGTCGGAACAACCTTCCTTCCTCTCCTTCCTTGAGTGTTAACTTAATGGCATCTCTTTTATTTTCAGGCATCTACTACATCTACTACATTTACAGGACAAGATAGTGTTCAGACGTTACAAGGATCTCTACAATCAGATCGTCTTATGTTGAGGCCAGTAGAAGAGACAACAAAGGTACATAATCCTACCCCACTACAGCGTAAATTTAGACAAGCCATACGTTATTACGATCATAGCATAGTATTGCAAACGGGAATGATTCCTTCCACTGAAGTGAAGATATTGAACAATCAGTATGGGGACTACGTAGTCATTCATGTGAATCCATACATTCGTCGCCAAATCGATATTATTGAACAGTTTGCAACATTAAATATGGACATCTCTACTCCCCTTAACAAGGAATGGAAGGCGAGAGACGACAATGATACTCCATATAGAAAGATATGGGATGGTAAAAAGCTTTCTTTACCACTATCGCATTGGTGCTCATACTATAAAAAGGAAGGAGATGAAGTGACACCCATCAGATGTGAAGACCTCGCAGAAGGCACTTGGAATATTGGTTTTGCTATCAGTGGAATATATTATGGCTATCACCAGAACAACAAATTAGCCTCTATATCGATGCATGCTCAATCCATCCTATATATACCAAAGCAACCAGACGTTCATGACATTATTGATCAAATCCTCAAAGAGAGCGGTACAAAGCGCAAGTCAAAGAAGAATGCTTCCGCTAAACGCAGGCCAAAGAAGGAGAATCAGTAGTCCTTACCTATCTCTACCCTATGACAATTCGCTCATGTGCTTTGAGTGTCGTAGACGTGGACTTATCAGATACATTTTACTTCTTCGCTGCCATCATGTTATTTGTGTATTTTGTCGTGAACAGCATCGATGTACTTCATCCTTTTGTAATATGTTATAGGACTCTTGATCAGATGAGTAAAAATTTGTAATTTCCTTTTTAGTCATCTATCATCATTTTTATGGATTGTGAGGGTAAACTTGTACAGGAGCTCAGTGCTATTGCTATAGACAATTGGTCGTATCAACTTGTTAGTGTCTACCATCAACATGCCAAGTGTGATCCCAACGCTAATAGCTGGGCGAGAAAACACATCCATGGACTTCATCAGCAATACTTGCAAGACTATGGCTTTTCTAATGAATGTGCTCTTCTTATTGACTTTAAAAGATGGTTAGCAGCTTTTAATGTCGTATGTATCTTTTGCAATGATCCTACTAAGGAGAAGAAACTATTTCCAAATCTAATCATCAATGATATTCTACTTCCACCTTGGGATAGTAGAGTTAATCCACACTACCATGAAGTCACTAAACGTTTTAAGGAATTGCGTGTTCCTATTTTAAATGTTCGTTGTAGTTGCTACATTCATAATCAATGCTTTTTTCCTCCATATCTCAACACTGCTAAAGTAATGTTTGGTCATCATTGCTCTTTATATAATAGCTACCATCTGTATCTATTTTATCTGTTTCAAACCCAAAATTTGTAATGCATGCTTGTTAAAGTCGTTTAATAAATGCTTTTTGAAGAGATTTGTTATTTTCATGCAACGGGTGGGATAGATGAAGGATGATAATGTCTTTCTCAAATGATTGTGGAACATTAAGTTTTCATAGACAAAGCTTAAAGGGAACTATTCAAGATTATGTGATAACTTTTCATAAAGATGAGATCAACATCAAATCAGTTATTGGTGATACTAGCACTTTATTTTTTAAGTTAATGGATACGTTTTCTAATAGAATTGTAATGGCGAGATTAGTTTCAATTTTCATTTCAGCCATTTTGGGAAAGAAGAGGTAGAAGATCGTTTCTTCCACTTTGCTTCTTATTCGATGGAAGTTGTGGATAATCCTGAAGAATTTTTTGAAAGACATGTGGGAAAAATTGCTCAACGTCTTGATGCATTTAACCATCATGGTAGCAGTCTAGTGACTGAAGCAATTTCACATATTCACATCCAAATTTCTATAAAAGAAACTTAAAGATGCAATGGTACTTGATCGTAGCACAATTGGTTTTCGAGTTATGTCTACTTACTCCCGAAGTATATTCCTTCTGTACATGCGTCTATTATTTAGAAAAGGCTAGCAAGTTCATGTCGTGAAAAAGACTTGCTTTAGAAGTTGTTAGTAAGAGTGAAAATATGTGTGATGTATGTAAGCGAAAGGATGGAAGTGAAAAGCGCATCTTTAAGAGATGTAAGCATACTTTCTGCCAGCGATGCTTCATACGCTGCTGTATTCAACTTTGTCAATGTAACCACTGTGATATAGCTCATTTTGAGTGTCACTTCTGCCATGAAAGTTGGTACCCATGCAAATATGGAAAACTCAAGTTGAGACAATGGTAAAGAGAAAAATGACGAAACGTAAAAGTCGAAAGTCTTCAAAATTTTCTGGAGCCACTCGAGCTCTTCAACGAATGAAAGGAAATCATCGATATAATGCTATACGACATGATAATGATAAATTTATTCGAGAAATTGTTTCTCATGTGAGAAGTTTGAGGACAAAGAAATTATCACCACAACAACGAAAGTTACTTAAGCGACATACTACAAAATTACGATTCATCTCCAATCCTAAAATCACCCTTCAAAGAAAGAGGAAAACTCTGACACAAAAGGGTGGTTTCCTTTCAACAATACTTCCAATGTTAGCTCCGATAGTGGGCGACGTATTGGGTAATATCTTTGGCTCTAAGCGTTGATTATGCAAATGTTGAGTCTCAAGGTATTAAAATGGATTTCAGACTTCAATGTGATAAAGTTCTGACTGTATCAGGTCCATCCCATGCAGGTAGAACTGTTTTCACTCTGAATTTGTTAGACAAAAGAAAAGAATTGTTTAGGGAACCTATAAATCGAGTTATTTGGTGTTATGGTATTTATCAGCCGTCACTCTTTCAGGAATTGCAACGTCGCAACTTTATTCGACATGAAGGAATTATTCGAGCTGATAAGATAGAGTCAAACGATGTCGTTGTATTGGATGATCTATTGAAGGAAAGCAAGAATTCTAAAGACGTTACAGATATGTTCACACCCGCGTAACACATCACAAAAGGTGCTTTATGATCTATATCACGAAAAATTTGTTTCCTGATGGGAAAGAAGCCCGCACACGAAACCTGAATACGCACTATTACGCTATCTTTAAGAATCCACGAGATAGAAGTCAATTTGAAATTTTAGCGCGACAAGTTCCGCCAAGACATTCAAAAGCCTTGATTGAAATTTTTCAAGCAGCAACTGAAAAACCACACGGTTACTTATTCATTGATTTTACACAAGAGTGTCCGGACAAATTTAGATTTCGAAGTGATATTTTGAAAAAGCCTATGATTATCTACAAACTATGAGCTCCTATTCTCGCATGATTGTTATTCCTCAGGATGAATATGTGCAGTTGACTGCTTTACAACAAGTAAAGCAACCTCTAACAAATCAAATTTTTAAGAAAGAACTGGATTATCAGGAAAATGCACATATTAAAGATCCATATCGCGCAGTTTTATTACAATCAAAAACTGTTGAAGAATTGAAAAATTTGAAGAATAAGATGCGTGACTCTGTTTCGACTGCTACACCTTTGGAATCTCGTGCACATGCAATAGCTCTTTTCAACAGCATTGAACCATATCTCAATGTGAATGACACAGGTGAAATCATTACAGATGATCATAAAATCATTAGCGCTTCGCGTTATGAAGACTTGATTCAGTATGCAACGCGTAGAAAACGTCGACAAGGTTATGTCCCACATGGTTGGCTATATTTTCTTCAACCATTGAAAAAGCATAATGTTCCAAAATTTGAATTGAATAATGAAACATTGAAAGAACTTGATTCTACTTCAAAAGTTGATACTACTTCAAATGTTAATTCTGTTCCTAAAATTAGGAGTGTTACAATGCCAAGAAATTGGTTTAAGAGTTCACCTTCTACATATCCTTCCACACTTACTAAGAAAACAAGAGGAAGAGAACGACGTAGATCTACACCCTCTAGGCAAACAAGAGGAAGAGAACAACGTAGAAGATCTCCACCAAAGAAATATATGTTCTCAGACTATCAATATGAAGCAGATGTGTTGCATATCATGTAATGAACCGCCGGAGGTGCATGTTGATGTAACATGTACTTGCTGTGCCAGTTCTTGCAGTGAGACTCCTAAGCAATGTGAACATGAATGTAAATCTGCTAAATCTTGTGGCTGTTGTAAGTGTAAAAAGGCAAGAAAGCAAAAACATGAGAAGAAGGAGAATGAGTCAGTCGTCATCACATGAACTTTTGAAGTCAATCTATTATGATGTAAAACATCCAGCAGGATTTGCATCTATAAAGAAATTGTCAAAAGCGAGTGGTCTTCCGCAATCACAAGTTAAACAATGGTTAAAGGGTTAGGCTACCTATACACTCCACAAACAAGAGAAAAAGAAGTACCGTGTCCGTCATTATATCACTCATGACATTGATGAACAGTGGCAGGCAGATTTGTGTGACGTTGCCTCTATTTCAAAACATAACTCGGGAAATAATTTTATTTCGACAGTAATTGATATTTTCTCGCGATATGCGTGGGCTCAAACTTTAAAAACTAAAGAAGGTAAACGAGTAGCAAAGGCATTCCAGTCAATTTTCCAAGAGGATTGCATTCCAAAGAGAATTCAGAATGATCAAGGAAAAGAGTTCGAAAATCAGCATGTGGGAAGATTGTTTGAGAGATATGACATTGAGTTGTCTAGTGTAAAAAGTGCCTATAAGGCTGCATTAGTTGAACGTTTTAACCGCACATTGAAAAATCGCTTGTGGCGACATTTTACTGCCAACTTAACACAAAATTGGACAAAGATTCTACAAGATACGGTACATGCCTACAATCACTCTGTGCATCGCTCTATTGGACTCAGACCAGCAGATGTGAATGCTGACAATGTAGATGAAGTGCGTAAAACATTCCAACGTAAGCGTAGTAATGCAAAAAGTGATGTAAAAATAGGCGATTAAGTTCGCATATCAAAAGGACGCATCTCCCAAATTGGACAGAAGAAATTTTAACAGTTTCAAGCATCAATAAATAAGACTCTCCCACAACCTACAAGTCAAAAGATTATGATAATGAAGAAATAGATGGCAGCTTTTAGCGTGATGAGATTGAGGTAGTCACTGAAAGTGAAACATATTTAGTAGAGAAAATCATCCGTTGCAAAAAACGTCAAGGCGAAGAATGGTGTCTTGTTAAATGGCTCGGTTATCCTTCAAGTATGAACTCTTGGATGCGTCGTGCAGACATTTTTCATCAAAGTGATCGCAAGTGATTTATGCAAAACTATAACTTGCGAGTTCAAGATTTAAGTAATGAATCCGACTGCATCGTTTTATTCACGGCCCTCCTATGTAAGTGGCGCGGGTACAATTTACAGTGGTGCTCGCCGTCAACGTGGAGGTAGTATATTTGGCGCGCTGAAATCTGTTGTAACTCCTCTCTTATCTACTGTCGGAAAAACTTTAAAACGATCTGTTTTAAGTAATGCTGTTGGCTGTGCTGGCGATGTTGTCAATGATATTGCCAGTGGAAAAAATATAAAGAGTACTATACTAAATCGTGGGAAGGAATTCGGTTTAACAACATTACAGGAATCCTTAACTCGCAATCGACAAAAGAAAGCACCTAAACGAATGAATGTTAGAAGAAAAAGAAAACAGCGCGGAGCTGGTAAGAGGCGAACTTCACGCAAATCTAAGAAAAGGCATTCACGCAAACGCCGTGCGCGCTCTAATCCTTCATCGCGTGCTAAACGACGACGCTGTCATAACTTCTAATCATGAAGTGTAAAACTTCAAATTTTTGTTTGTTTGATCAACAAGCGATACAGACAGATATTCTTAGTTCAATTATTGTAGATTATCATCCTCGATCTGCTGAGAATACTGGCCCAATTGAATTTGTCATTCCTGGTACTAGTTATGACTACATTGATTTAAGCAATGCGATGGTTGATGTGCGGTTCAGAATTCAGCAAGAAGATGGTACTAACATCGATGCTACACATAAAGTTGGTCTGAACAATTAACCGCTGGCAACACTATTTCGTGATGTTTCTCTAACTATTGGAGAGCAACAGGTGGAAGGTGGACAAAGCGATTATCCCTATAAAGCATATTTCAATGCCCTATCACAGTTTCATCCGTCAGCACAAAAGAGTCATATGGAAGCAATGGGATGGTATAGAGATCAAGCAACACAATTTGATAGTGAGACAAACGCTGGTTTTGTAAAGCGATCTGCTTTGATTAAAGATAGTAAAGTATGTCAGCTATATGGTCCATTAAATCTTGACTTCTTCAGACAGACAAAGTTTTTACTCTGTAATACCAGCAAGCGAGTCAAGCTTACATTGAACAGGCCTGAATTTTTGTTAAATGCATATGCTAAAGTTGTCAATCTTAAATCCAGGTGGAAGATCTTACGCTATACATTTGTCGAGTGGTAGCTAATCCAAGTGTAATTAGAGGACATACTGAGGGTCTTAACCGTAGCAATGCTATTCATCCCATTCAACATACAAAGCTTCTCACATTTACTATTCCTAAAGATCAAAAAAGTTTTATGAAAGATGGTTTATTTCCATCAGAAGCACCAAAACTCCTAATGGTAGCAATGGTTGAAAATGATGCATTCAATGGCAATGTCAAGAAGAATCCTTTCAACTTCAAACACAACAGTTTGAGCGAAATTGCTTTACGTGTAAATGGTGTCAGTCATCCTGGACCGCCCTATAGACCAGACTTCTCTTCTTATCAATTTTTGCGCAGCTATGTTGACTATATGAATGTCTTTGGCTTTTACAACACAGACAACACCAACGGGCTTACAATGAAAGAGTTTAAGAATGGCTATACTATTTATGCATTTGATTTGACTGCCGACAGTGATATTAGTGCACCTTATCGTCAAGCTAACGTTCCTCATAATATTCGCTTGGATCTGGAGTTTAAAACAACGCTAGCTGCGACGATGAATGTATTGATTTATGCAGTTTTTGATTCAAATATTGAAATAACTAAGTATCGTGACGCGATTCTTCACTATAATCGTTAATGAGTTGGTTGAATGCTGACGATATTAAAACTAAAGTACAGCGTAATGCAGATGAAGCTACGTTGAAAGCTTTTGATAATGTCTATTCGCTAGATACCCTACCAACTACAGTAAAACAGTATCCCATCTTTATTGTATTGAACACTCAGTCAAACAAGTTAGAAGGTGAACATTGGAAAGCTATCTTTATTGGAAAAGACATACCCGGTGAACTATATCACTCTTGCTCAACCTCCAAATATACCAACACAGCAGTGGTTGAGAAAACATACTCTTCAATATCAACGAAATGAGAGCATACTACAACATCCACTTTCATCAACTTTTGGTGCTTTCGTATTGTACTTCATTTTAAAACGTTTGCATGTATCTCGATTTGCATCTATTATTCAAAACTTTTCATGTAACCCATCTTCTAATGAAAAGATCATTTGTAAGTTCTATAATGATTTGAAATAAAATATCATCATATTGGAATAAAAATTGTTTTTATTTCACAATCCGCTGGGTATGTACATATTCGATTAAACGGTCTAGGATTGTATCTGATTGCACTTCTGATTTCAGTCCAGTAATGATAACTTTACTGTTGTGAAAGATTGCAATATGTACAGGATTCCAACGATTAATAAGACCTGCAGGAAAAAGTTCTGACTCATAACACAAATTGTAGCTGCTGCTATGAATCTTCGAAAACGATACATTTTCACTCAATTGAGTAGAGATCACCATATTGTTCACAGTCAGATTCGACATCAGACACTTCTCCCTCTTCCATATCCAGTGTAGTAGCTTCTGTAGTTCTAAGCGCATTAACCGCGCCGATGAATGAGAAAGGGCGCCGAGAATTTGTATCGTCCCGTTTGGAAAGAGTTGAAGGTTCCGCAAATTGCTAATTTTCACCACTGACATTTGCGGTCGACCCGGATAATACTTGCTGTTTGGAATTTGTTGATGTAATGTTGCGAGATCGATTTTGGTATAGAGTCTGATGCGGCGGAGAATGTTGACGATGGTGTAACGATGACATCTCATGATGAAGAAATGAGTAAATAGAGCGATGTATCTTCCTTTTATACTTTTCCCAACTACCTTGATGAAATGTGAAACAGATTGAAAGTTGGGAATGATTGATATGTATTCGTTGCTTTTTAAGTCGCAACCATATACAATTTCCTATGCGTGAATCTCTTTTCATATAGAAGTATTTCAAGTCCTTCATGATATGATTCAGGCACTGAAAATGTCGATATGATAAAGCAAATTCTCTTCTCATATTTCCAGTATAGTCTTTGAAATAAACGTTTTGATCATATTCAATCTCGACATGTTGTAGGAAATCTAGTTTCCAACTCTTCATGATGGAGCGTAACATTGTGTTGAAGGTGGTGTCTGATTAAGATTTGCATACCAAAGCGGTGAACTCTCGGCGAAATAAATGACATAATGGAGCGATGTATCCATCCTTTATATTTTTCCCAATTGTATTTGCGAAATGAAAAATAGATTGAGGAATCAGAATGACAGATTTGAATTTCATTTCTGTAATGTTGAAGCCAAACTTGATTACCCAAAGAGATGAATTTTAGCGTTTCAAAATATTCCAAATCCCTCATGATGTCATTAAGATTAAGAAATTGTCGCCATGTTAATGTAATTCCTCTCGATGTATTTCCATGAGAATTTTTGAAATGAACGTTTCCATTGCGATCAACTTTGATGTATTGTTGAGAATCCAAAATCCAAGTCTTCATGCTGTTATGCAAATTGGTAATAATTACATCACCAGAATATGTAAATGCCGTTCTACCATATTTTGCTTAGCAATGCAGCAACAAATAGATTCGCTAGTAATCGAGCTGCTATCTTTTCTACTCCCATTGATAATATACAACAACGGAATGGAGAGTGGGAAGTAGGGGTCACACAACTTGTTCACAGTAACTGTGTCTATACTTTTGATCATGAGGTGATGACTATTAATATGAGACGCACAGCTGCCTACCAATGTGAAAAGGGCTGTCGAGTATACATTCCACAATGGCCGAAGAAAGATCTTCTATCATGTCAGAAATTCGTATATGATTTCTTGAATAAAGCGTGTAAACACATTGTCCAATTTACTCCGCACAATGGTGATCATAATTATGTACATCATGTAGTTGATAAATATTGGATTGTTGCTTTGAGTTCCAGTTTAAGAAATGATTTAGGTTACCTCGCTAGCACCTAAACAAGCTATGATAATTATAACGTTAATTACCACATAAGTGGTCAGAAACAGTCAATATATCGAGAGGAAGCTTATTATGTAGATCTTATTCCAAAAGTGAGAAGACGTTGGTGAAGAAGATTGTGATTAAGCCAAGAAAGGCAAACATGAGTCCTGAAACATTATTGAAGAAATTTAATTATCTCCTTCGAATTGATGGTAAACAAGTGGCAACATTGACTTATATCAAATCATCTAATCATATTGCAATAAGTAAACTAAATGATGATGATCTAGTATTAGCTTGTTCAAAAGATTTTCATCAGTTCTTACGACATCGTTCTGCAGCTGTTCATGGAAAATTTGATATGCAACATTTGCCATGTGAAAGGTGAAATCAATTTGATACAGAATGGTCCGTATTTTTATACAGAAAGCGTATAGAGCCTTTAGGTGGTATCTCACATGAAACAAGAGTGTTGATGCCTCGCATTATTACTTCAGTTAAATTGGTTGTAGATTATTTGAATGAAGTGATTAATGAGCAACATATATCATTTTCTGAAAAAGAAGGTACTTTGTCTCTCACTCTAAGTGGGAAAGATGTTGAACTAATTATGGACAAAACTCTAATGGACATTTTGGGTTTTGATCAAAATATCTTTAAAAGTGGCACTGTAACCAAAGCTAGCGCAGACATGTCGCCATCGCGTCGTATTAACTATTTTCAGATATATTCCAATACTGGTGAAGATGTACGTGTGGGAGATGTTGAAGCTCCATTGCTAGCAATGATACCATACCAGCCAAAAAGCTGCAGTATTTTATCTGAGCATACTTTCAAGAAAATGCATTATACAAAGCTGAAATCAAACTACATCCCACAAATTGATATTGCCATTTATGACGATGCTGGTGCGTTGATTCCTTTTCATAAAGATGCTCTTACAAGTATCACACTCCATTTCCGAATGAAGAGTTAATGCAAAAGTATGCTAATATATTTTTCCAATGTGATTAGTATGGAAAGTGAAAATAGAGATTCGTTTCTAATTTACTTACCTGGCAATGCTTCCATGAAAAAAAATTCCTAATAATAAACCATCCGACTTTCGAGTAGAATTAAATCGCTCACTACATCTAGAAGGCGAATGGGAGGTTGGCGTTTCTAGTATTTGCTATGATAGCAATATTCAGAATGTGAATGATTTGGAAATGATATTGACTCCTCGCACCCATGAGGGAATAACGATGAATAATACATTCCAGTTTCCATGCAATTTAACGTCAGATGGAAAGTGGAACTATGAATGGATTCAGATAAAATCAGATTATTATGGTCCATTTGGGGATGAGAAAATTATTAAGGCATTCAATAGTGGCAATACTTCCATCATGAAGAATAAGGATCAGAAAGTTTATGAGTTTACTATCCATCATTGGAATGGGAGACAGTTCCTTCGCTTTCATTCTTTTACTAAAGGTCTTACACTGAGGTTGGATAATGAATTCTATCCACATCTCGGTTTTGGTCATGGACTACATCTAACGTCAATTGCTACTGCAAATGTTAAAAAAGTTTATTCAAATCGAATCAACAAATTTCATTATACATTTAAAATATTTGATGAAGATGTTGTAGAATGTGAAGAACGCATCATTTTGAAAAAGCGTGGTGTTCAACCTTTATCACTTACTGAGTTAGTAAAACGATGGAATGAGACTGTTGGTAACAAGTATGGAGAGAAAATTATGGCGGAGAAGGATAAGTTGGTTATTCAGAAATATAATGACAAACTTAGAGTTTATTTCTCTCCAACCTTGTGTCATTTTGTAAGACATCCAACACCTATTATTGGAAGCGGTGTGGTGTATGCTTCTCATGAATATCACACTAAAGCTGATTTAGTCAATGATGAATGAATGGGTGGACATCTATGGTGATCGCATAAAGAAAATTTACCAGTCTTATCGAGAATCTAAAGTTGGTATCAACATAATGCCGCGTCTATATCATACAGTTGAAAGCTTCATTCATGTAATAAATCCTTATATACAACAGAAGTTGAAGCATGTGATGAAAAGTAAATATGATGTAAAGACACACCACATTTCGTTTTCAATTGAAAATCAACGCGTTGCTCTGAAACTGGGTGATGACATTCAATGTCAATTGAGCAAAAATTTGAAAAACTCTGGTTTTTCAATGCTACAAAATATGTTTACTGCCACGCATACAATTGGTATAGAAACACTTGAGACACTTGATAAACATGAACAACACCTTTACATCCAAAGTGATTTGATTCTACCTATTTCTGTTGGTGAGAAAAAAGAATACATTTTACGTAAATTTATTCATGATGAAGATGCTTCCTATGGAATCTTTGAAAAGATGTTTAAACCTATTTTCTACCATCCTGTTATCAAACAATCTATCCCGTCTATTTCTCTCAAAATTACAAATGGTTTACATGAGTGCATTCATGTGAAGGATACTAAATTCCTCGTAACTATAGTGTTTCGGAAAACAAAGTAAAGTCATTGCAAAATTTTATTGAAATAAAAAGATATGTATGAAAGTATGTTTTGAAGAAGTGTTGACAAAGTGGGAAAGTCTTTTCATAGATCTAGTGGGAATGAACTTACTGTAGGCATATATTCACAAGAAAGTGAAATCTAAAGCGATACATAAAGCAACAATGAATATCAACAAAAAACATCATCAAAATACTGATTTAAGAATGAATCTATTTACACATCTCCTGAATGTGGTGGTGTGAGTTTAATTCTTTTGGGTGGTGTTATGTTTGTGTCAGGATGTCCATGTGGAAGAGATATGTTATGTCCTATCCAACACCTCTTATCCTCCCACGCTGAAAGTGCTCGCTTCCTAAATGTATGAGTTTTTACCTCATGTGTCTTTGATTTTAAGATGGTCATGTTGACAAACGTTATGTTCTTATTTATGTAGGCCATCTTATAGGCCCTATGTTTCATATTTACAACAGTCGATTTAGATATGCCTTTTGCGCGCTTAATACTGTCACTGGAGTCTTTTGGTTTCATAGAATACATTTTAGGACGTAGAAGAATCATTTCTTTAATTTCCCTTCCTGCCATTTCATCTTTAAAGCATCCTAATTTTGTTTTATTTTTAGTAGAGTATAGTGGGTGATCTGTTGGATAATTTGATATATCAAAATAATTTTCTAAAGATTTTCCTATTTCAGTGAAATTTAACTCTTTCTGAGCAGCGATACTTAAAAAGAAACTGTCAGTGTCACCGCCCAGCAAACGCACGTCTTTAATTAGAGGGCATGGTTTTAATATTCTGAAGAAGAGTTGGTACATTTCTAGCTTGGAATAATCTAACACAGCTTGTCCAATGTAGATGGGCTTGCACAACTCTACTTCTGATTTTATCATTTTAACACCAACCAACTCATCATCTATAACATCTCTATCAATAAAGAGAGGTGATGTCGCTAACTTTTGAAATTTATCATTATGATTCACGAGTTTATAGTCAATACGCTTTCTAACGTCCTCCATCGTCTCATCAGAAAGACTATTATTCTTATATTTATAGAAATCCTTTTCAAAATTATTTTGGGCTAGTGCACGATTCTGGCTGTTACTATCAATATAAGGTTTCAGAAAGGCTTTCTGTCTAAATTTGATAATGCGGTGAACTGTTTTTAAAATCATACCCATTTCTAAATAAAATTTTAAGATAGAGAGGTGGACTAAATAATTTTCTTTATCAAATTAAGTAAGCAAAAGTTTACGGCAAGGCTTATACTTGGGCTGTCCGCTCCCTTCTGAATCTTTATGAAATTGTTTCATAAAGTCCGAAAACATATCTTCAGTCACTTCGCCTGATTCGGGTGCAAGTGGAAAATCCAAAGTTTCATTATTTCAACACTATTTGGATAGATAAGATCTATCTCAAAATAATATCCCCAATCATCATTATCTGGAATAACTAGTATGTTTGAAGGGTTGGAGAAATGCTGAATTTCATTATCACCCAACCAGCTAAACTCAGAGTGAGGTAGAGGTTTGGATAGTGAACTACCATATAAATCATTCTGGTCATAGTACTTAAGATGAGTCTGATCATCATCTACTATTTTTGATTTTATTTGATGCCTATTTACAAATGTGAGACCACCGCGAATTCCTCGTTCAAATAAATTATACATCTCTGGATCTTGCAAAAGATGGATGGTCTCTCCAGTCATTTAAAAGCAGACTGGAATGACATGGCTGGAAGACTGACAAAGTGAACAGGATCTAATTTATCTTCTTCTAATGCCACTCGTCGAAACTCCTGAAATACATCAGCCAGCAAAAATACATCTAATTTTAGATAGGCGATCATATAATCGCTAAACGTTTGACAGGCAGATTTTGTCCATGCAACTTGAGCATGATTGTAATCTTCTACCTTGCATTCTACACCAGTCAAATCATTTTTGAATTTGTCTATTGATGGAAGAGAAGTCTCACTAAGTTTAGAAATGTTATCAAAGTATGCATATGGAAACACTCCTTTGCGTGTGATGACTTCATCCGTCAAGTTAGGATACTGTTTCTTCAAATTTTGAGTTAGTGGAAGAGACTTAAGATTTTGAATGAGAGATGCTAGTGATGAAGCCATGAATTGATAGGAATCTAAAAATTTTATATCAAAATAGACTCTTATTTTCTTAAGTTTTGTCAGCTGCTACTTTTGCTGTCATGGCCATGAACTTTTCTCTCGTTTGAGCTATTACACTTAACTTCCACTCTTTCATTTTTCCTAACCCCCTTTTATTATCATATGACTGTCATAACCTTTGAAGTTATGAAAAATAACGGGTAGAGTACGCCGTTTCAGTCTCAGTGAAAAATTACATCTTATACATACCGCGTTTCTAAATTTACCGGTGATCTGATCATGGTCGCGCACTTTCTTGATTTTATCTTCATCAAGCGTTTTATTACATTTTGGGCAGACTTTACAACTTTCAAATTTTACTTGATCATCTGCTGACATATTCAATGATCTGCGTTGGAGTTCACTATCATATTTTTGCTGAAATTTGACAGCGCTTTCGAGGAATTGTAAGAATTTATGTATACAATCCTCACCTTGCCAGACGTGCATTTTATAATTTTTATTTTTGAAGTAATCATGCCATACCTCATAACATGATATGGCTGCCGCTTTTTGGGTGTTATCATCAATATAGCATTCGATGTCAGCATAGATGACACGAACAGGACTTAATTCATCACCTTTCTCTCTATATGAAAACTCTTTATCTTTGGGCATGCATTCTATTTGCAGTTTACCTCGTTTACACCATTCATAATGTGTTTCAAATTTATCTTTTGACCAGAAGGGGCGCATGCAACGGTCACACATGAAATACTCTCCTCTTCTAGATGTTAAGTGGGAATATAGTCGAGTCATTTTAGGAATACCACAGTAATGCCAATTTTCACTATCATTTTGATATACTAGCAGAAGATTGACTACCCGATCATAAGTTGATGAACGGCTGTTGCAGCGCACACCCTTAAGCCCCTCTTGCCAGATGTGAACAACTATTTTAATTTCACTTAATTTTTCAAATTTCTCTATATCTTTAAACTTCATGTCTTCGCTATCGCAGTCATCAAACTTCAATTTCTTTCTCCCATTCATGATATTTGCTTCTACGGAAACGGTTGTTCTGTACATCATGATAGTGCAGAATAGACAATACCGCATACTTAAAACACTCTGATTCACAATCAACAGAAATGACTGCATTCTTAGCTCTAAACGTTTTTGGAAGATTGAAGGAGCCCCGACCACGGTAATTTTCTAATAGAGTAATTTTAAACTTGGCAGATTCTATGCCATCAAAAATTAGACCACTATCGCGCTCGTTAAATTTATCAATATTTGATTTTAGTCCTTGGATGTGAAAATTTAACCAAGCTTCTTTATCGACTACCTCTGTAGCAGGAGAGGAGGGTATGTAAAACACCAACCTCTGTACTATTTCACCAGTATGATAATCAACTTTAACATATTTCATTTTAAGGTAGATGAGCGCTTTTATTCTAAACTGCTCTAAATGATGAAAGAGCGCATCTATCAATGTTGAATTTTGATGGAACCACTCCGGAAAATCAGCAATATTTTCTGAGGATTCCATATGGTAATTTCTCACTGCATTATTGAGCGATACTTCAGTTAGTCGAATAAAGGAGGTGCTGTTGCTATAACTATCATTTGTGTGCGTGTGTGGTGAAGTCTATGTGAAGATAATTCAAAACTTGTTTGAAAAGATTGGAAACAAAAGTCACAAGTAAAGGAGACATGTTGAATAGAATCATCCTCACCTCAGGAGATTGATGATGGCTTGGGTTGACATAGACGTTGTCTGATGTGTCGGGTGAGATCACGCTTCCTCGTAAAGATGTGACCACAATCAGCACATTCCCGCTCATTAGATTGCCGCGACTGGCCGCTTGAGCTGGAACTAGCATCACCTGAAAAAGAAATCATTCTATCATCTCTATTAAAGTTATAGTTTATTGTTCCAACTTACCTTCACTTATTAGATCTAAAGTTTCATCGAGAAGGGAGCGTTTTGGTGATGAAGTAGATGCCTGTAATTGAGAAAGATGCTATTAGCCAAACGTTTGAGGGAGATAAGTGAGGAAATCTTCAACTTACCATTTCAACGAAATCAAGTTTAAGTATGATACTTCAATGTCAGAAAATGGTATAGTTTATCAAGATAGAGACTCCAAATATTCTCAATACGTCTCAAATATAGAATGAAAATAAGTCTGTTTCCTCCCCCATTATACTCTCATACTCATCATTCATTGGCTGTTCATTTGATTTGCTGCTTACTTGTACTTAAGCACTAAGAAATCAAGTTCATGGCATACAATTTGAAGTCATGAATTCACCAACAGCAACTCTCTCCGAGAACATACCGACTTGCCCTCCCGCTCCGAAAAAGGTAAAGGTGGAGAAGAAGAAAACAGTCGAGGATATTCCAAGTTTGGAGTATCATCTCTCACAGAACAAGAAGAATTGGAGATGATCTATGTGCGGTGGAAATACCTAATGTATAATGAGGATGTGTCGAAGGAGGATGACATCAGCCTTCTCCATGACATACGGAAATGGTACAGCCCATCGTCCCAACCCAGAAACGAAGTGGAATAGAAGTACGTCTTTGGTGTGCTGGCTGCAGCGGAGGAAAGACTGCGACAACTGAAATGTGACTGTAGTAACTGTGAATCGCTGTGGGACAATATCAGTACTGAAGAACTTTTAAACTACTTGTAATTTTCCAAAAAATGTTTTATTTGCTATATCTGTCTGTTTTCACTTATTTCTGGGTAATGTAGTCATCAACATCATAGTGAAAATCTAATCATTTGACAGCTCAGTATAAATCATAGCAGCTGATGCTAGACACTATCATTTTTCCTAAATACTACCTCAATCACTGAGGGTAAATATCAAAAAGTAGTGACATGTGGTTCTTTAGATTTATTTAAAATCAAGGCATACTTGATCGTTTGGGAGCATCTGACACTCTTCTCTCACGAGTTGTTTTCGGTGTCGACTCTTCGTCTGTCCAGATAATTCTTACAGTTTTGTTACCACTCTCCTGACTACTCATGCCTTCATCGCACTCATTGACGATCACAAAATTGTCATTTTAGCTGAGATTGACATATCTTGCAATCTTCTGACTTTAGCAGTCTTTATCTAAATTAGAGTGATTCTGATTGGCTGTTGAGGAAAGTATTGTTGAATATCCTATATAAATCAGAAAATTGCAGCACTTCTCATTCACATCATACGATTGAACAGTCTAGTATGGCAAATTCTTCTGAAGCCTTGAATATTTTCTACAAAATTTTCGAAGTTGTTGATGAATGGGACGAGGATGTGGGCAGTGACAATAAACCCAAAATCGCCAATGTCGATAAGAGTGGTAACAAAAGTGACATCACCCAAGCTGTATGGAGTGAGGGCGACTTCACACCAAAGACGACGCGACTCAGAAGAGTGCCGGATGCTCCAAAGGGAGTGGTATATTACAAGATTTATGACTTGAAACCAATCCTACTGAACTTTGATAAATAAATCTGAAGAACTACATGTCTTTGTTTTGCAATGTATCGATCTAGAAATGGAAATAAAGGGAAGAATTTAGATATGGGGTTAATTGTATACATGGCTGTGAATATCACATTTATCATCGGTCTACTTTTCTATCAAAAGAGATCGTATCATTAGTAAAGAGAAGATGTATATGTTTGCGTGTGGCGCCAGAGTGCCCTCCCATTTCATCCCTTCATCATTTAGCCTCAATGATAGAGGCAGTTCTTAAGAGAACTCATGATTCATTCTCAGATAACGTATGCAATGGAGAATTCAAAAAGTAACCTGCGGCAGATAGCTAAGACTCAACCGATTGGCGTTCAAACTGCTACGTTGAGAATTGTGTCAAATGCTCAATATGAGTTGCCCCAGAGGTTTCGGTCGAAAATATGACAAACTCCCTTGCCACACTTATCACTACTATATCATCCGCTGTCTCAAGAGAGATCACCCACCAACAGGAAGAATTATACCGAAATCCTCCTTAACATGCAACGCTTAAGTTGACTGATAGCAGATACAACTTTGTGATTTTATTTTTTATTTGTATGATAGATTCAGTCAGACCGAAGTCTGTCAGGGCAAACCACGTGGAGGTACTATCATATTTTGCCCCATGGTGGTCTTTAAAAAGACCGTTCGTTCGTTCTCGGGAAATGAATAGACTTAGGTTTGGCCGATTCCGCTGAGAGAGACTTGTAATCTTTCTATGTCAGATGCATCGACCTCCTCTACTATAGGCTGACTGTTAGAGGGCGGTACATACCCCCACTCTGTTGAATTGGCATCATCGTCAGTTGTTGATGAGCCAATTCGAGCAAGGTTGTTATAGACTCACTCTCGCTCCTCCATCTCTAGAAACACAATAAATAAATTACTCGGTCTAAGCCGAGGCTTCTCAGGAGAGCTGACTGTCGTCTTAAGTGTTTTCATGATGGAGTATAGAATGAAAATGAAAGAGAGGCAATGGTTTATATACCCCTGTGATACAAAGACATGACTCAGTCTTTCTAACTATGTGATAGATTCAGTCAGAGGAACCACGAGGAAGTACTATCACTCTTGCTCCGTGTGACTCTTAAAAGAGCCGTTTAGGGCGTTCTCGGGATCAAAAGATCCTACGACTGATGTAAAAACTCTGAAAAGAAAAGAATAGGAGATTAGATGCGGTAAGGAAATGATCATGTTGAAGTAACTTACTGGGAACGTTCTTCCGGACTTTTCGGACGACGAAGTCCTCAAGCTCGCCGGTGATGTCCATATTCATATGGAGACATCGGACTCCGTCGCCCTCGTAGCACTGCTGCGTCTGATTGGGATCGCTAGTGATCGTTGGGGCGTCACACACATTATTCTCGAAGAGGGGAAGATGGACTTCATACACTTTTATTTTTCTACACTTCTCACGCTTATGCAATCGCTCCACTTCAGCCACCAACCTCTTGTTCACACCCTTCACTTCCTCTGCTTCCTTCACCACGCTTTGCATCCGATCTATCTCATCATCCTTCCTCAACAAATTCGCCTGCAGACTACTCACCAAACCTGCTTTCTTCATTAGCTCACTCCTTTCCGCCATCCACTCTTTCTCCCTCTGCCTCATACTTTCCAACTCTTCTCTCGTCACCTTATACCCTTCAGCCTTCGCAGTCAACTTCTCATTCCGCATCACTAGTACCTTAGTCTTCTCTTCAACTGCCCTCAATCGATCCTTCATCCTTGCATATTCATCCCTCGTGTTCCCTTCATCCTTCCGAGGCGATGATGCCGCCAACGGCTTACCCACTTCCTTTCCCTCATCCTTCCCCTTCTCCTCAAGATCACCAATGTTCCCAAACAATTCCACCAACACGTCATCCAAATCAACATCAACATCAGGCTTCTTGATGTACCCTCTCAACTCCACTTCTTCCTCACTCAAACCCTCATCAGTCGCCCTGGTTACACCTTTCTTCCCCACCGCACCCTCAATCGTCGCCACTGCCATTCTCACCTCTTCCATATCCATCAAAACTCCCTCAAACCACGACTTAAACCCCTGCATACTAATATTGCCACTAGGGCACTGGTTATGGTTCCTAATGAACTCTACATCACTCCCCTCCTCACATACTACCTTATGATACACACACACCCTCAACAACACTTTTCTCACATGCTCGCCCACCTTCCCCTCTTCAATGTGTTTCTTCAACTCGCTGCCTCTGGCAATACGGCCGCAGCTACACTTGCCGATAAGCATTCGTGCATTGATGATTTTAGTCATAGTGACGATTCTGTAAAGATAGAGTAAAAATTTGATAGCAAGTGTTTATAGGATACTACTTGCTCATATGTATTGAAAGACTAACTCCAAAAACATTTGATAGCAGTCGTCTAGGCGTGAGGCTCTTGAATCCGTTACAGGCATTACTCAGAGGGGATGCTATCCCAGCTCCAAGGTCTCGACCCACAAATCCAACCTCGGGCGGACAGAGCGTGCGTCATGTCACTGTGTTGGTATCCGGGCCCCGATTTTGACATGAAAACCGGTAGAGCTATTTACAAGAGGAAACGACCCAAGTCGCAGAGACTCATAAACGACTGCTTTTTATTCAAAAACTTTAATAATCATCATTAAATACGAATTTTAATTTTTCAGTATTTTAGTACAACTCATAAAACGTTTATAAGTAGTCTGTCACCTACAGCATAGCAAGAGCTGTCGAGTGTTTTTGAATCAAGTCTAAAGGACTTGTAGAAGCAAAGTTATGGCCGTTTGAAGATTTCGGCCTACTATCATCAAATGGTCAGTCATGCTATACTGACTAACCTATAAGTCTGACTCCTTAGCTGATATCAGCAATGAAAAGTCGGAAGTCCGATACCGCACCTAGAGAAACGACTTACCTGTATTCAGTTTCTCAACTTAGTGAGATTCCTCGCCCGAACTCGTACTTATATATCCTGTGAATATGCAATCGATAAGGGGGGTCAGACATTGGTTACCCAAAATTTGACGCTAAATCTAAATCTGGTCTTAGGATTCTCGTCCGATGCTTCGTTCGCCCGCTGGAGTCCAAAACACAAAACTCAACCTCTGACGGCGCTCTAACATGACCAAAAGTCTCAATGTCACTCCCAAGCCTCAGCAATGAAAGATAGGGCCAAACTGTGCTTTCCAATCAATTTGTAGCACTTTTAGCTTTCAAACGAGCTATCGCACGACTCTCTACCATTTCTAGAACCAAAGTTGGAAGATCGCTGCCGAGAGGGTGGTCGAAGTTCTTCGTTGTTTGGCCTACGACTTTGGAAACAACTCTCCTAGATCCAAAATTGGCCAAAAAGTCCAAATCCGCCGTCCATTGTCACGTACGAGGCTTCGTTTCGCCGCTACAGCCACTTTATCACTCAAAAACCCTCTGACGTCGCTCTAACATGACCAAAACTCTCAATGTCACTCCAAAGCCTCAGCCAAGGAAGATAGGGCCAAACTGTGCTTTCCAATCAATTTGTAGCACTCTTAGCTTTCAAACGAGCTATCGCACGACTCTCTACCATTTCTAGAACCAAAGTTGGAAGATCGCTGCCGAGAGAGGGGTCGAAGTTCTTCATTTTTAGCCCTCTGACGCTGGAAACAACTCTCCTAGATCCAAAATTGGCCAAAAAGTCCAAATCCGCCGTCCATTGTCACGTACGAGGCTTCGTTTCGCCGCTACAGCCACTTTCTCACTCAAAAACACACATAAACACACCTACACCCAAGAAACACAACATGTCAACCCAGAATTTCATCAGGAAACCAAATCTAAACACAAAATAAACCTACAACCATCCCTACACACCAAATACAAAGACCGCCGCCCAAGAACAACCACGACGAAAACACACCCGGCCGGTCGACCCAGAACCACACCAACCCAACTCGCGCTCCAGAGGGGGGGCGCTGTGCGCAGTTGGGAGGATTTCTTGCTACTTGAGACGTTCACCGTGGATGTTTATTCCTGCGTCTGTAGGGAAGTGACATGATCTGAATATGTCTTCTAATGTTGCCGTAAAGAGGACTGGGGATGTGGGATCTCCTTGGCGAACGCCACGTAGAAACGCAGGTAGAAACCCTTGAAATGACAAACGCCACCGTGGGTGCTCAAAATCATGAGTTAACTGACCAAATGATGGGTTCCATATTGAAGCAATATAAGTAGTGTAAGCGCAGGGATAATATACTTGTGATATACGGAATTGGTGAGAAGCCAGGCGGGAATTTAGGTGAAAGAAATAAAAATGACCGTGATTGATGAACTTCAGATGACAGAAATTGAAATGATGGGTAATCATCGTCTCGGTAAATCAAGCATGTGACCTCGTCCGTTGCAGGTGAAGCTCAAGTGTAGAGATCAAAGAACTCTTATATTGAATAACTTTTCCTCCCCCCGAAATCGAACTGACTGGAAACATGTGTACGTTCATCCAGACTGAACACCTCTACAACAGGTGAAACAAATAGAATTGTTCAATGAACGTCGTGAAAGGCGCAAAAACGGTGAGGATGTGGTGGTTTTCCTGAATAAGGTGATACCTGTGACAAATGTTCAATGACAGTTTTGCCCGGATCGACTTCCAAAATAAGCTGCTTCCCTTCTATTCAGGTTACCAATATTCGTTCCTTTTTTAAAAAGATGGATAATTTGCATGACAGAAACCTGGTTGAATGAGTCAGATTCTATCCTTTCCATTCAAATGTATAAAAATTACTGATCTGATAGGGAAGGCTGCGTTGGCGGGGAGTTTGTATACGTTATCAATTGGTGTGAGTAGTAGTAACCCCATCCCAAATTCAAGCGCGGTGCGGTGCAGTGATGAGTCATCATGATGACTCAGCCCCCCCTCTGGACGGAAGGTGAGGGAGAGCGCCAGGGATGTGTTGGGAGGAATGGGTCTGTGAGGAGAAAACTGTTCCCTACCCCCCCTCTGGAAGGAAGGAGGAGTGATGAGGCAAAGGGTGGAATCTCGGAAGGATAGAGCGAGAAAAGGCGGGTTTTGGTGGTTTTGGGATGAGAAAGGCTGGAATTCGGAATAATGACTCATCGATGACTCATCACTGCACCGCACCGCGCTTGAATTTGGGATGGGGTTACTACTACGTAGTAGTAACCCCGTGGCAAATTCAAGGCCGGTGCGGTGCAGTGATGAGTCATTGATGAGTCATCATGCTGACTCAGCCCCCCCCCTCTGGAAGGAAGGTGAGGGAGGTGAACACCCGATTAACCAAAATCTATGGCACTCCTATAGGAAACGTCCTACGGAATTATTGTAATTTTCCTATAGCGGGTAGTGCTATTGCTATGGAACTCCATTCTATGGCACTGTGGGAAAGTTTTGTCTCATTGAATTTTTGGGAACTTTGATCCTATTGCCTCTGGGACTAATTTGTCCCATAGCCTTATGGGAAATCCTGTCCTATCGAATTTCAGGAAATCCTGTCCTATCGATCTTCTGGAAATCCTGTCCCATAGAATTTTGGGAAATTCAGCGTGCATGGCAGCTCCTATTGCTACAGCGTGTCTAACCCTGTCCGCGACATACTGACGCTTTATGTGATCATGATTGTAAAGAATAATCAGTTTAGTTTAGCAATAGTGATAATGTCAATATAAAGACAACAACATGCATGAGGTATTTGCACTTTTTACTTTCGATCCCCTGGACATGTCGGTGAAAGTCTGGCCCAGATTTCAAAAAAATAGTTTGAGAATCAATCACACTATGGAGCATTATTTTTTTACTAATTTCATGATCATCCACAAAACGCCATTAATTCAAAAAACAGCCAATGATTTTTAATATTTTCTCTTTTTAGTCTTTTGAACACTTGCTTCGATGAAAAGTTTCTCAGAAATCATTCTCCATATTTCTTTCTCCTCCATTGGGAAATGTAATTGAAGTTGATCTGCAACAAACGGGAAATAAATGATAAATATGCGATAAATGATAAGTTGATGATAGAACATAGACGTTCTGCACATAGGCAGATAAACTTCATTTAAGTGAAAAATGATGCAAAATATTGCAATTGAAGAATATTTGATAATTGCTATGTTTCTTGTATTGGAGATTTATATTATTTATATAGGATTATAGCATAATAAGGCAATTGCGCACCGCTGTGATCTTGCAGATGAAAAATATGCCAGAAGTTTCATTTTACTTGCTTATTGTCACAACCGCGCTTCGTCTGCTCTCAGTAGGTGTGACACGCAGAATGAATCAAACTGATTGAAACATGATTCCTGCTAGAATATCGATCAAACAATGGTCCTTTCTTTTTATTCAAGCTGTCGATGCACTACTTCTCATATTAGTAATTTTTCTGTATATGTACTTTTTAGCTACTACTCATTCATTTTGTGATTGCTTGTCCAGTGACTGTCCATTGCTTGATCGATATTCTAGCAGGAATCATGTTTCAATCAGTTTGATTCATTCTGCGTGTCACACTTACTGAAATCAGAAGAAACGTGCTTTTGACAATAAGCAAGTAAAATGAAACTTTATGAAACATTATATTGGTTTCCATGCTTGCATGTATGCGCGTATTCAAGGTGTAAGTATGTAAAGCTATTGTCTTTTCTAACTTTTTGCAAGCATCTTGCGATGCTGGTGGAATTTTACAATTAAAAGCACTGCTATTGTTGATAAGATTTATGCTCCTAAGCTTTCACCTACTAAAACCGCATCAGATGAAACGTAAGAAGTTAAGCTTATTAGAGTGATTATCATGTTTGCATTAAAATTCAAATATGAATTTTAATTCTCATACATAATAAAAATAATTTCAAAAATTATGGATAATGGATTCAAGCTTCATAGGTAATTAATATACTGTAGTGGCGGTGATATTAGATTTCTGTCATTACATTTAGTCCATACATGCTTATTTAGAGAGGAACTCATCATCCTTATGAATAGATTCTCTTCCTTGTTTCTTTGAAAAGTCGGTCGAAAAATTCGGCATTGAAAACTGAAAACCACAGTTTCATGGGAGTTGTAGCATGGGAATAACATAGAATGGGGAATCATGGCTAGTACATCAATAATACATTAGTGGATCACGCATACTTAATTACATACATGCATAAAGACAAATACAGGAAGCAGCACTTATTTACTATATTCGAAAGATGAATACTTTCTCGTAATTATTTCCTTCCTTCTGAGAGAATTTCAAATAAAATATTTATCTTTTTTATCATTTAAAAATTTTTAGATGCTAAGCGTCATTTTCTTATCACAAACGCTGCTTGATCTATTTCCTATCAGAACAACTAAATGTCGGAATTTACATTACTTTATTTAAGGCGGCCGTCTAAAATTTCAACAACCAATAGTTAATTTATTTAACTGATTTACTTGTCAAGTAGCGATAAATGGCATCAACTTCCGTGATATAACAGGCCTACAGAAGAGAGAAGAAAAGGTCCGCAATCATTTGCCGCAATCAGCAGTTTTTATATTTCTCTTTGCGCTTTGCAAGGATTATTAGCAAAAGCAAGAATGCAAATTATGCAGTGGATGAAAATTAATAGATAATCGCTGAAGATAATCGCTTGAAATATGATGAACATTTGTCGAGTGACGTCCACATCTGTGCGCCCAGCGGGATTTTGAACAGAAAATGCATAATGGAACAATGACTAAAACCCGAAATCCATTTGGTCAGACTGCATGTTGAGATGATTAGCTTATATTTGATGAATCTGGCAGGCAAGTCTGCAAAGTTTCGAGGAAATAATCCATAATGTAAACATGAGTTTCACTGTTCTATTTCAAGACGATCACTTGAGAAACCTGTGAGTTTGTACTAAGATTGCTTGCACATAGGGGTCAGACAACGTATTGGTTACATGCTGCCCATGTACCTAGCGCAATGAATGAATCACACAAGGTAGGCGTTACAGACAAGCGGGAAAGTTGTGCAGCGGCTACAAAGCTGAGTGACTAAAGAAACGTATTGGAATGGAATCCTTGCTACCTAGACTATTATTAATATAAGTTATTACCACATGTATTTGGGAAACATCGTCAATCTATAGAATAAAGGAAATTATACAGTGCATCTTAGTCCATTCATTTTTGGTTTAGACTTTAATATTCTAACTTATAATTTGAAGTATGAGTTTAAGGCAACCGAATTGAATATTAATGACGACTTCCAGAGAATTATTTTCTTTTACGATTATGCTTGCGTGTGTGTGTATTAATTTTTCGTGTTAGAGTGCCGTGGTACACTTATTAAGGTTACCTAATTTTCAAGAAGAACAGCATTATAACACATTATTACGCAGAATACTGCGCACGGTGCATCACGAATGTAATAAACAAGTGTAGCACTACTGTAGTACAACCCTGATAAAGCGCAATAACACTTAGTTATAATCGCTAACACTGAATAATCAGCTCGAGAAAATGAAAAATCAAACACAAATTTTCTTCAACCAATTAAGAAAAAATATTAAATTATTATTCTGTGTAACGTTTCGCTTTCTGCTTCTGCTGATACAATCATAAAAATAAAGGGAACTTTAAAATCACATTGAACGAATTGTACTAGAGTCTGATACATGGGAGCTGCTTTCTCTTGTTCCCACAGGCCGACGAATTTCTATGTTCTTTGCTGAGGTGCATAGTTGACCATTGAATCACTTTCATAGAAAGATTGGCACTGTATGCAATTAGCAGTTGATAGACATGTGATATAGGGACAGTCACGTGAAGTCACACTCTAGATCTTATTGTGCGAGCCGATTCTCCAACATATGTCGATGTGCAACCTGTACATTCAATGAGACATATACAAAACTTTAGCAATCACACTTCAGATTTGTAAGACTGTGTACAGTATTTACAGATAGGTATCATATATACACTAATGCCCTTTTTTATATATCCTCGTCAATCCATACTTCGCCTTGCGCTTGGGCAGGACGGTTGTCCGTCTTCGCCTCTCGCGTTCAGTTTTCCCCCAAATCAACATTTTCCATATTTCTTCGTCTATTATTGACATCTCTTCTTTCTTTTTGGTATCATCGTGTTCCTCTTTCGAAACCCTATCATCGTATCATACTGATTTACCTATTAATCAAGTTTCAAGCAGTGTTTTTGACAATTTTCAACTTTTTCCTCGCCACTATCAATATGTCTGCTGCATCAACTCGCTTTGTCTACTCCCGGGAAACTTTGCTACGGCTTCGCCCACATGCTGCTCCACTTTCGCGCCTTGTCCGACGAAGGCTGTGGTTTCATCGCATCCGTCGCTCTCCGCATGTGAATCATTACACTGAGGCAGCCTCTCCATGCCTGCTAGCTCCGTTTATTTCACAAGCTCCTCGCCCACGCAATGGTGATTTCCCAGCTCCCAATTTTCCACGTCACTCACCACCGACGTTTTCCTTTGACCACTCGCCCATGCTGCAGCCTCACAACATACAAGTACTTCAACACTTGATAACTGCGTCGCCTATCCCTGTGCGCATCACTCGCCGCCATGGCGACGGGATTTCCTCTCGCCACGGAAGGAATCCCCATTGCAATTCTATACAGAAGAAGTTGATTACTATTCCACGTGGATCCAGATCTCAGCATAATACTCAGGATATATACAACAATTCATTGGAAAAGAAACCTACAAAAATCCATTTCCTTTCTTCCGTTTTACTTTCAAATGTACGATCATTAAATAACAAGTACGACGAAATTGCCATGAAGATGAATGAACTTTTACCGAGTGTTGCTTTCTTCACGGAATCATGGCTGGATAGTGACATCCCTAACACAAGTCTAGAAATCTCAGGATATTCTATTGTAAGGAAGGACAGGAACCGAAATGGTGGAGGAATAATGTCTTACATTGACGATAACCTTCGTTACCGTTTTATAAGTCATGACGATGTTCCCATCCTCAATCAATGCGCGACTGAATTTCTCCCTCTATTATTTTGCAATGTATCATTACTCATCATATGTCTTTATCACCCATTTTGGAACGATACACCACGTGATGATGAATGTATCGAGTGTATTACTGATATAATGGATTACGCGAATCTACACGTCTCAAATAGCTCCGAGAAACTGCGCATTATACTATGTGGCGATTTCAATGGATTACGTCATAATTACAACAAAGTGGAATGTACTACCCTTTTGAAACCCGTCGTCTGTTCACCCACGCGAAATGACAATATTCTCGATCAGATTTTCGTTAACTTTTGTTCTGATACTAAAGCCAGTGTTCTACCTCCAATCGGCAAATCTGATCATGGGTTGGTTATTTGGAAACTTCCTAAAGCTATACGTTTTTGCAATAACATAAAGATTCGGAAGAAAACGGTCCGCAAGATAACGAAATCAAAATTGGCCTACTTCTATGAGTTTGTCAATTCTGTTGATTGGATTGGGTTGTTTCAATCGTTTGACTATAATCCTGAAGATGAATTTATCAGGCACTTGAGAGCTCTGTATGATTTTTGTTTTCCTGAACGGACCGTGCGTTTTCGATCTGACGATCCTCCATGGATGTGTTCTACATTGAAAATACTGATGGATGACAGAGACCAAGCCTTCCATAACAACCAGATGGAAAAGTACAAGCGCCTTCGACAGGAAGTCATTGTCACTATCAAGTATCTGAAGTCAAGTTACTTCTCGAAAATTGAGAAACTCGCAAAGCCAGCTGATACATGGAATGCTATACGTAAACTATCAAGAAGTAATAAGATATCAAAACCTATTGATTTGTTCAATGTGGAAGAATTGAATGACTACTTTGCATCGGTTATGTCAGAATCATCATCTTTCCCTACTATACCAACTAACTTGCCAACTCATCCACTTTCTTTGACGGAATTTGAAGTGGAGTTAGAACTGTCCAAACTTCGACGGAAGGCATGTGGTACAGATGGGCTTCCATACTGGGTATTCAAGAATTCTGCGTCTGTGCTATCACCGGTGATAACTATGATTTTTAACAAAAGTTTGGAAGATGGTGTGGTGCCATCGTGTTTTAAATCATCCAATATTTGTGTTATCCCTAAAAAGACTCGCCCACAGCATCTTGCAGATTATCGACCTATTTCCCTGTTACCTATATTGTCCAAGGTTCTATTTAAAATTGAACTTAGGTGAACTTCAAGAAATGTGAAAAAATGATGCTTTGAAGGAAAATGACATGAATGTAACACGAATTACAAAAAACGGCAATGCAAGAGCGATTGTCCAAAGAAAGTTATCAGGCATGCCATGAAGCAAGTGAGTATATCGAGTGAGAAAGAGGTGAAAGAGAAAAGTTGTGGTCATCATTACCAAATAGAAATGAATTGAGAATTCAAGAGAAATAAAAAGAATATGGTACAAATGTAGCTTGCCACCTCATTGAATGTCTGTTTCCTTAATAGACCTCTATCTCATATTTTACTACCCATGTCACAACAGGAGTATATACATGATAGGTAACTGTGTATACTGTACACAGTCTTACAAATCTGAAGTGTGATTGCTAAAGTTTTGTATATGTCTCATTGAATGTACAGGTGTAATGTGATGTGAATTTGGTCAATCGGGCAAGGATGTGATGGAAGGATGGGTCCGAGAGGAGGAAACAGGTCCCCCCTCTGGAAGGAAGGAGGAACTGTGAGGCAAGGGGTAGGAAGGAAGGTGATGTGTGAGAGATAGAGTGAGGAAAGGGTAGGTGTTGGTGGTGTTTGGGATGAGTAAAGTTGGAAATCGTCATGAATGAGGGTTCGGATGGGAAAGTGGAGTTTAGATTTGGAATTTGTGTGAAATGTTGGTTGGGGAAGGAAGGCGGGAGGAGCAGCAAGGGGTGGAATCTCTGAAAACGACAGAGTTGGAAAAGTCAGGTTTTGGATGTTTTGGGATGAGAAAGTCCATTTTTCGTCATGAAGGAGACCTCGGATGGGAAAACGGAGGCCAGATTCGGAATTTTTGGCCAATTTTGGGTTAGGAAGGATGTTTCCAGCGACATCGGAGAGAAGAAGTGCTGACCCCCCTCCCTCCTGCCAAACTTCCAACTTTGGTGTGAGAGATGGTAGAAAGTCGTGCAATAGCTCATTTGAAAGCTAAGAGTGAGAAAATGCAGTGGAAAGCTCATTTGGACTAATTTACTTGGGTTGAGGGAGGAAAATGGCAGGAAAACGTCAGAGTTGGAAAAGTCGGGTTTTGGATGTTTTGGGATGAGAAAGTCCATTCTTCGGGCAGAAGGAGACCTCGGATGGGAAAATGGAGTGGAAATTCGACCGTTTTGACCAATTCTGGGTCTAGGAACTTTTGCCCAACTCAATCGGAGAGAAAAAGTTCTGAACCCCCTCCCCAAATCGTAGAAAGTCGTGCAATAGCTCGTTTGAAAGCTGGGAGTGAGACAAATTCAGTGGAAAACATGGCTTGTTACACTCTGCTTTCGTTTAGAGGTGAGACGTTATTGAAAATTTGGGACATTGGCGAAAAACGACAGAGCTAGAATGTTTATGAAAACGGCTCTAGCGGGTGAAGCAAGTCTCGGACGGGAAAACAGAGACCAGATTTGGAATCGGCGTGCCATGTTACACCTGAATGTCATTCATGCTATGTCTCCGAAGTGATAGGAAGAAAGATGACGGGAGCAGTAGAGTTTACGAATGAATTTTGTTCACTACGTTTTCATCGACAAAGTCTTCGTGGTGTGATTAGGGACTACATCATCTCCTTTCATCATGAAAAGGCAGACTTAGAATTTGCTATCGCTAAAGGTTACTTCGTTTTCCAACTGCTCATGGACAGTTTGATAAATAAAGATGTGAAAGGACGATTAGTTGCAGAGATTGAATTTGAGAAAGTGACTGATGAACATGCAGGTGAGCGTGTAGTTTTTCATTTTGCATCCTATTCTGCAGAGACGATACATGATCCCAAAGATTTTTATCAGCGACACATGGCGAAAATTGCATCTCGACTAGATTCAGTTCATGAGCATGGATCCAACTTGCTCTTATGTCGCATAAAACACATTCATATTCAACTCAATGTGCTAAACTAGATTTGGGAAAAGCATTCATGAGTCAGACGTCCGCGTGCCTCCTTTTCCCTTCCGCAACGAAGTCAGGGGAGAAACGGAGGTCTCTGATTGGCTCACATAGTGTCAAATGTGGATTCGCAGGAGGTTATAAAAGCAGACGTCTCCCCACTTTTTCTTCATTTCATTCTCTTGACTTGGAAAGCGTGTGTGACTTGCTGAAGCCATTCTCCCCTCTCAACTTTGTCTGATCAATCCTGTTTGCAAATTTACAAGTGAGAGTCATGACTGTCTGGCCTAAACCTTACCAGCATTTTAGAAGAGAGACGCAGGAGAGTGTGTGGCCGATGATTGTACAAGCTTATTTTGTTGAACCATCACCACCACCGCCTCCACCACCCAGACGCTTTACGTTTAAGTCTTTTAGGGAATTGAAACTCAATTCGGGTGCTAAGCCCAAGACATTTAATTTACTGGACGATGACGAAGACCTATACTTTAGTGATAAGCTTTAAATCCTGTGAACGCTCCAAAAGGTCCTCTTAAGGGACACCTCATATGTCACTGCTAAGCTAACATTTTTCTTTTCTCTGATGATCATGAATGTACTTAGTGGTATTCTTTCGCTACAGACTGCCATGGCCATCACTCCTACTCCAACTGCTGCATCACTGAATCCTCAACATCTCGAGCTGTGGAATCCGAAAATTGAAAAGGTAATTCACGGTTATCTTACCAACACACAACAAGTGCGCTACAACGGTGTTCGACTCTATCTTCAAACGCCGGCTGTATACTTACCAAAAGTGGATACGCAAGTAAATCGTTGCGGTCAAAACTTGAGTATCCCTATTGATAATTGGTTGCGTCAGCAGCTTGACATTTTAGAAGACGTTGTGAGGCAAAAGGCTCTTATTCCTATTGAACTATTACAGTTGTGGCCGGAAAAGAAAACTTCTTATTATAAACCAATGTATCGCGGCACTCGCTGCTATATTTTACAAAGCAAGTATTGTAAAGTCACTTCAGGAGTGACAGTTGAACAGTCAGTTGAAACAGAATTGTCATCGTCAGGTGCAGACTTTTATTCCTTTCATATTGAGGTACCTGCTGTTTATGTGGGACCTCATCAATCTGATGGTAATTTGATTTCTCTCAATTTGCGCATTGCTCAAATTCATCATCAACCTGAGTTAACAGGACTTGATCACATTGAGAAAGTCATTGATTCTTGTGTCAAAGAGTGTCAAGAACCTGTCACTAAACCCAAACGTCGTCGCACATCAAAGAAAGATGGTGTTACCACCAAAGAGAAATCTTAAGTATTGTAATCAGTTAGTATATAGTGAATGTGGAAAACGCGGTCTTGCGCGTTATGTTCAAATAAAACATTGTAATCATGTTGTATGTATCTTTTGTTATGTAAAGGACAGACATCCTTGTAAAGTTCCTGCTCAATGTATTATTTTGTAATGAAGTCTTTTTGATATTGTAGGTTGTCATCTTCATAGACAGTGAGGGAACACCCATGCAGGAATTGAGTGCTATTGCAATGAGAGAAAGTGATCAAACTGTTGTTAGTGTATATCATAGATTTGCCTACTGTCCTCCACACAAAGACGAATGGTCACGACGTCATGTGCATGGACTTGATCCTTCTATTTTGATTCATATTGGATTTGTAAGTGAAACGTATTTGATAAGTGATTTCAAACGGTGGCTGTCAGGTTTTCATATTGTTAAAATATTAGGAAATGATTCTGAACGAGAAGCAACAACACTTCAGTTGCACATTGATAATTTATATTTACCATGTTGGGTAGATCGTGTAAGACAAGACTATCATATGCATTGTGATCAAAAGAAGTTTAGAGATGAAATGATTTTTGACATGGCTATATGTTTCGGTGAGAGACATCACCTGTACAGACCACCATCCCATTGTAATACTAGAAATAAAGCTACCTACATTGCAAAACTCTCTTCACGCTGGCATTGTAGTCCTTATGACGTTTATGAACTGTATCTATATTATTGTCAACAGCATGGGTCTATGTAAAACATGCCTTTACTCCTTGTGAATGAATGATGATCATTTTATGAAGTGTATTCTGTACTTGTGAATTTTGTCTGGTGTTGAATAAACTTACAGTGGAACATGATTGTTATTTCTGTTTTATTCATAGTGGAAGTCATTGAAGCAATGTGAAATCTATAGTCACAACGTTTATGATGGCGCATCGTACCTTAAGTAACCACATGTGTCATTTGACACTTGATCAGCAAGGATTCGATGGATTTTTACAAGATTGGAAACTTACATTTAAAATGAAGATGAATGATATGAAAGTAGTGCTCACTGAAAGCCTTCCTCTCTTCAAAAGATTGATGGAGAGTTTACAACCTCAAGATGTAAAGGGCAGACTCGTTGCTTATATAGAGTTGAAAGATTTACAAAAACCACTTCGTTTTGGATCTTATTGCACAGAATGAATTACTCTTAGTGATCAATTTTATGGTCGTCATATGGAGAAAATTATGGAGAGAATAGAGGAGACGTTGGAAGGAAATGCATACCTTGTTAAACATATCATGATTCAACTGAGTGTGTTTACATCCACGACTTTGTTTGATGCGCGACACATTGTGTAGATGCAATAAAGATTTCTTTTCACTCAGTATTTTGAAATGGTGTATAGAGCAACATAAGTCATTGCGCTTTGTGCATTACTATCGGGCTCTTTGTTAGATAAATGAATGCGTCTTTGTTCGAGAAAAGGGGGTGTCACAACATGAGTCATTGCGCTTTGTGCATTACTATCGGGCTCTTTGTTAGATAAATGAATGCGTCTTTGTTCGCTAGAAGGGGTGTGTCACTCAAGTCTTTGTGAGGACTAGAACGACTTTGTAAGAGGGAAGGTTTCCACCCACGCAGTCAAAAGTACACGTACGATAACTCTTTGTCACATAATAAAGACAGGGAAAACGAGAAAAGGGAAACGTATGTGATTGGAGCTAGGTCTGCTTATAAAACGGACAACTGAGCTCATGGCAATCATTTCCGTCCTTGCGCTAACCATGCAGTTGCTCGAAGCCATCAACTCCTCTGCTCTCGCACTGGGTACACTGAACTCCCTTACTTTAGCATCGGGTAAAAATGCTTTCAATCAAAAGATAACTCATCATGGAGAAGCCGTAACCATAAAAACTCCTAGTCATCGGATAGATTATCTAAAGGTTATGTCAACAAAGTATGGACTGGCCGTGTGTGTACCGTTAGACTATTGGACACGGTTACAATTCAATACTCTTGAAACATTCCTGAAAGAAAATCTCACCATTCCCAAAGAGGGGATATGGCCCTGAGGCCGAGTCCTCCACGTACCCGGTTCAATAATATAAAGGGTTCAAAAGAAAAGATTCTTCGGGTACTTCCAAGCGATTATTATTGCGTGTGCGACGTTTCGCCCCAAAGGCTTAATCATGCACGAATGAAGATGTACAGCGCAACATTCACATCATACGACCGAAGAAAATCGATAAAGAAAATTATCACGTGAGCACATGTTAAGGTTAAAAATTCTACTGATAACAAAGATTAAAAGTACCATGAAAATTAAGAAAATCTTGAGGCGGATGTGCAAAAGTTCATATGGTTGAAAGATTCTTGTCTGTTCATAGCTTGGTTACCAGCAACATTGATGTATCTGCTTTCAAAAAAAACAGAAAGCAACAAGGTGAAAAGGTCATCAACAAGGTTCATCACTCTATGATGAGTCAGTGCTATTTATAGACATGAAATGATGTCCACACACTTGTCGGTGAAAAGGTCACGCTATCTGACGTGAGGCGCCATCGCTTTGTCTGATAAATAACGCCCACACACATGTCGGTGAAAAGGTCACGCTGTCTGACGTGAGGCGCCATCGATGTTGAATGACACGCCACACACGTGTCGGTGAAAAGGTTGAACAAGATTGATTAGATTCTTATGACTGGCGCCTTACCCCTTCATGAGTCAGAGCTATTTATAGACATGAGTCAGCAAAGTGGTTGATGTTTCCTAAGCCGAAGAAATTGTCATGATGTCACATTCGCTGGTGAGGATGTTAACTTACAAACTCTGACATGGTTATGACTTCAAATCATCTGAATCACTTTATTTCTAACTTTGCAAACGTCAACTTTATTTCTAACTTTAGAAACAGTGAAGTGATTCTGACTTCATTTATATTTCACCTATCTTACAAACAGCGACATGGTTATAACTTATTTTATACTTTACCTATCTTGCAAACAGTGAGATGATTCTAACATTAATTCAAACTTTACATTCATCAACTTTATTTCTAACCCTACCCATATTAAAAAATGATTAAAACTTTTACTTCTGTCTAATGAGTGAGAATCCCATCTTTATGTCAAAAGAATAACGACACAGTATGTACATGATATGTTATTCATCATCACAACCGATTTTCATAGCACCGCACATAGTTAATACTGATGGTAGCAGAAAACAAAGTTTTTATGGCTCACATCACCGGAGAAAACAAAGTCACTCATGTACAGGGAGAGAACAAAGTCACTCATGTGCAGGGAGAAAACAACGTCAGGAAAAACCAGTTGATATGTAAGTCATGATATGAAGTGATCAGGAGTTGGACGCATGTTACAAGGCACTCACTCACAACACCCCATAGAAAACGCCATGGAGTGAAACAGCAAAACATCAACCACAACAGAGAGGAAGCATTCATCATCAGACATCGCCGGACGGAGGAGGAGAAAGTTTCTGTCTCTTGGGTGGAGGTAGATGAGTGTCTGGATGGCCGTGCGGTAGTGAGTGGTTAGGACTCATCCAGCATCGCTTGTCTTCCCAAGCTGAGAGACCTCGTTTCCTAAACGTCGTTGTCCTGACTTGATGCGACTGTGATTTTAAAATGGTCATTTCTACTTTTTTAATTTTAAGAGAATCTAAGGCATCTTGATAGTCGCTATGTGTCATTTTTCTAACGATTGACTTCGAGATGCCTTTCGCCCGTTTTATAGAAAGCTCTGAGGATTTTAGCTTCATGGAGTACATCTTGGGGCGAAGCAAGATCATCTCCTCTATCTATTTGCCGGCACACTCATCCTTGAAGCAGCCAAGCTTCGCTTTATTTGAGGTAGAGTAAAGCGGATGGTCAGTGGGATAGTTGGAACTATCAAACTTGGGTGCTAAATATTTTAAAATGTCTTCCTGCCTGACTTGGCTCGTGGTTGTCAAAGCTAGGAAGAAGCTGTCTGTATCACCTCCTACTAATTCCACACGTTGGAGAAGTGGACATGTCTTAAAAGTGTGGTAAAATAACTTATACATTTCTAACTTGGAGTGATCCAAGACAGCTTGACCGACATAAATGGGCTTACAAAGTTCTACTTTAGATTTTAACATTTTAAAACCAGTGATGTCTTCGGAAATGACACCATGGTGGCAAAACAACGGCGAGCGACATAACTTGATACTCGTTTCCGGATCAGTTACGATACGATAGTCCATGCGCTTTCTTACATCCTCCATGGTTTTACCAAAGAGGGCATTATTCTTAAATTTAAAGAAGTCCTTTTCGAAAAGATTCTTGGATTCAGCCCGTTTCTTGCTATTAAATTCTGTATACGGTTTTAGAAAGGGCTTCTGCCTAAACTGGATAGCGCGATGGACTTCGTCAAGTTGCATCCCCATACCTAGATAGAATTTGAGGATGGAATAGTGGACGATGTAATGCTGCTTGTTCAATTGGGTGAGCAACAACTTCCTAGTGGCTTTATACTTTAAGTCATTTTCCGCCTCATATTTCTTATTGTGTTCTTCCATAAAGGGAGAGAACATATCTGGACTGACTATGCCAGATTCGGGTGCGAGAGGAAAATCAACGGTCCTATTCTTAATGCAGTCTGGATAGATGAGGTCGCCTTCAAATAAATAACCTATGTCGGCCTCATCTCCCAGTGCGATGATGTGTGCTGGATTGGAGAAGTATTCAATGACATGGGGCTCTACCCATTGGAAGTCAGACTGTGGCAAAGGCTTGGAGAGTGCACTCCCATACAAATTATTTTGGTCTATGTACATTAAATGCGTAGTCGATCCTATGTCTTGGGTGCTGTTGACAACATGTTTGTTAACAAATGTCAAGCCACCCTAATACCACGTTCAAATAACGTGTACATTTCTGCATCTTGCAGTAAATGAATGCTGACTGATAGGACAGACCCGGCAGACTAACAAAATGGACGGGGTCTAAGGCTTCCTGTTCTAATGTGACTTTCCTAAAAGTCTCAAACACGTCAGCCAACAGATAGACATCTAATTTTAAGTAGGCAAGCATGTAGTCACCAAACGTGCGACACCCAAATTCTAACCAGGCTTGCTCTGCATGCCTATAATCATCCAGCGAACAGTCCTCACCCGTCAAATCATTTTTAAATTTATCGATGGACGGAAGAGATGTTTCTTTCAATGTATCCATTGAACTGAAATAACTATAAGGAAACACCCCTTTCCGTCGTATCAGACTGTCACTTATGTTGGGATAGTCTTTCCTTAAATGTTGAGTGAGGGGAAGTGTTTCTAAATTATTAGCCAACGCGGCTAAGGAAGAAGACATAAACTGGAAACTGTCTAGAAACTTTATGTCATAGAAGACAGGCTTCCCCTCCTTCGTCTTATCGACTTGGACTTTAGCAGTGATGCACATAAATTTTTCCTTACTTTGTGCAATCACTTCGGATGACCAGGATTTCATTTTACCGAATCCATGGCGAATGATGATGTGAGCATCATAACATTTAAAGTTATGAAAGATGACGGGGAGCGTTCGCCGTTTGAGCCTAGGTTTCATATTGCATTTACTGCATAATGCAGACCTAAATTTACCACTGAGATGGCAATGGTCCCTCACTTTCTTATGTTCCACATCTGTGCGCCCAGCGGGATTTTGAACAGAAAATGCATAATGGAACAATGACTAAAACCCGAAATCCATTTGGTCAGACTGCATGTTGAGATGATTAGCTTATATTTGATGAATCTGGCAGGCAAGTCTGCAAAGTTTCGAGGAAATAATCCATAATGTAAACATGAGTTTCACTGTTCTATTTCAAGACGATCACTTGAGAAACCTGTGAGTTTGTACTAAGATTGCTTGCACATAGGGGTCAGACAACGTATTGGTTACATGCTGCCCATGTACCTAGCGCAATGAATGAATCACACAAGGTAGGCGTTACAGACAAGCGGGAAAGTTGTGCAGCGGCTACAAAGCTGAGTGACTAAAGAAACGTATTGGAATGGAATCCTTGCTACCTAGACTATTATTAATATAAGTTATTACCACATGTATTTGGGAAACATCGTCAATCTATAGAATAAAGGAAATTATACAGTGCATCTTAGTCCATTCATTTTTGGTTTAGACTTTAATATTCTAACTTATAATTTGAAGTATGAGTTTAAGGCAACCGAATTGAATATTAATGACGACTTCCAGAGAATTATTTTCTTTTACGATTATGCTTGCGTGTGTGTGTATTAATTTTTCGTGTTAGAGTGCCGTGGTACACTTATTAAGGTTACCTAATTTTCAAGAAGAACAGCATTATAACACATTATTACGCAGAATACTGCGCACGGTGCATCACGAATGTAATAAACAAGTGTAGCACTACTGTAGTACAACCCTGATAAAGCGCAATAACACTTAGTTATAATCGCTAACACTGAATAATCAGCTCGAGAAAATGAAAAATCAAACACAAATTTTCTTCAACCAATTAAGAAAAAATATTAAATTATTATTCTGTGTAACGTTTCGCTTTCTGCTTCTGCTGATACAATCATAAAAATAAAGGGAACTTTAAAATCACATTGAACGAATTGTACTAGAGTCTGATACATGGGAGCTGCTTTCTCTTGTTCCCACAGGCCGACGAATTTCTATGTTCTTTGCTGAGGTGCATAGTTGACCATTGAATCACTTTCATAGAAAGATTGGCACTGTATGCAATTAGCAGTTGATAGACATGTGATATAGGGACAGTCACGTGAACTCACACTCTAGATCTTATTGTGCGAGCCGATTCTCCAACATATGTCGATGTGCAACCTGTACATTCAATGAGACATATACAAAACTTTAGCAATCACACTTCAGATTTGTAAGACTTTACAGTATTTACAGATAGGTATCATATATACACTAATGCCCTTTTTTATATATCCTCGTCAATCCATTGAAAATTGAACTTAGGTGAACTTCAAGAAATGTGAAAAAATGATGCTTTGAAGGAAAATGACATGAATGTAACACAAATTACAAAAAACGGCAATGCAAGAGCGATTGTCCAAAGAAAGTTATCAGGCATGCCATGAAGCAAGTGAGTATATCGAGTGAGAAAGAGGTGAAAGAGAAAAGTTGTGGTCATCATTACCAAATAGAAATGAATTGAGAATTCAAGAGAAATAAAAAGAATATGGTACAAATGTAGCTTGCCACCTCATTGAATGTCTGTTTCCCTAATAGACCTCTATCTCATATTTTACTACCCATGTCACAACAGGAGTGTATACATGATAGCTAACTGTGTATACTGTACACAGTCTTACAAATCTGAAGTGTGATTGCTAAAGTTTTGTATATGTCTCATTGAATGTACAGGTTGCACATCGACATATGTTGGAGAATCGGCTCGCACAATAAGATCTAGAGTGTGAGTTCACGTGACTGTCCCTATATCACATGTCTATCAACTGCTAATTGCATACAGTGCCAATCTTTCTATGAAAGTGATTCAATGGTCAACTATGCACCTCAGCAAAGAACATAGAAATTCGTCGGCCTGTGGGAACAAGAGAAAGCAGCTCCCATGTATCAGACTCTAGTACAATTCGTTCAATGTGATTTTAAAGTTCCCTTTATTTTTATGATTGTATCAGCAGAAGCAGAAAGCGAAACGTTACACAGAATAATAATTTAATATTTTTTCTTAATTGGTTGAAGAAAATTTGTGTTTGATTTCTCATTTTCTCGAGTTGATCTTTCCAACCACTTGTGAAACAGTGGAGTCAACCTGATGGCACACCTATTAAAGGTTTTGAAAGTGAAATTTCAGAACGGTTTTCTAAGTGATAACTAAAAGACCAAAAATAATTGGGCTATAATGCAATCAGATAGTAGTGTATAAATTGTTGGAACACCGAGGACTTGATAACTTACTTCATGGCTTAAAACACCGATTCGAGGATTTCACCAAATGTGGATTTCTCAGATGACGCAGCATACTCGTTGAAAGAACCCGATTAGCCCGAACTGAAATTTAAAACATAATATGCTTGGGTCAGTAACAAAGCTATGAAACAAGCGGAATCAAAAGATACACCTGTTATCTAATATAAGAAAAATTCTGTTCCAATTTCGATGTAACTAACTGCTGCATCATTTAAGTGATTACAGCTTATCTTCAAAACTTATAGCATGAATTTATGCGTAGGTCTTGGCTGAGAAAGGTTTAGGATTTTCAAATTAATATCCTGAATAATTTAATCTAGTTAAAATATTCAAATTTACAATAATTTTTCTGCTATGATAACGCACACCGCATAGCACTTGAACGTATTGTTGAAATGGCTACTTTACACATACGACAATTGAACGAGGAATAGATAAGACTGTCTACATAAATCTTATATTACAGTAGTTCTAATTCCTACCTCGAAAAATCTAAATAATTGCATAATTCAATAAAACAGTGCGTGAATGAATTGCTGGAACAATGAGGACTTGATGATTTGACTGATGGACTATACAAATGATACTGAACAATGATACTGAACAATGATACTGAACAACTGAAGTTTCATTTGAACT
Source organism: Prostheceraeus crozeri (assembly GCA_907163375.1). Lineage (NCBI taxonomy): Eukaryota > Metazoa > Platyhelminthes > Polycladida > Euryleptidae > Prostheceraeus > Prostheceraeus crozeri. The sequence goes on from CAJQUW010007559.1 coordinate 152,539, forward strand.
TACTCCATTGGTGTGATGATTGAGACAAACCGGATAAGATGATTGATTCAGCAAACGACGGATTTTCATAAAAATACGAGACACTGAGACACGACCAAAGGATGTGATTAACAATGACTGTTGCACATGCCAAAGGCATCTGAAATTATACTGAACATGCAAATGTTGCAATATCATTGGACAAAGTCAGATTACGGAGTCAAAACTGTCGCTGCGCGTTTGCTTCTTTTGGATAGCTTCTACGGCACTCATACTTTCCCACTTCCAGTGCAATTGGATCCAATTGACTTCGATTGAATGGTGAGGTGTGCTACGGCACTCCCATTGCGTGTCATAGAATGCCATAGAGTGCCATTGAATTTGGTCAATCGGGCAAGGATGTGATGGAAGGATGGGTCCGAGAGGAGGAAACAGGTCCCCCTCTGGAAGGAAGGAGGAACTGTGAGGCAAGGGGTAGGAAGGAAGGTGATGTGTGAGAGATAGAGTGAGGAAAGGGTAGGTGTTGGTGGTGTTTGGGATGAGAAAAGTTGGAAATCGTCATGAATGAGGGTTCGGATGGGAAAGTGGAGTTTAGATTTGGAATCTGTGTGAAATGTTGGTTGGGGAAGGAAGGCGGGAGGAGCAGCAAGGGGTGGAATCTCTGAAAACGGCAAAGTTGGAAAAAGGCGGGGTGTGGTGGTTTTGGGATGAGAAAGTCCATTTTTCGTCATGAAGGAGACCTCGGATGGGAAAACGGAGGCCAGATTCGGAATTTTTGGACAATTTTGGGTAAGGAAGGATGTTTCCGGCGACATCGGAGAGAAGAAGTGCTGACCCCCCCCCCCTCCCTCCTGCCAAACTTCCAACTTTGGTGTGAGAGATGGTAGAAAGTCGTGCAATAGCTCATTTGAAAGCTAAGAGTGAGAAAATGCAGTGGAAAGCTCATTTGGACTAATTTACTTGGGTTGAGGGAGGAAAATGGCAGGAAAACGTCAGAGTTGGAAAAGTCGGGTTTTGGATGTTTTGGGATGAGAAAGTCCATTCTTCGGGCAGAAGGAGACCTCGGATGGGAAAATGGAGTGGAAATTCGACCGTTTTGACCAATTTTGGGTCTAGGAACTTTTGCCCAACTCAATCGGAGAGAAAAAGTTCTGAACCCCCCCCCAACTTTGGTTGTAGAGATCGTAGAAAGTCGTACAATAGCTCGTTTGAAAGCTGGGAGTGAGACAAATTCAGTGGAAAACATGGCTTGTTCCACTCTGCCTTCGTTTAGAGGTGAGACGTTATTGAAAATTTGGGACATTGGCGAAAAACGACAGAGCTAGAATGTTTATGAAAACGGCTCTAGCGGGTGAAGCAAGTCTCGGACGGGAAAACAGAGACCAGATTTGAAATCGGCGTGCCATGTTACACCTGAATGTCATTCATGCCATGTCTCCGAAGTGATAGGAAGGAAGATGACAGGAGCAGTAGAGTTTACGAATGAATTTTGTTCACTACGTTTTCATCGACAAAGTCTTCGTGGTGTGATTAGGGACTACATCATCTCCTTTCATCATGAAAAGGCAGACTTAGAATTTGCTATCGCTAAAGGTTACTTCGTTTTCCAACTGCTCATGGACAGTTTGATAAATAAAGATGTGAAAGGACGATTAGTTGCAGAGATTGAATTTGAGAAAGTGACTGATGAACATGCAGGTGAGCGTGTAGTTTTTCATTTTGCATCCTATTCTGCAGAGACGATACATGATCCCAAAGATTTTTATCAGCGACACATGGCGAAAATTGCATCTCGACTAGATTCAGTTTCATGAGCATGGATCCAACTTGCGCTTATGTCGCATAAAACACATTCATATTCAACTCAATGTGCTAAACTAGATTTGGGAAAAGCATTCATGAGTCAGACGTCCGCGTGCCTCCTTTTCCCTTCCGCAACGAAGTCAGGGGAGAAACGGAGGTCTCTGATTGGCTCACATAGTGTCAAATGTGGATTCGCAGGAGGTTATAATAATAATAATAATACCTTTTATTGAGGAAAATGAAAATCAAAATACAATCAAAGATACAGTGGTAAGTTGCTGCTGGGTTTGCTGTAACCAGAGTTAAGGAACAAGATAGGAAAGGAAAATGGCTGAAGTCATTTCACAATACGTTGTAGGTTATTGCAGATAATCGTAGAAAAAACAGTGAAACAATTACGACGTCTGTTAGTGCAGGAAAAAGGTACAGGCACTCTGCTTCTGCCTCCAACCACCTGTTGAGAGATGGAATGAAGGGGGTGGTCAGATGAGCCAGCAGCCAAAAGCAGCTTACTAATTGCTGTTGAACTCTTTGTGAAAAATGGGTTTTCACTCCCAAAAGGGCATGTGCAAGAACGGGGGCAAATTATGCGACGTGCACGACAAAAAACTTTGTTCACAATTTTTAGACACTTGTGATTCAATTGCCAAACAGAGGTGAGCAGTAGAGCAGCACGCTCTCAATCGCCACAGTTCATCATGGGACAAGATTGATAACGCAGAAAATATAGACGTTGGGAGCACCGACTCTCTTGAACACGAAATGACCATCTGAGGACCACGTAACACCCAGGAGTTAATGTTCTGTGAAGATGGAAACATCTGTCAGTGGTAAGCACTCGTTGGAAAAGTCAACTTTTTTGCGGAATCTAATAGGACGCATTTTTGAAGGACCCACTGACGAATTTTGAGGTATTCTTCTTGACATATCTTCATCAGATCAAAAGATAAGCAATTTTTGATGGTAATAACTTCACTTATGTCGTCACATATTGCAGCATGAATCGTGGCAGTATAGCACAAATAAGAACGGTCCCAAAATGGATCCCTCCCACTAAAAGTCACTGACAGCACAATTTACTTTAACTCTCTGAGTCCGTCCTCGTAAGTAACTGCTCAACACTTGACAAATCCGGCAATGCGAACTTTCTTCAGAATTCGTGCGATATCGTATCGAAAGCCTTGCTGAAGTCGTAACTGAGCAAAAGGCATGAGGAACTGCTTATCCAACATACTCGTTACGTGATCATGTAATGAGATCAGAGCAGATGTTGTTCCAGACTTGGGGCGATAAGCAAACTGTGTGTCTGGAAACCATGATAACATCGTTGTTTTGAGGGAGTTAAGTATTTGCATCTCAAGAAGCTTGCTCGGAACACTCAAGAGAGTTATGGGCCGCAGTTGCTCTAGTTTGGCGGGAGACGTCTTAGGAACTGGAGAAACAAGACACTCCTTGAACTTTGTTGGAAACTTTTCGAGTATGGATGTGTTGATAATAGTTCAGCTATGAACGGAGCTGCAAGCTTGTAAAGCTTGTTAGATATTCTGTCAGATCCAGTGTGAATTTCAGCAACCTCCGAAAGACAAGACCATTGTCCGTCGTCTCAATCGAAAAAGTTTTCACAGTTCTCATTAATATTGGCTGCATCGACTTCGTTCATAGAGTCAAGTGGATTCCGATCAGATTTACCAGTAACTCCCCTCACAACTGACCAAATTATTATCTCGAATTTCAAGTTTTCACTCCAGCGCACCCTTTAGTAATTCGTATTCTGAAAAATTTCCACTTCTCGCATTCCATCGCATTGTAATTAATGAATTTTAGCACTCTTGAAGACATGTATACAGTCTCGCACGGAATCAATGACAGACACTGTTGAAATTTTTCATAAATATGGACTTCGAATCAATATCTGGTTCATTGTACAAGTCTTTGAAGTTTAAAAAGGCCAGAAAAGAACTTTCTAAACTTGATGTTTGGTAAGAGCATTATGTTTGGACGAGGTGATTGGCTAAGAAGAACTTGATACTTCAGCTGGTGGATAGTCTTGTAAGCTGATGTAAAATTGATCAAGAATGGCATTCTCACGTGTTGACTTGCACTAGATTATGAGCAGTAATTATAGGTTTAACATCAAATCGGTTAAAGTCCCCACAGAAAACGCTGGAGGGAATTGATAATAATACATTGTCAATTTCTTGTATTAGGAAATCGCTTCATCCTGCTCCGAGCAGGTATATATGTAGCACAGAGAAGAAATGTATCAGAACTTGAATTTGAGAAAAATGGTTTCACTTGTTTGGAAACATTTACTGGACAATGTCGCTGAACGCTCAAATGTGATTTGATCCATACTGCGATTCCTCCTCCACCTTTAGAGCATCTGTCTTCACGAAAGAGGTTATATCCGCTGATTTGAAAAGCAATGGGATCATGTTTGGCATTGAGCCACGATTCAGTCACAACAAGAACATCAGGTAGCGTTGTGGAACAAGTCAGACGCAATTCATCCATTTTTCCAGGAGTGGCTATTGATCGTGCATTCACATAGAAAAAGGGAAAGCATTGTAATACATGGCATTGTTTTGAAACAATGGGAAGCGCAGTTTTGTCATGCAGTAAGAAAAAAAAATTCAAAGAGATCTTCCTGATCAATCTCTTGATTGTGTTGTCTAAGAACAGTTGCTCTGATATGAAACCATGTATTGTTAGATTTTCCTGTCGAAGATTTTGCTCTCTCTCCTAGTCTGAAAGATTCGCTGACTCGATATAAAACATGAGAAAGATGGGAAAGCATTGTAATACATGTGCTTTGGTGATGAACAATGGGAAGGCAGTTGTCATGCAGTAAGAAAAATGTGTCGCAAAGCATCTTCCTGATCAATCTCTTGATTGTCTAAGAACAGTTTGCCTCTTGATATGTAAACATGTTTGTTAGGATTTTCCTGTCGAAGGGATTTTGCTCTCTCTCTAAGTCTGAAAGATTCTTGACGATCGATAAAACATTTATCGCTTATAAAAGCAGACGTCTCCCCACTTTTTCTTCATTTCATTCTCTTGACTTGGAAAGCGTGTGTGACTTGCTGAAGCCATTCTCCCCTCTCAACTTTGTCTGATCAATCCTGTTTGCAAATTTACAAGTGAGTGTCATGACTGTCTGGCCTAAACCTTACCAGCATTTTAGAAGAGAGACGCAGGAGAGTGTGTGGCCGATGATTGTACAAGCTTATTTTGTTGAACCATCACCACCACCGCCTCCACCACCTAGACGCTTTACGTTTAAGTCTTTTAGGGAATTGAAACTCAATTCGGGTGCTAAGCCCAAGACATTTAATTTACTGGACGATGACGAAGACCTATACTTTAGTGATAAGCTTTAAATCCTGTGAACGCTCCAAAAGGTCCTCTTAAGGGACACCTCATATGTCACTGCTAAGCTAACATTTTTCTTTTCTCTGATGATCATGAATGTACTTAGTGGTATTCTTTCGCTACAGACTGCCATGGCCATCACTCCTACTCCAACTGCTGCATCACTGAATCCTCAACATCTCGAGCTGTGGAATCCGAAAATTGAAAAGGTAATTCACGGTTATCTTACCAACACACAACAAGTGCGCTACAACGGTGTTCGACTCTATCTTCAAACGCCGGCTGTATACTTACCAAAAGTGGATACGCAAGTAAATCGTTGCGGTCAAAACTTGAGTATCCCTATTGATAATTGGTTGCGTCAGCAGCTTGACATTTTAGAAGACGTTGTGAGGCAAAAGGCTCTTATTCCTATTGAACTATTACAGTTGTGGCCAGAAAAGAAAACTTCTTATTATAAACCAATGTATCGCGGCACTCGCTGCTATATTTTACAAAGCAAGTATTGTAAAGTCACTTCAGGAGTGACAGTTGAACAGTCAGTTGAAACAGAATTGTCATCGTCAGGTGCAGACTTTTATTCCTTTCATATTGAGGTACCTGCTGTTTATGTGGGACCTCATCAATCTGATGGTAATTTGATTTCTCTCAATTTGCGCATTGCTCAAATTCATCATCAACCTGAGTTAACAGGACTTGATCACATTGAGAAAGTCATTGATTCTTGTGTCAAAGAGTGTCAAGAACCTGTCACTAAACCTAAACGTCGTCGCACATCAAAGAAAGATGGTGTTACCACCAAAGAGAAATCTTAAGTATTGTAATCAGTTAGTATATAGTGAATGTGGAAAACGCGGTCTTGCGCGTTATGTTCAAATAAAACATTGTCATCATGTTGTATGTATCTTTTGTTATGTAAAGGACAGACATCCTTGTAAAGTTCCTGCTCAATGTATTATTTTGTAATGAAGTCTTTTTGATATTGTAGTTTGTCATCTTCATAGACAGTGAGGGAACACCCATGCAGGAATTGAGTGCTATTGCAATGAGAGAAAGTGATCAAACTGTTGTTAGTGTATATCATAGATTTGCCTACTGTCCTCCACACAAAGACGAATGGTCACGACGTCATGTGCATGGACTTGATCCTTCTATTTTGATTCATATTGGATTTGTAAGTGAAACGTATTTGATAAGTGATTTCAAACGGTGGCTGTCAGGTTTTCATATTGTTAAAATATTAGGAAATGATTCTGAACGAGAAGCAACAACACTTCAGTTGCACATTGATAATTTATATTTACCATGTTGGGCAGATCGTGTAAGACAAGACTATCATATGCATTGTGATCAAAAGAAGTTTAGAGATGAAATGATTTTTGACATGGCTATATGTTTCGGTGAGAGACATCACCTGTACAGACCACCATCCCATTGTAATACTAGAAATAAAGCTACCTACATTGCAAAACTCTCTTCACGCTGGCATTGTAGTCTCTATGACGTTTATGAACTGTATCTATATTATTGTCAACAGCATGGGTCTATGTAAAACATGCTTTTACTCCTTGTGAATGAATGATGATCATTTTATGAAGTGTATTCTGTACTTGTGAATTTTGTCTGGTGTTGAATAAACTTACAGTGGAACATGATTGTTATTTGTTTTATTCATAGTGGAAGTCATTGAAGCAATGTGAAATCTATAATTACAACGTTTATGATGGCGCATCGTACCTTAAGTAACCACATGTGTCATTTGACACTTGATCAACAAGGATTCGATGGATTTTTACAAGATTGGAAACTTACATTGAAAATGAAGATGAATGATATGAAAGTAGTGCTCACTGAAAGCCTTCCTCTCTTCAAAAGATTGATGGAGAGTTTACAACCTTAAGATGTAAAGGGCAGACTCGTTGCTTATATAGAGTTGAAAGATTTACAAAAACCACTTCGTTTTGGATCTTATTGCACAGAATGGATTACTCTTAGTGATCAATTTTATGGTCGTCATATGGAGAAAATTATGGAGAGAATAGAGGAGACGTTGGAAGGAAATGCATACCTTGTTAAACATATCATGATTCAACTGAGTGTGTTTACATCCACGACTTTGTTTGATGCGCGACACATTGTGTAGATGCAATAAAGATTTCTTTTCACTCAGTATTTTGAAATGGTGTATAGAGCAACATAAGTCATTGCGCTTTGTGCATTACTATCGGGCTCTTTGTTAGATAAATGAATGCGTCTTTGTTCGAGAAAAGGGGGTGTCACAACATGAGTCATTGCGCTTTGTGCATTACTATCGGGCTCTTTGTTAGATAAATGAATGCGTCTTTGTTCGCTAGAAGGCGTGTGTCACTCAAGTCTTTGTGAGGACTAGAACGACTTTGTAAGAGGGAAGGTTTCCACCCACGCAGTCAAAAGTACACGTGCGATAACTCTGTCACATAACAAAGACAGGGAAAACGAGAAAAGGGCAACGTATATGGTTGGAGCTAGGTCTGCTTATAAAACGGACGACTGAGCTCATGGCAATCATTTCCGTCCTTGCGCTAACCATGCAGTTGCTCGAAGCCATCAACTCCTCTGCTCTCGCACTGGGTACACTGAACTCCCTTACTTTAGCATCGGGTAAAAATGCTTTCAATCAAAAGATAACTCATCATGGAGAAGCCGTAACCATAAAAACTCCAAGTCATCGGATAGATTATCTAAAGGTTATGTCATCAAAGTATGGACTGGCCGTGTGTGTACCGTTAGACTATTGGACACGGTTACAATTCAATACTATTGAAACATTCCTGAAAGAAAATCTCACCATTCCCAAAGAGGGGATATGGCCCTGAGGCCGAGTCCTCCACGTACCCGGTTCAATAATATAAAGGGTTCAAAGGAAAAGATTCTTCGGGTACTTCCAAGCGATTATTATTGCGTGTGCGACGTTTCGCCCCAAAGGCTTAATCATGCACGAATGAAGATGTACAGCGCAACATTCACATCATACGACCGAAGAAAATCGATAAAGAAAATTATCACGTGAGCACATGTTAAGGTTAAAAATTCTACTGATAACAAAGATTAAAAGTACCATGAAAATTAAGAAAATCTTGAGGCGGATGTGCAAAAGTTCATATGGTTGAAAGATTCTTGTCTGTTCATAGCTTGGTTACCAGCATCATTGATGTATCTGCTTTCTGTTTTTTTGAAAGCAGATACATCAATGATGCTGGTAACCAAGCTATGAACAGACAAGAATCTTTCAACCATATGAACTTTTGCACATCCGCCTCAAGATTTTCTTAATTTTCATGGTACTTTTAATCTTTGTTATCAGTAGAATTTTTAACCTTAACATGTGCTCACGTGATAATTTTCTTTATCGATTTTCTTCGGTCGTATGATGTGAATGTTGCGCTGTACATCTTCATTCGTGCATGATTAAGCCTTTGGGGCGAAACGTCGCACACGCAATAATAATCGCTTGGAAGTACCCGAAGAATCTTTTCTTTTGAACCCTTTATATTCCCAAAGAAATTGTTCGACACAATGGGAAGCGGCCACAAGTTCCCATCATGGAAAGACGACGATACATGTATGTGCATATGGATAGACACTGTCTCATCATCCATGAAAAGGAGGGCAGCGAATTCGACTTACTCAATAGCAAACCTCTCCCCATTTTGGGAAAAGGATTCTACTCCTTCGAAGTTAAAATTCAAACCATCTACATGGGTCCGCGCAGGGACGGAAGGTTGTTTACGTTGAATCCCTATCTTGTCTCCATCACCTTTAAAAATGATGTCCATGTTGATGATGATCAACTACAGTAACACTCCACACACTGAGAACGCACCATCGGTCTTTATGAGACCACGGCCTAACGGCCACCGTATCAAGAAAGAAAATGTATACTCACCATGCCACACATGAACATGACTCTCTCTCCTTCTTTCTTAGGCATACCCTTCTTCACTCAGGTTTTAATCATGTGGAAATTATCAGCATGGCTCCATGTATCATGGAAAAGTCAGTGTGTTACATTTCATGATACGAAACGTCAACTTCAGATAACTGTTGAACGTTTTCAACTACGAAGGTTGCATCGCGCAATCCTATCCAACTCTTGTCGTGTCATCAACGTAGGAGACGGCATTGTATTTATTCGCATTCAAGAGATGATTCTACATAATGATCACTGCTACATTGTGATTCCAAAACACTCATGGGAAAAGTATAAAAGGGAAGTTCACTCCATCCTCATGTCATTTGTGAGTCATGCTCCCCATCCGCATCATCAACGCCATGCGCGAAATGAATCTCAGAAGAGACATCGATTTAGAACAGTTGCATACCCATCTTCCCGATCCAGTCTATCATCGCGGTCGTCCGCAAATGTTGGTCATTCGCATGAGCAACAGTAGAAATCTTCAAATCTTTCGCTGCGGCAAAATCCGAGTCCTAGGAAACCTTTCTCATTTCGTGATGCAGTCCATGTGTTACGAAATCGTCAAGAAAATGCGAACACTCATGCCTCATCTCCGCCTCAGTCCCCTGACATTGAAGAATATAGCAGTGTCTGTTCAATTGAAGATGTTAGTGAATGCGAATCTAGCCAACATTAAAACCAGCAATCATTGTATATTTTATGAAACTGAACTCTTTCCTGCTGATCTGATTCGGAAGTGCATCCTATACATATTGCAGTGTTTCACAACGGATATTATATCATGACTGGTTTACGCGATATCAGTAAAGTAGCTGACATTGTTAAATCTTTAATGTGTTATCTGTATGAGTCACAGTTAATAGAATCGTGTTAATCACATGATGTGTTTTGAATGAGTCATCGCAATGAACTATCGCCCACACTCTTGTCAGTGAAAAGGTCATCAACAAGGTTCTTCGCTTTATGATGAGTCAGCGCTATTCATAGACATAAAATGATGTCCATACACTTGTCGGTGAAAAGGTCATCAACAAGGTTCATCACTCTATGATGAGTCAGTGCTATTTATAGACATGAAATGATGTCCACACACTTGTCGGTGAAAAGGTCACGCTGTCTGACGTGAGGCGCCATCGCTTTGTCTGATAAATAACGCCCACACACATGTCGGTGAAAAGGTCACGCTGTCTGACGTGAGGCGCCATCGATGTTGAATGACACGCCACACACGTGTCGGTGAAAAGGTTGAACAAGATTGATTAGATTCTTATGACTGGCGCCTTACCCCTTCATGAGTCAGAGCTATTTATAGACATGAGTCAGCAAAGTGGTTGATGTTTCCTAAGCCGAAGAAATTGTCATGATGTCACATTCGCTGGTGAGGATGTTAACTTACAAACTCTGACATGGTTATGACTTCAAATCATCTGAATCACTTTATTTCTAACTTTACAACGTCAACTTTATTTTTAGAAATTTATTTCACCTATCTTACAAACAGCGACATGGTTATAACTTATTTTATACTTTACCTATCTTGCAAACAGTGAGATGATTCTAACATTAATTCAAACTTTACATTCATCAACTTTATTTCTAACCCTACCCATATTACAAAATGATTAAAACTTTTACTTCTGTCTAATGAGTGAGAATCCCATCTTTATGTCAAAAGAATAACGACACAGTATGTACATGATATGTTATTCATCATCACAACCGATTTTCATAGCACCGCACATAGTTAATACTGATGGTAGCAGAAAACAAAGTTTTTATGGCTCACATCACCGGAGAAAACAAAGTCACTCATGTACAGGGAGAAAAAAAAGTCACTCATGTGCAGGGAGAAAACAACGTCAGGAAAAACCAGTTGATATGTAAGTCATGATATGAAGTGATCAGGAGTTGGACGCATGTTACAAGGCACTCACTCACAACACCCCATAGAAAACGCCATGGAGTGAAACAGCAAAACATCAACCACAACAGAGAGGAAGCATTCATCATCAGACATCGCCGGACGGAGGAGGAGAAAGTTTCTGTCTCTTGGGTGGAGGTAGATGAGTGTCTGGATGGCCGTACGGTAGTGAGTGGTTAGGACTCATCCAGCATTGCTTGTCTTCCCAAGCTGAGAGACCTCGTTTCCTAAACGTCGTTGTTCTGACTTGATGCGACTGTGATTTTAAAATGGTCATTTCTACTTTTTTAATTTTAAGAGAATCTAAGGCATCTTGATAGTCGCTATGTGTCATTTTTCTAACGATTGACTTCGAGATGCCTTTCGCCCGTTTTATAGAAAGCTCTGAGGATTTTAGCTTCATGGAGTACATCTTGGGGCGAAGCAATATCATCTCCTCTATCTATTTGCCGGCACACTCATCCTTGAAGCAGCCAAGCTTCGCTTTATTTGAGGTAGAGTAAAGCGGATGGTCAGTGGGATAGTTGGAACTATCAAACTTGGGTGCTAAATATTTTAAAATGTCTTCCTGCTTGACTTGGCTCGTGGTTGTCAAAGCTAGGAAGAAGCTGTCTGTATCACCTCCTACTAATTCCACACGTTGGAGAAGTGGACATGTCTTAAAAGTGTGGTAAAATAACTTATACATTTCTAACTTGGAGTGATCCAAGACAGCTTGACCGACATAAATGGGCTTACAAAGTTCTACTTTAGATTTTAACATTTTAAAACCAGTGATGTCTTCGGAAATGACACCATGGTGGCAAAACAACGGCGAGCGACATAACTTGATACTCGTTTCCGGATCAGTTACGATACGATAGTCCATGCGCTTTCTTACATCCTCCATGGTTTTACCAAAGAGGGCATTATTCTTAAATTTAAAGAAGTCCTTTTCGAAAAGATTCTTGGATTCAGCCCGTTTCTTGCTATTAAGTTCTGTATACGGTTTTAGAAAGGGCTTCTGCCTAAACTGGATAGCGCGATGGACTTTGTCAAGTTGCATCCCCATACCTAGATAGAATTTGAGGATGGAATAGTGCACGATGTAATGCTGCTTGTTCAATTGGCTGAGCAACAACTTCCTAGTGGCTTTATACTTTAAGTCATTTTCCGCCTCATATTTCTTATTGTGTTCTTCCATAAAGGGAGAGAACATATCTGGACTGACTATGCCAGATTCGGGTGCGAGAGGAAAATTAACGGTCCTATTCTTAATGCAGTCTGGATAGATGAGGTCGACTTCAAATAAATAACCTATGTCGGCCTCATCTCCCAGTGCGATGATGTGTGCTGGATTGGAGAAGTATTCAATGACATGGGGCTCTACCCATTGGAAGTCAGACTGTGGCAAAGGCTTGGAGAGTGCACTCCCATACAAATTATTTTGGTCTATGTACATTAAATGCGTGGTCGATCCTATGTCTTGGGTGCTGTTGACAACATGTTTGTTAACAAATGTCAAGCCACCCCTAATACCACGTTCAAATAACGTGTACATTTCTGCATCTTGCAGTAAATGAATGCTGACTGATAGGACAGATCCGGCAGACTAACAAAATGGACGGGGTCTAAGGCGTCCTGTTCTAATGTGACTTTCCTAAAAGTCTCAAACACGTCAGCCAACAGATAGACATCTAATTTTAAGTAGGCAAGCATGTAGTCACCAAACGTGCGACACCCAAATTCTAACCAGGCTTGCTCTGCATGCCTATAATCATCCAGCGAACAGTCCTCACCCGTCAAATCATTTTTAAATTTATCGATGGACGGAAGAGATGTTTCTTTCAATGTATCCATTGAACTGAAATAACTATAAGGAAACACCCCTTTCCGTCGTATCAGACTGTCACTTATGTTGGGATAGTCTTTCCTTAAATGTTGAGTGAGGGGAAGTGTTTCTAAATTATTAGCCAACGCGGCTAAGGAAGAAGACATAAACTGGAAACTGTCTAGAAACTTTATGTCATAGAAGACAGGCTTCCCCTCCTTCGTCTTATCGACTTGAACTTTAGCAGTGATGCACATAAATTTTTCCTTACTTTGTGCAATCACTTCGGATGACCAGGATTTCATTTTACCGAATCCATGGCGAATGATGATGTGAGCATCATAACATTTAAAGTTATGAAAGATGACGGGGAGCGTTCGCCGTTTGAGCCTAAGTTTCATATTGCATTTACTGCATAAGGCAGACCTAAATTTACCACTGAGATGGCAATGGTCCCTCACTTTCTTATGTTGCTGATCATCAAAGGATGAACAGCAGCGGGGACATTCCGTGGTCCTATCAAACTTGATTTTATCGGCTTCTGTGAAGCACATGGGTTTCCTAGTCAGCTCCGTTTCATAGCGTTGATGAAAACGGGCTTTCCTATCTAAAAAGTTGAGGAAGTTTTCAACGCACTCCTCGCCTTGCCACACATGCATTTTATTTTGGTTACTATAATATGGATGCCAGACTTCATAGCGGGCAAAGGCTGCTGGCTCATGACTTAGGTCTTCTTGTTCAATATAACATTCAATGTCCGCATAGATGGTACATATGGGACTGAGCTCATTGCCGTTTTCGTCATACCTATAAAATTTATCTTTGGGCATGACTTCCATTTGAAGTTGACCCTGAGAGCACCACTCGTAATGCTGTTCAAAATATGGTTTTGACCTTAAGCGCCGTGTGCAGCGATCACAGTAATAATGTTTGTTATCATAACTTTGTTGGTGGTGATACAATCTAGAAATTTTGGGAATGCCACAATAATGCCATTCTGGGTGGCTGTCGCTATAGACTAGAAGGAGATTGACAACCCGGTCGAAGTTACTTTGGCGATTATTATACCTAACGCCCTTCAGACCTTTTTCCCAGAGATGGATGACAATCTTAATGTTATTCAATTTTTCAAATTGGGCGATGCCTTTAAAATCTAATGTGTTGACATCTAACCCGTCAAACTTCAGCTCATCCTCCCATTCACGATACTTGGTGATTCGCTCACGATGCATACCTACATCATTATAGTGAAGAATGGAGAGGACGGCATACTTGAAACACTGGGACTGACATTCTACATTGATGACAGCCTTTTTCCTAGCCAGTGCTTTGGGGAGGGTGATACAACCACTCCCTTGTAAATTTTCTAAAAGATTGATTTTAATGTCTACCTTCTCTATCCCATCAAAGACCAGACCGCTGTCTCTTTCATTAAATTTATTTAAGTTGTTGACGAGATAGGTCGCATGTCTCTCTATCCACTCGTTTACATCACCTATGAGATCAGCAGCACAGGAGGCTATCCTAATGGTCACAGTGGACTCTACATCTCCCGTGCTACTGTCTACCTTATTGAAACGAGCAGTGAGATAGAACATGCCCTTAAGTAAAAATCTATCTAAACTCGCCAACATTTGATGAATTAAGCCTACATTATTCATCAAGAAAGGATGAATGTCTTGCACAGCTTCAGAGCTTTCTAACTGATAATCGCGAACGAGCCTCTCAAGGGAAAACGTGCTCAGCCTCAGAGTGACGTTGTTGTCAGTGTATAGCTCAGTGGAATGAGTGTGACAGAGTGTGTGCGAAGAAAGAACAAACTCTGTAGCCGACGTGCGATGAAGGATGCTTCCTACCTGATGACGTTGGTGGTTGCCTCACACTGCCACAGGAACCGCCTTCGATGTGGACTCGCAAGTTGGTGTTGTTGTAGAACGTGCGTCCACAACCTTCACACTTGGGCCGTTGAGGGATCGGTCGGCGTGTCTTCTCCATATCTCCTTTCGCTTTTGGGCAGCGAGAAAGCCGGTGTCGCCGAAGGCAGAATGGCCTCGCGAAAACCTGCCCACAGTCCGTGCAGCTGAGCTGTCGAGCCGTAGGTCCTTCTCTGTCCCTGACACCTTCCTCCTCGATTGCAATCTCCTCTCCCACTGTCTCTAACTCCTGTTCCTCCAACAGCCTCTCCACCGACATGACGGAGAGGAGAGGAAGGTCGGCCGCTGCAGGGATGACGGGAGGAAACATCGCCGTCCAGGAGGTAGACCGCCAGATCTGTTGAGAAAAATAGAAAAGAAATTAGTAACATGATCAACATTTCAAGTTTGAAGTTTTATCCCCCTATTTCCCAATCACGGTTACTTACCATCTAATGAATTGATCTCCGGCAGCAAGGATGGACGCGGAGGAGGTAGGAGAGGGACGCGAGCCGAGGGTGGAAGGGTCCTTGGCTTCGGTGTCGGAGGGACGTGGTGACGAGGAGCAGGGACTGACACAGGGACGGGTGCAGGTACCGGAGCTGGTGGCGATGGAGGTGGGGCGATAACGATGCCCGAGAAAGGGGTCGCACCTTGGGCGGAGGTAGATGGGCGGAAAGGTAGGGTCGGAAATTCCTCGCGGTATTTCCGCCTCGCGGCTTCTTCCCACTTCTCCTTCTTGGTTAAGTCTGTAGAGAGGAAAAAGAGATTAGATAATGAGACAAGGATGATGCAGAGGATCTGAAACATTATAAACATGAAATGTTAAAGATACTTACACTTGCCAAGCCGCTCATAGGCTTCCCCGATTACTCCTTGGGGGACGGGTTCCCCATTACGAATAAATTCATGCACTGAAAAAGAATGACAGCAAAGATGAGTAGAGGTAAAATTTGGATTCGGTTTAAACATGAACAAAATAAGGGAGGGGCTCTTGATTTTAATTGGGATGTCTACCCTAATGATGTTAGTAATAGAGTCAACCTTGTTACAAATACTTACATTGCTCAATGGTAGCCTTCTCCATCTCAGCAGCAATGCGATAGTTCTCAATTTTTGTCAATTCCATGGTAGATAGTCGATTGCCGATTACGTTAGCAGATTTCAGTCACTGAAAAGGAAAGTTGAGAATCGTTTCATTTGCCTAGTCAACGTTTATCATGGGAACATTCATTGAAGTGACATCTAATGAATTACACTTCACTCTACTCCATATCATAAAGACTAACCTTTGTCGAATGGCTAAAGTACTCTGACCTGGCGAGAGAAAGCATGACGTTGAGTATGAAGTCGAACGCCCAACATGAGCAACGGCTCAGAGGTTTCGGTCTAACAAACGACGAACAACCCGTGCAACGCAATCCCTCTACGGCAGCACCCGCCGTCCCGAAGGAACGCTCGAGCAAAGGAGGTATTACAGCGATGATATGTTTTATGAGCAGAAGCGAATCTCTTGATAGCAAGAGACTACATGAAAACAGCCTGATAGCAGGAGCTCACCGACACTCACCTTGTGAAGAGCAGAGCTGGTGCACTGCCTTTTATAAGATTTTCCTAAGCGGTGAATGGATGAGACCTCTCGTCCAATCACAGACGAGCTAGAGTTCCCGATGTGCGCACGCACAATTGTAACGCGTTATTGAAATCGTGTTAGGCAAACATGATGCTTAGCAATAGACTCAACCATGGCACCTGAAGTCAATACATTGAAACATGATGATTGCTCGATTCGTTTTCATCAAGAGAGCTTCGGAGGCTTAATACAAGATTACATCCTTGAGTTTTAAAGGGAGGAGACAGAATTGGAAGCATGTTTAGACTACGCACGAGAAATATTTACGGAGTTGATATCTTATTTCAAAGACAGTCTCATCAAGGCTCACTTAATTGCAAATGTCAATTACATTCATTTTCCACAAGGTGAAGTAGCGGAAAGTGTTGATTTTCAATTTCGTTCCTACGGACAAGAATATGTTGCTGATGCTTCTGAGTTTTATACACGACATCTGCGGAAGATTATTTCTCGGATAGACAACTTTCATGGTTACGGCGATCATTTGCTTCTGAATAAAATAAATTATATTGTCATTGCTATTAGTAAAGTGGGTTTCAATGATGTTAAATCAAAGAGGAAATATAGTTTTTTTCATGACACTTGTGTTGTGCTAAACTTTCTAGTGCTGTGGTGAACACTGTTTTCATATGACATTCTAAACTCTCAGTCTCACTGCAGTAGAAGACTGCTTTCAGTAAGCCTGATGAAGCTAATCTAACAGTCATGAAGTTTGAATTTCTAATAAGGGAACATTTGGCAACTGTCTCCAAGAAAACTTTCTAACACTGAAAGTAAGTTACAAGACAATCTACACTGTGCAGTAAAACCTTTTCGATAAAACTTTCTAGTGCTGTGATGAGTTCGGTCAGTCATACAACGTCAATGATTAAACTTTATTTTCACAAACGTGCATCGCGGTAAAAAACTGGTTGACTACACTGACGCTTACATTTTATGACATTTGTGTTTCATAAAACATCATGATCAAACTTTACTTTCTCAAACGTGTGTCACAGTAAAACTAGATGACTACATTAACTTTGCAAACCATGATACACTTTCTGACTAGACTTGCGAATACAACTTCAATGATCAAAATTTCTAACTATACATCAACCTGTGTTGCAGTAAAACTTTTGTACAACATGATAAAGTTTCTGACTAGACTTACGAATACAACTTCAATGATCAAACTTTACTTTCACAAACGTGTGTCGCAGTAAACTATTTGACTGCACTAACTTTGCAAACCATGATACTCTTTCTGACTAGACTTGCGAATACAACTTCAATGATCAAACTTTCTAACTATACATCAACCTTTGTTGCAGTAAAACTTTTGTACAACATGATAAAGTTTCTGACTAGACTTACGAATACAACTTCAATGATCAAACTTTACTTTCTGAAACGTGTGTCGCAGTAAACTATTTGACTGCACTAACTTTGCAAACCATGATACACTTTCTGACTAGATTTACGAATAAACGTCATGATCAAACTTTATTTTTACAAACGTGCGTCGCGGTAAACTATTTGACTAAACTTTGCTTTTGCAAACCATGATACACTTTCTGACGACACTGACAAGAGCTTGTTCACTAGCGAAGAGAGAAATCTGTGATGTGTTGCGTGTGGCGCATGAATGTCCTCCCGTTTCATCCCTTCATCATTTCGTCCCCGTGATAGAGACAGTTCTTAAAAGAACTGATGGTTCATTCTCCCATGGTTGGCCAACTATCGGGAGACAAGTGCAATGGAGATTTTATGAGGTAACCTGTGGCAGATAGCTAAATGTTGCCCTGGCGGTCAGAGTACAACGTTGAGACGAAAGGCAACCACTTGCAAACATGACGCAGAGAGATTTCACAAGGATTACCATTGCCCACGTCCCGTGCAGTACTCATCGCTACGGACTTCACCGCTGTCTCGAAAGAACGCCCACACACAGGAATTATCACACCGAAAATCTCCGTGACTTGCACCGTCCATGACTTGATCGCCAGACATGAAAACCGGTGGAGTTATTTACAGGAGGTTGGTAAGTCGTTGCTTTGATCAGCTTGATAGCAAGCCGTAGAGAGCTTGATTCACCAGCGTTTTGCAATGGAGATGTTTAGAGGCCACCCATGACAAGATAGCTAAGACTTAACCGATTGGCGTTCAAAGTGCTACGTTGAGAGCTGTGTCAAATGCCCAACATGAGACATGAGTTGCCCCAGAGGTTTCGGTCTAAACTATGACACACTCCCTTGCCACACTTATCACTACGGCATCATCCGCCGTCCCGAAGGAACACCCTGTCAGTGGAATATTACAGCAAAACTCTCCGTCTTGCTCGCTTTCAGTGAAAAGCTGCTTGTAACATGAGAAGACTGGCTCAGACATCATTAAAAATCCTTTCATTGACTTCAGCAGGGTCGAAAACCCCAGAAAACCTCCAAAACTAGTGAATTTAAAATTTTCAACTTTGTAGCACTCCTTCTGAAATTTTATAAGTAGTCTATCACCTAGGGCAGGTCAATAGCAACCGAACCTTTTTTGAATCAAGTCAAACGGTCTTGTAGAAGCAAAGTTACAAGCCTTTAAAGTTTTGGAGTCTTTTATGGCCTGGAGACGAAGGCCATCTCGTGGGGAACCTCTAAGTCTGACGCCTTAGCTGACTTCAGCAATGAAAAACCTGGTTTTTTAGATTTCCAATGCTATCATCGCAGCTCCGGAGTTCACCTACCCCAACCCAGTCGGGAAGAGAATTGATTTCCACAAGCAGAGTTTCCACTTATATAGTTTGTGGCGATCAGCTGATGACGTAATACCCATCATCCAAATTATTTAAATCCGTCTATCTCCGGTTCTAGTGCTCCGATTGAGCTGGAAATTCTCCATTTCAATGCAGAATTTGATGCTGAATCCGAATCTGCCCTCCGTTTTCCCATCCGATGCTTCGTCTTCGCTCTACAGCCCACAGCCATCACAAAAATTATAACGTTTTTCGGAAAAATGATGAAAAATTTTTTCTCTCCGATGGCTTTCAAATTTACCATGCCGATGCAGAATTTGACGCTGATTCCAAATCTGGTCTCTGTTTTCCCGTCCGAGGCTTGCTTCATCCGCTAGAGCGATTTTCGTAGACATTCTAGCTCTGTCGTTTTTCGCCAATGTCCAAAAATTTCAATGACGTCTCACCTCTAAACGAAGGCAGAGTGGAACAAGCCATGTTTTCCACTGAATTTGTCTCACTCCCAGCTTTCAAATGAGCTATTGCACGACTTTCTACGATCTCTACAACCAAAGTTGGAAGATCGCTGCCGAGGGGGGGGGTCAGCACTTCTTCTCTCCGATTGAGTTGGGCAAAAGTTCCTAGACCCAAAATTGGTCAAAACGGTCGAATTTGCACTCCATTTTCCCATCCGAGACCTCCTTCATGGCGAAAAATGGACTTTCTCATCCCAAAACATCCAAAACCTGACTTTTCCAACTCTGATGTTTTCCTGCCATTTTCCTCCCTCAACCCAAGTAAATTAGTCCAAACTGAGCTTTCCACTGCATTTTTCTCACTCCTAGCTTTCAAATGAGCTATCACACGACTTTCTACGATTTCTAACACCAAAGTTGGAAGTTTGGCAGGAGGGGGGGGGACGTTCTCAAAACTTCTTCTCTCCGATTTTGCTGAAAACATCCTTCCTAACCCAACATTTCACGAAGATTCCGAATTTGCACTCCGTTTTCCCATCCGAGCACTCCTTCTGCCCGAAAACTTGGACTTTCTCATCCCAAAACCACCACACCCCGCCTTTTTCCAACTTTGCCGTTTTCAGAGATTCAACCCCTTGCTGCTCCTCCCGCCTTCCTTCCCCACCCAACATTTCACGCAGATTCCACATCTGAACTCCACTTTCCCATCCGAACCCTCCTTCATGACGATTTCCAACTTTTCTCATCCCAACACCACCAACATCCACCCTTTCCCCACTCTATCCTTCCCACATCACCTTCCTTCCCATCCCTTACCCGAAAACTCCTTCCTTCCTTCCAGAGGGGGAGTAGGGACCTGTTTCCTCCTCTCGGACCCATTCCTCCCAACACATCCTTGGCCACCTCCCTCACCTTCCTTCCAGAGGGGGGGGGGCTGAGTCAGCATGATGACTCATCACTGCACTGCACCGGCCTTGAATTTCCCACGGGGTTACTACTGCTGTATAATATGAAATACACTATTGATGAATAGGGCTGCCTTTTTCATGATGTGCTAACTTTATGGAGGTTAGGGGCCGAAACCTTGCTTCATGCAGCCACATGGTTCCTCCCTGATGACTCCATACATAGCAAACTTAATTTTGGTTTTTTAGGTTTCTTATTTTCACCTTTTGTTATTTTTAAGTTAAATTACTTAAAATACTTCGACTAGTTATTCTCGATTTGTATTGAAATAAAAATAAAATTAATTTGCAAGCTTTCGAGTGAGCCTGTCACTCGTCGTCAGGCACGAGTACAGAGAGTGAGTGAGACAAGCAATTTTGACAAGCAAGGACAAACGTAATTATCAGTCAAACACAGTTCAAAGTTCAACTGCACTGGTAGTAGGCAGCCATAGATATCTACGGGTCACACACCTAAAAAAATAAACGTATCACTGCAGAATGCCTCTCCGTGCATGGTCGATCTTCACTCCCTCATCTCTATTGAAAGTCTTGTTCTTCATGATGTGAATACTTTCTTTAATTCGTCGTCGCATCCAATTCTTCTCTCTGTCAATCACACGAAAATTGTCAAAATTGATTCGATGACCTTCTACGTGGCTATGTTCTGCGATTGCTGACCTACCATTGATATCTTTCATGTCTTTCTCGTGTTCCTTCTTCCTTGTTAGCGCCTTTCTTCCTGTTTCACCGATGTAGACTCGATCGCAATCAGCACATTCTTGCTTGTAAATTACCCCTGAAGCATGCAATTCGGGAAATTCCTCCAACTTTGGTCTTGACAGTATTGATCCTAGGCTTCTTCCTCTCTGATACCTCACCTTCAATCCCAGCTTTCTTGCCACTTTGTCGATGTTCTCACTGATGCCAGGAACATAAGGAATTATCATTGTGGTCCGATTTTCATCCTCATCTTCATCCCTTGATCTTCTTCTTCCTCTCAAACGGTGTTGCAGTTTTCCTTTTGGATAACCATTCTTCCTGAATACCTTCTCTAGATATTTTAGCTCCTCTTCCAAATCGGCGGGTCTTCTACAAATTCTTTCGGCTCTCTTCCTCATGCAGGATACCAGTCCCCATTTGCCATTTTGACAATGCGAAGATTTGAAGTCAAGACATCGATCAGTGGTGGTCTGTTTTCTAAACACTGTTGTACGCCAGTTCCAACCATCTTCCTCCTTTTGTCTGCTAATCTTGACGTCCAAAAAATTGATGCATCTCTCCTCCTCTTTTTCACAAGTAAAGCTGATAGCTTCATGACCTGAATTGAGATGTTTCAAAAGCTCATCCTCTTCGTTTCGCCTCACCAAAACCAGAGTGTCGTCCACGTACCTTTTCCATAATGCTACCTCAATCGGACTGCAACTCAGCATTCTGTCCTCGAACTCCTCCATGAAAATCGATGCCAAACAAGGCGAAAGGGGAGAGCCCATTAGACATGTTGACATACGTTACATAAGTCCATGGCAGATGAAATAATTGGAATTGACGCATAAGGTCAAAAGATTCGCTATCGTCTCCACGCTACATTTAGTTCGAATCTGAATGGTTATCCAAAAGGAAAACTACAACACCGTTTGAGAGGAAGAAGAAGATCAAGGGATGAAGATGAGGATGAAAATCGGACCACAATGATAATTCCTTATGTTCCTGGCATCAGTGAGAACATCGACAAAGTGGCAAGAAAGCTGGGATTGAAGGTGAGGTATCAGAGAGGAAGAAGCCTAGGATCAATACTGTCAAGACCAAAGTTGGAGGAATTTCCCGAATTGCATGCTTCAGGGGTAATTTACAAGCAAGAATGTGCTGATTGCGATCGAGTCTACATCGGTGAAACAGGAAGAAAGGCGCTAACAAGGAAGAAGGAACACGAGAAAGACATGAAAGATATCAATGGTAGGTCAGCAATCGCAGAACATAGCCACGTAGAAGGTCATCGAATCAATTTTGACAATTTTCGTGTGATTGACAGAGAGAAGAATTGGATGCGACGACGAATTAAAGAAAGTATTCACATCATGAAGAACAAGACTTTCAATAGAGATGAGGGAGTGAAGATCGACCATGCACGGAGAGGCATTCTGCAGTGATACGTTTATTGTTTTAGGTGTGTGACCCGTAGATATCTATGGCTGCCTACTACCAGTGCAGTTGAACTTTGAACTGTGTTTGACTGATAATTACGTTTGTCCTTGCTTGTCAAATTGCTTGTCTCACTCACTCTCTGTACTCGTGCCTGACGACGAGTGACAGGCTCACTCGAAAGCTTGCAAATTAATTTTATTTTTATTTCAATACAAATCGAGAATAACTTGTCGAAGTATTTTAAGTAATTTAAATGGAAGTTCTCGAAGAAGAAGGAAATCAACAATTTTTAAGTTAGCTTCTCGTAATAAATAATACTTCTCGTCAGATCCATGACGAACTCTTATTTCAGTTATTATATGACAAAATAAAATCGTTTATAAGTATTAATTTATTTCCCTTACCGTCTTCTGTTGAGTCGACTAGCCTTTATACGTATTTCAGTCCCTACTCTATAATGGGGTAGGCTACTCTATGTTGTTAGTATTAATTTATATTCATTCGTTCATGACTTTTAATTACCTAATTATTTACAGGATTCTCCACTAGGGTAGTTGTTTAACTTTGGTATCTTCCGCTTCCTGGATCCTTCGAATTTTTTTGACCGTGTCGTGTCTTGATTCGATTTGTGTATTGATGAATGTATTCCTAAATGTTATGTGCTTTTTAGCGGTTACGAAAAACCCTGGATTACTACCATGCTTTAAGATCTAATAAGTCGCAGATGGGCAGCATGCAAAGACAGAGATTATTCCCTTTACTCACTTCTCAAAGAGAGAGTACAGAATGAAATTCGTAGAGCTAAACTGATATGGGGAAATATAGCAACTCGGCCGCCAAAAGAGTTGTGGAAAAGAACGAACAGTATCACTCATTGTATATGCCCTAATCCATTAGATTCGATCAGGACACAGTCTAACTCTCAATTGGAGGCTGCTGAATAATATGCTGACGGCATGAATCACACATTCGCATCTGTGTTTGGAACAAAGAGAAATTTTCTCTGGCTCAGAAATACCAGTCAGGAAGAACTACGTTATTACGACTTATAAGGTTCATGAGCAGTTGCGCACATTGAAGTCAAACAAGTCTTGTGGGTGTGATTTCGTTCCAACTGTGTTATATAAAGTTGCTGCTGATATTCTAGCTACTCCATTGGCTCATATCCATAACGTTATCTTATTACAAGACAAATTGCCATCTCCATGGAAAATTGCGCACGTCATACCTGTACCAAAGGTACAAAATCATACAGAAGATGACCGACGACCAATCTCTTTACTTCCCGTCCTAAGCATATTACTCGAAAGACTTGTTTCTAACCATTTGATGAAACTATTTAATACCTCAGCACTCAGCAGGCTCTGCCAAAACTAAGTGTTTACTGGTGATTAAGAAGTCAAATACATGTGCTCCTGTCGATATCCCTGATATTGAAAGTGTTGCAGGTCCTAAGATTCTTGATGTTCAATGGTCTAACGACTTAACATGCCATGGTCATTTTGATTGTGTGTCGAGGGTTTTTTCACAAAGGCTACATTACTTGCGAATTTTGAAAATAACTGCAACAAAACGTCATATTCTTAGTGTGTATGATGACTCTAAAGATCATTACTCGAATACTGCACCCCATTATTTGTTGGTATGCCGCACGATATTTCTAAGAAAATTGAAAGACAGCAACGACGATCTCACAGAATTATTTGTGGGTCGGAGTGTGTGATCGATTGCCTTGAACCCTTGAATGCCAGGCGCGTGAAGCGTGCAGTGAAACTGTTTGAGTAGACATTCAATGCGTCCCACCCTCTATATGAAATATTGCCTGACTTAAGCCCGTGATCAAATCGTGTTATTTTTCCAGCATATAGAACTTCACGCAGCTTATCATCGTTCATCACATTTGTCTTTATGTGAATGACTTCATACGGTGATGATGCCTTCTATTTCACTTATATTGTTACGCCTGCCACACATATTTCTTATTTTCTTTATTTCTGTGTACTCGATGTAAACTGAGCTGTATGAATGATTTCAAATTTACATGCTAATAAAAAATTACTATCTTACAAATTATGCATTTGCTTTTCATAACTTTATTCACTTTCACATCTAAATCTATTTGATGTCTACATTTTCGGAATTGCAGAGACCAAGAAAAAAAATGCACAGTTGAACGTTGTAAACCATTTATTGGTCATACTTTTAAACAATTTTGCAATGCTTTGTTGGGTTATCGGTCACATGTGAACATTTCGCGATATCAAAATTTAGTTTTAGTGGCTTATGTTATCA
The DNA here is from genome assembly GCA_907163375.1 of Prostheceraeus crozeri. NCBI lineage: Eukaryota > Metazoa > Platyhelminthes > Polycladida > Euryleptidae > Prostheceraeus > Prostheceraeus crozeri. The sequence continues at coordinate 177,483 of CAJQUW010007559.1, forward strand.
ATGTTATCAGGGCTATAAAAACATGACACCCCAGCAGGTCTAATATCATTTAACTTCATTCCTAATTTACAATAACTTTGAGACATTGATTTGCTTAATTTAGATATGTTGGTTGCTTATAATTTCTTTGTAAATTCATGTTAATGCAAATGTTATAGTTAATGACTTAAAAATATTATAGTCACGTGTAATTAATTGCTATATCCCACAAATTACAGACAATTACTAACAAGTGTAGACCAAATGTGTGTGAGCAAATGAAACCAGATAGTGTTATTGATGATTGTTTCTTGACTGTTATGGTTTTGCCATTCCCAATGTGTTGGGACTATGGCACGAAATATTTCGCGAAGTTTATTTTTTATTTCCTCCGAAGTTTATCGAAGTTTATTTTTTCGAGTGCAATGTCGTTTTTCTTATGTACAGATATCATATCGAAATTCTGCTTATGAAAGGTATACTTTAATTTATCATTTAAGAATTAATTACTACTTCAAAGGCTGTGATAAGTAGGTGCTCATCAGTAGACTAACTGATCTTTTTTTGCGAGCCAATCAAATCAAGGCAGAGGCATATCCCGGTTACCATGAATACGGTTGCGGAAATAAGACTTCTGCAACGTTCGCCATTGTTCTATTCGTCATTCAAGGAACGCATTATTCGATGAGTAAGCAATTCATCATTTGATTATTCCGCTCTAATGTACAGAACATAGTAGAGGACTTGTTATTATTTGAAGTCAAAAACTTTCGGTAAAGAGGTCTTCCTATAGTAATCTAATTTGAGTCACAATCACAGCTCACAATGTGCTTCAAGCGTTTGTAATCATATTATGTATGTACAAAGATGTGGTACATTTCTATTGGATGTTGTGGTGTGGCGTGTGGCAATGCCATAGCTGACACTCTTAAAGGGGGATGGGGTGCGGCAACAGACCAGAAGGGGCAAAATTCAAAGGGGCGGAAATACAACGTATGCGTAGATATACTTGTAAAGTAAGTGGTGTATTGTCAGGTGGCCTATTGTCTTCGTGATATAAAAATCTGGTCAGTAGTAAGCATCTGGTCAGCCAAGTATGTTGTGACTGATCAGCATAAAAGCTATAGTTTACAAAGTACGCTATGTAAAGGGAACTTTCTACCTGAATTCAATCCTTAGTCTCTGCATTAGAAGCATGTTGATAAATAAATTGATCCCATTAAATTGGATGCGATCTCATTTTATCAATGTACATGTATGCTAAAAATTGCAAAAAGTCTTTTGACTGGAGAAGTAAGTTGTATGTTAGTATTACATGTATTTGATTAGGGCTGTTTGAACGAAATGTGATATTTGAACATTTAATAAATTATGAAATTATCAAAATGTCAAGAATGCTATTGCCTGTAATCCATTAATTCTACCAGCAATCGCAATCGTTGATTCAAAGATCAAATATACTAGTAGAGACAACATACTGAATCTGAAATCTCATTTACATGTACGTGTACACGTACATAAAAGTCGAAGTAGAATTCATCCAGTATAATGACAAAAAAATGAAGCGAGCCAACAACGGAAAGTGTTGAGATGGTGGACTTTTGATTCGAAGACGAGATGGGAGTGATACCAGAATTGGTGCAGGAATATGGGGCAACGGTGGAGGGGAATCAGGAGAATGACGATGACTTTTAGAACACTGAATAAATATAATTGTTTAAAATTGAATTAAATAAAATTGTTCTCTAATGCCAATTTTATTGTTGATTAACATCATTGTCGATAAGCTCAATCGTTGCACCGGTGTAACAGTTTATTTTTACTCCCTGACAAAATTTACTCCCCAGTAAATTTTTCCTAGGAAATTTTTACTCCCCCAGTAAAATTTGCCTAGGAAATATTTACTCCCCCCCTGACAAAATTTACTCCCCCAGTAAATTTGGCCTAGAATATTCTACTCCCTAGTAAATTTAGCCTATCCGATGCAGTTTGACTCGCTGATTTCAAATCTGTCATTGTTATCCCACAAAAACCCAGTTTTTGCTCAGTAAATGCGATTTTACTTTTTTGGAAGTCAGTTTGTGAAGTTAGCGGAACCATTTTTTTGTTACTGACTACTGTTTTATTCAATTCATGCTAGTCCCATCAATTTGAGGTTCCTAAGAACGAATCTGCAATCAGAATTGTGAAATTCTATCTCATATCAGAGATATCTAACTAGTAAAAATTTCCTAGGCAAAATTTACTGGGGGAGTAAATTTTGTCAGGGGGGAGTAAAATTATCCAAGGAAAAATTTACTGGGGAGTAAAAATATCCTAGGAAAAATTTACTGGGGAGTAAATTTTGGCGGGAGTAAAAATTGACTGGCACACCGGCCTTATAACATGAACATATTCTATACAAACTGATAAATGCTAGTGAAAAATGTTGACATAGCGCTCAAAATGTTAACTTCTAAATCTTCTAATTCGCATCAAAATTAACAATGCAAAAGTTGAACTCAAAAAATTACCTGTTATCAATATGAAAGCGTTCTTCGGCTAGTCATCGTACCAGAATGACTTTTATACGTTATGACACACCCGGAAATTTCCTTTCTTCACATAATAAAATTATTCTTAGTGTAAGAACAGTTTAGTGACGGCAGCCCATTAAAGCAATGTATATGTTTTCACTAATTTAGAACCACCAATTCCAAGAAACAGTTTTTTGAGAAATGAAGCCTGAAATAAAAACTTCAGGGCATTGCCTAAAGGCAATCAAGATTTCATGACTGTACGCAAGCAGGAAGTGTCACTAAATTCAAGACGAAAAAGAGTTAGAAAATACGCAGCCATTTTTTCTGGCAACTGTATATTGGAAAAATTATATCCAATATTGACTGTCTCTAGGCTACATGTCATCTAGAATAACCAGCGAAATAAACTTCGAACAGTTCCTGACCGTACACTTGGGGAATTCTTTTGCATTCATCCAAAAATAATAAACTTCGATAAGCTTCGATAAACTTCGCGAAGTGTTTGGTTTTTTTATTTCCTCCGAAGCAAAAAATAAACTTATGAGTTTTGCCAACCCTAGTTGGGACCTATGAGAAAATAATTAATTAGACGATTATTATTGATATTCATTTAGTTCAGTGTAACCCCTTTGAAAAGGCATCATAACCAATGCCTCTCAATATAATTTGTCAAATTCGTTCTGTAAGGCTAATCTTAGTTAAGTCGAAAGTAGTGACTTGTGGTCTGCGGGTAGAACATTTTTCGATACCTGTGTCGCATATCGTTGTCTAAATACGCCTGTACCCACGGATAAGCTACCTCACACGCTCGACTACGTGTGTGAGCTGCTTGTGGTCAAAATTCACATCCTTCACCCGCAGATGTTTAACTTAAGGACGAAGTTGACAGGCTACATTTATCGTTATGTTCACAATCACAGATTCACAAAACATAGAGCATAGAGTTTGAATTATTGAATTTCTTCTACTGTTCCAGACGGTCATCTAAAAAAAATTCGTTATTTGCAAAATTCATAATGAAGTTCTAACAAATATCTAATTTGTGAATAGAACAGCCATGTTCATGGTTCACCACAGTAAACACTACAATGTAAAATACACCAGAAAAATTGAGAACAAACAGAGCTTCCAGTGATGCGAAAATCATCATGCTCAGGTAAGGGGCATATTAGAAGTGAAATAGAGAAACGCAATCTGTGCATATCTGTGCATTACACGTATATGACATGACATGACAAAATCGGCTTCAATGTCTCTCATGAATGAGTAAAACCTCACATCGCATCACAGCTCTGCGAATGATTGATGCCATTCAATTGACCGCAAGAGCATTTTTGAGAGCAGAGGAATTTAATTTAGATCTCATTCTGTGAAATGGCATCAATGACATCGTGGCATCTTTTAGAGGAAGCGCAGACAACCATATTGAGGTTCATTTTTCTTGATAGGCCTAAGGTTAATTGCATCCAAAAGTTCAATCTGAAAAATTGTCAAGCATTGATTTTAATAGTGACTTAAGACTATCTACCACATGTTTTTCTTCTATTTTCATTTTTCTCAAATCATTGTCATTAAATGTTTCTCCACTCAAGCTAATTTCTTGATGATTTATACATTCTTGAAATAATTTGTGATGTTAAAAGGAGATTCTTACTGATGATTAGATAATTGTACTAGGTTTTCTATTTCCGATCCACCAGATGAAATAAGAATAGCAAACAAATCAAGGCAATAAATACAACCTAATTGTTCTTACTTGTGCTCTTTTACTTTGGTTGAGTCCTTGCAAATCTGATTCGCCATGTTTTCTCTTACTCTCAATAAAAGAATAGCATCCACATTTTCAACGTTCGTTGAAGCTGTGATAAATGATAGGATCTATTAAGTTTGCTCTTAGCTATTTGTCTATCAAATTATAGCAGAATATTAAACAACAGTCCTACAGGTCACATTAAATGATCAACAAAGTTCTGATGCCACAAATCGTTCCACACATTTCGATAGCTCGCTTCATCATGACGGGCAGGATGGTAGTTCTTAAAGAATATGCGATTCCTTGCATCAATGCAAGACGTGTACGTAACAAAACAATGAAAATACTTGAATGGATTATATGAATACATCCAATTTTCATGCATCAAATATTTCACTCAGTTAGATCAATAAGATGTTATTCATCCGATTGAATTTACGTACATGTATGCGACATTCTAGCAACATAACAATGAAATAATTACTCACCTAATGCACAAAAGCATTGCCTCTCTATGTTAATCACTTGCGCTGTCTCGCCTTTTCACGGTGCCAACCAAACTCCGTTGCGGAAACATCATCATCCGGCTAAAATATCATGTGAACACAATGTCAAACGATTGATTTGGACATTTTCAAAATTTAACGCAATCGTTTTGCAGGGATGTTTGTGCCTCAACCCTTTCCTTCATCAGTTCCTCTTAATCACCTCCTATCAATCACACTTTCTATCAAAATGTATCATGAGTACTATTTTCCATCATTTTTCATAAGTTTCAGCATTTCCAATTTTCAGCACAAAGCCTTATGAAACGTCATATGAACTAAATTCATAAAGACTAAGTGACAACTTTTTCCTTCTTTCATCATTAATCAAGTAGATATTCTGCATGCAATACCGAAAAAGCATTTTTTTCCTTTTGAGCAGTTCTTCAATTTGAAAAACTTGATTCAATTTCGCATTATTGTAAATTAGAGCATAGATTTACTGATATTAAGATAAAGTTATTAATTTTTCAGAGCGATTTCCGAAGCTGAGAACAATCACAAGAAGCGAAATTTAGCAAGCTTAATGGATAATTCAAGCGAAAAAGAGGTGGTAGGTCTATATATAGCTACGAACCTATTCTCCAAAATAATGGCGATTGCGTTATCGCGTTTCATACAGAGTTGGAACCGGGCTACTTTTGAGGCCTAAGTCCGGCCCGGCCTGTCGGCCTCAGGCCCGGCAAAAGCCCGTTAGTGCTTCATTTCAGGCCCGTTAAAAAATCGCTAGATATATGCAGGCTATTAATTAAATTATTAATTAATAACTTAAGTTATCACCACGCTAATGCTGGTGAAAAAATGAATACTGAATTGGTGAAAGTTGACGTGAAAGAGCGTCTAATTTCAATACCTTTGGCTGCTCACGAGAAAAAGCAAGAAAGAATAGGATGAAGCTAAAAAAGAAAATAACTGTTGAGAAGTAATGTGAAAGACTATTGAGACGAAGAACAGGCGAAACTTGTGCATTACAGTTGCTGCCAGTAGGCCGATAATAGTAACAAAACGGCGAACACCCAAACTGCCCCCCTGTCAGACTAGGGCCGCCGCCCTAGTCCGACACCTAGTTGCTTCGAGTCCGACTCCCCCCCCTGTGGAACGTCAGAGGTTGGAGTTGCCAGAGGTTGTTCGTGGTGCGCTCTCCAAGCTGTCGTGGTGTGCCGGCCAGGCTGTCGTGGTGTGCCGGCCAGGCTGGCGTGGTGTGCCGGCCAGGTTGGAACGGTGGAATTTCGGTGCGAGACCACTCCCATCGTGTTTCTCGTCAAAAGTTGGGTTAACAAAATTTTTTCACCCCCCCTCGGCAGCGATCTTCCAATTTTGGTTCTAGTGGATGGACTTTGTCTTACAGCCCGCGAGAAAATAAGTCCGCGGACCCTCGAGGGCCGGACCACAGCTAAAAGACGAGGGCGAGTCCCTCGAAAAGTCGTCAAAAAGCCGAGGGCCAGCCCTTGACTTTCCAAAAAAAATGCCAGCCCCTTGCGTTGTACTACAAAAAAGTACAACGCAAGAAGGGTGGCAATGCGTAAATCTGAACACTGCTGACCCTACCTAAGATTTTTATCACGCAGGTTCGAGAGTGTCACTCCACTACGTGTTCCATGTGCTAAAAGAAAAAATAAAACACTCTAATAGAAGCCGAAACATTCGGAGTCAGTGACAGTTTCCGCGAAGACTGAAGACATAACGTCTTAAAATAGAAAGAAGTTCTCAAGAATTATGCAATATCATTGGTTGGAAATATGCTATACATCATTACAAATTTATAATTGTTTCCTTTTGGCCTTGCTAACATATTTGTATGTTTAATGTTTATAAGAAAATGATAATATCACTCACAACTTCGCATTATTGGATAGATGATATAAACTCCTGCAATTATTAAAAAGAAATATTTGTCTGCAGAAGGCGATCCGGAGTGTTAAAGGCCAGCAACTATCCCAAGCATATGAACGGATTCATTAAAAATGTTGGGTTGGCAATAAAATCTCACGAAAACAGACTGAAAAATTTTGATCGACTCAAGCAATAATCAAATATTACAATTATACAGGGGAGATATTATTACGTTTCGAGTCCTAAAGCTGATACGGACACTTTCGTTTGTAATCTACTCAGTATTATAAGAGATAGGCTTAAATCATTACCGAAATTTGAGAATTTCATGGCTTTCTTTATCAAATGTTAGATACAAATATCTACTGAGAACACGGTAGGATGTCTGATCGAAATTTTTGAGAAGCTCTTCGAAAATCCGAGGTATTGTAAAGCAAGGGATTATATCAAGACATGTAGGCCGTATCGCCAGGCCACTGTAGCCTACACTGCTAAGATTCCGAAAATTCAATGCATATCAATATGCTGTCAACGCATTGAAGAATAAAGCGGTATATGAACAGGACAAGTAATAGCAGAAAATCAGATGCACGAATCAGTATAAAAATGAAATTTGTACATACATCAAAGCTCGATTCAATTCTGGCGACGTGACATTAGACGGCAAAATCAATCATTATACGGCAGTAAAAACCAATGAGACAGGATTCCAAGTTAACAAGGACTTTAATTGAATATCTTTTATAAGAGTACAAACGGTAATTTTCCTACTTAATAAAGATATTCAATTAAAGTCCTTGTTAACTTAATCTTATTCATCATAGTTTCACATGTCGTATTAGATTGATTTTGCCCGTCTATGTCACAATATCCAGATTGACTTTATCCATTGCAGCAACCATCAGTTATCGCCAGACGCTGTGCAAAGTAACTTGCAGTCAAAGCTCGATAATTAAGAGCATAAATACCAGGTTTTCTATCTCTTAATTATTGAAAGTCTGAATTCAAAAGCAACTTATATAAGCCGCCATAATATACAAAAAATGCCAACGGCGGGCCCGTATGATCTTAATTGAACGAATGTCAATTAATCCATCTTCCGTGTTCCGAATTAAAACCTGAGCCTTCGACTGGATTTACGGTATTCATACGAAGCGATTCGTTTACGATGTCAGTCTGTCCGCACAGATTCGATCTGAATGGTTTGGTGAAATATTTGGCTTGCTTTAACCCTATATCAAAACATTTATAACCAGAGGAACATTTTTTTACATCACATCAAATTCAAAAAATTATCTGTTGAAATAATTTCAGTTTAATTCAGTGATTGGTATAATTGTAGTGCCGCAGGTTAACCGCTATTATTTACTAAATTTTTATCTATCATCAACTCCCATTCCGACTTACCTGATACGAATTTCGTTTTATAAATAATCCCATTCCATCAATATTTTCGGGCTCAGGATATTCCATCGCATTTTCTATATTTGTAATTTTGATTTATAATCCATTAATAAGATTCAATCAATTACAACACAGCGATGTCCACAAGGTGTCAGCGCAGGGCCAGCTTCAAAGTTCGAGACACAAATTAAACGACTAGATTATTCTGCGCTATTTCCTCTTTTGTGAAATGAAGCGATGGACCTCTAGTTTCAATCACCCCTCGAGTTGAAATGTGATCTTCTGATTGCGCTGCGCTAAATCGAAGGCGCAGGGCCAGAGAAAGTTTATCTGTTATCGGGCTGGACTGGACAAAGCGCGCTTCTATTAATAGAATTTCTCTCTCCCTCACTGTATAGCAGGCTTGGAAGCGAACCGGGGGGAGATATTTACCACACTTATTGAGGATTTCTTTCCTCCATTCATTTCACAATTTAATGAATGAACAATAAAATACAACTTGCAACCTTGATTGACGAAAAAATTGACAAGTAACATCGAAATTCCAGGCCGTCAGAATGATATAAAGAATGGATATGAAGTTCAGGTAAGTCAAGAATTTTGAGTAATTAAATATGCATTGTCCACGATGCGTCCATGCAAATTATAAAAGTATCGTAAAAAAAAAAAAGCAACCCAAAAATGTTTATCGCAACATTTCACGTAATTGAATTCATCATCAATCATGTAGCGAAAATCATTGAGAGAAAATGAAGAGCTAAGGTTATTTATTCACTCAAGGAAAAACTTGCCTAGATATGCCAGACAGCCGATCGATGACAGTTTATTGGGTTCAGCAGAAGTCCCCCATCCACTAAATGTTCAGAGATAATAAAACGTTTTTTTTTATCTTAGAAGAATCATAACAAATTAACAATAATAACAAATTTATTCACAAATTAAAATATTTCGCCATTTCGAAATTCGCTGCTCACAAGCTCCGCCGCGCTGCTCAATAAAAACCGCCAAATGATGTGTGACAACTCTGGGGTCATTCTTATACAAAATTAGAGCTCGCGTGAAACTTAAGGGCCGACCCACGACCACGTCGTCAAAAAGATAACCGTGAAAATTGGGGGGCCAACCCTCGACTTTAAGAGATCACATTTCACGTCATTTTTTGAAGAGAAGGATCGCAAATTGACATGATCATGCATTTTTACTTCCAAATAAGCCTTTTCAAAAAATTTGTTGGCCCCCATATTTTCACGTGGCCCACGACTTTTTGACGAGGGGCCCACGATTTATTTTCTTTCTCCCTCAGCGGGAGAATACTCATGTTTGAAAAGAGGAAGAATAAAAAAAAAAAAACTAAAAACTTGACAAAAAAAAACTGAAAAAACAACTCTAAACTGAACTCTTTAACTACTAACTGCTTAGCCCAAATGACAATTTTTTTTTTTTTTTTTTTTTTGTTGCGAGTCACAATCGGAATTCCATCATCAACCGCACAACAGTCCAGCCATCGATCAGCCGTTCAAAAGTTAGAGCTGTTACAAGATTTTAGGTCAGACCTCGGATTTCATGAAAAAATCCTAGGTGTCAGAGCCACTTAGTATGGACAAAATTTTGAAAATTTTTCCAAAGTGTCGAATTTCGACCTGGGACCCTTACCAAAACATTTTTCATCAAATTTCACCGACAACCCCCCCCTCGGCAGCGATCTTCCAATTTTGGTTCTAGTGGATGGATTTTGTCTTATAGATACTCAATGTTGGAAAGAAAGAGGGAGAAAAAAAACCAAAAAACTGCCAAATGACATTTGTTTTTGTTGCGAGTCAATCGGAATCGGCCCGTTCAAAAGTTTAGAGCTGTTACAAGATTTTAGTCAGACCTCGGATTTCAAGCGAAAAAATCCTAGGTGTCAGAAGCCACTTAGTATGGACAAAATTTTTGAAAATTTTTCCAAAGTGTCCGAATTTCGACCTGGGACCCTATCACCAAAACATTTTATTCCATCAAATTTTTCACCACCGACAACCCACCCTCGCCCCCCTCGGCAGCGATCTTCCAATTTTGCTTCTATGGATGGATTTTTGTCTAATAGATACTCATTTGATAGAGGAGAAAACTCCAAATGACATTTTTGTTGCGAGTCAATCGGACCAGCCGTTCAAAAGTTAGAGCTGTTACTGAGATTTTAGTCTAGAACCTCGGATTTCACGAAAAAATCCTAGGTGTCAGAGCCACTTCGTATGGTCAAAATTTTGAAAATTTTTCCAAAGTGTCGAATTTCGACCTGGGACCCTTACCAAAACATTTTTCATCAAATTTTACCCACCCCCCCCCGGGGGGTATCAGTGAAAAGTGATGAAAAATGTTTGGTAAGGCGGTCCCAGATTTGAAATTCGGTAAGTTTAAAATTTTTCAAAATGTTTCATCACCACAACACTGGAGCTCGCCACACTTAGGAAATTTTTTCACTTGTGGGCAATGTTACATGGCCATGTGGTTTTGAGCCACCCACTTCCCCGCTGGTCACATTGAGAATGGGTTCATGGTGTCTATAATGAGTAGAGCATGATGAGACGAATCGTTTGCAACAAACCGCATGTCGCTACGATCAAATACTTTCCTCGAGATAGATGCCATTTTTAAAGTTTTTCATCTCTGACGTATATAAGAGAGCCGCTGCCACCTAACCTAAGTTCTCATCAGCGTTCATCGAAAGACGAGGTAACACGGTCGACGTCGACTCTGACTCTCCGATATCGGGATTTCACCATACTCTATCTTTTGAGTAGGCAAGCTATCTCTCTAGCTTCAATAAGTTTGTGTGATAAAGTTTGATAGTGTTACTTTACATACTGAGTAAAAAATTTTAAAAGTAGTAATGAGTATTTGATAATGACGAACGTTTTTTAAAAATTCTTAATTTTCATTTTTGTTCAAAAGTTTTAACATGTAGTCTGAGGTTTTTTCAAGTATGTCTGAGTTCAAATCTGCTATCAGATGTTCAAATTTGACTGAAGTCTAAGGCAGCTTTGAGGGGCTAGATCCCGAGCTACTGATCACTAGCCTTTGACTCGGCGTTGCTGTTCCCACTGTCGGGCTGTGACAATGATGTCTTAAGCTGTAAAATAGCGGTTAATCGGGAAGGTCTTTATCACGTTCCCTAATGATCGAGTGCAAGGCCTATCGGGCTGTAGACCAGCGATCGAGTGTCACTCCACTATACTCAAATTCATATAATTCGTCACTAAGTGTATTGCTTTAGGAAAATGACTGTACTACAATGATTCCAAACTTAGTACAAATTTCATTATCCTTACAGTTAGCCATGCAAAACGACAAGAACCCGCAAGTTCCATGTAAAAATGTGTGCATGTGTGCGAATCAATCGCAGTGCAGACGCCGCCAAAGGCCCATGTCAAGAAGGGCGGGCACCGACCACATGATAATCCTGAGTAGGTTCGTGGTGTGAAGTGAAGGTTGTGAAGGGGTGATGAGGATGAGTAAGATTTACCGGGGCATCAGATTGTATTGAGTTAGGGTGAATGACCATCGATTCACAAGTTATTGTTGAAGAGAGGAAGATAGAGCGGAGACCGCCAAGTTGGAGAATGTTGTGGAGAATGAATGTGTGGAAAAGCTGTTGCTTCGTTGGAGCTGAAATTTCACGAGAGAGAGTGCTTGATATGAATGATGAGAAGAAGTGGAATTAGATAGGGAGCGTGTAGAGGAAGTTGACTCTTCTTCCTCAGAGGTGTTCCAACATCGTTGTTGAGACCCCCGCAGAGCACATCATCCCCAAAAGTGAAGGTTGGTTGGGATTTGCGTGCAGTCGGCGGGTGGATGGAAGGACATGAAACGAAGCATGTGTCGCAGCAACGGCACATGCTTTTGTTGGTGAATAAATATGAAATTAAGAAGTGAAAACGAAGTCGTGAATGAGTTTGAAGAGTTTGAAAAAGAAGGATCTGAAGTCACTAAGGAGGTAGCGGATGAAATATCCGAATGAGGCGTGATGTGACAGATTTCAAGAAGACGCGAGAGTT